>BLFK01000134.1:2576837-2646837 GCA_014634185.1 Astreopora myriophthalma | reverse complement strand
ACCTTCCTCAACCCTGAATTTACCCCTAAGCTCTGTATGGGTGATGAATTTTGATCAACTTTTTAAAGACAAAATTTCAATAAATTTGTCAAGTCTGCACCTCGCTGTTTTTCAAGAAAACCGAGAAAGTACCAGAGTGATAACAGAAACCACTAACCTCCATAATTTCCTCTTCATCAAAGTCAACATGATTTTCTTGGAGCTCTGCAGAAGGTGTGTATGACACCTGTTCACGGAGTGGAACAAATGGATCCACGACAATAGACTGCATGTCTTTTATCTCAGATCGACAGAATGGACACCCATCACCACCCGTATCTTGCCACTGTTCCAAGCATATGTGACACATTAAGTGACCACACGGCTCCAGACGAACATCTTTGTTGTTCTCAGCACAGATCTTACACAGCTGGAAAGTGGAACCCATCTCGCAGTACAGCTCATACTGTTCCTCTGTGACTGTTATGTGTTCATCAGTAGGTGTAATGAGATGCTGGCTAACATCAGGGTTGTCAGTCTTGCCATCTGGATAAAGATAACTGACAAAAAATACAAATAAGAGATGAGCACACCAATGACCGTAAATTCAACCGCAAAAGGAGTTCACATCATATGCCAATCTCAATTAACATTCACCTTCAGTTTGTCACAGTCTTTGTGTAAAACATCTGGAGTAACGTTGAGCTTTGCCATTAATCCTATTAGTTAAAGTGAGGACTCTACGAAAACTCTCTTCACAGGTGATCTTGAGGCTTTCCTCACCAACCACCTTCAACAGTATTCAAGTGTTGCTTGCAACTTTCATTGCTTTTATTTGCATCTATATAGCTAAGGCTAATCATGACAACATCCTCCATGATATGTTCTATGCCATTTCTCAGGAGAAAATCAAAGAAGGCTTATACTCACTAGCCTTCTCTTGCTCCATCAATTAGTGCCTGGCACAAAGATTTGTTCTGAGGAATGGTTTGCAGAATATTGTGCTCAGGTGTAACGTATCCTATTGCCCACTGGCCAAGCCTTGTACAACTCAACCTGAAGATATAGCTGTTTAAAAAACGCAAGACTTAAGATTATAACAATGCTTCAGAATCCAATTAAGAAGCATCAAATCTTGGCATAAGCTTACTTTAAAACAAATCCGACTGTTCTGGCAAACTCGACTGATTGCCAAAACCTTCACTACCCAGATGGCCTGCTAATCCATCCAGCACAGGATACCTAGCCTTGAGAGCATTGCCCATCTTACCCTGCATGGACTCCTGGCTCCTTAATTACCAGTAACAAGTACCTATCATGGGTTGGCCAACGGTATAATAGTATGGTATACTTGTCCACACACACAAAAAAAAACTGGTGAATTACAAGACAAGGAAACTTCTTCTGCAAATGGAAAGTAATCTGAACTGTGTCACCACCACATAAATTCTCACCTTCCTGGCTTCTGAAGATGCTTGCAGAGCCTTGCTTTAACCTCATCATAAGTCATAAAAGCACAATAACCAGGATGTGTCACAGCAAGAAGATTCCAGTTTTGAAGCAGATGTGACCATGGTTGAAACAATCTTGTGAAGACGTCATATTCAAATACGGAAATGTGATCATTACATGTCAAGTCAATTGTTGATTTGAGAGCCATTGCTTCCAGACCTGAACTGATTGAATGTACTGTCTGAAGTATCTGTCGAAATTGTTTCCATGACACTGTTGTTTTGCTGAGGAAGAGTTAGAAAAGAAATTAAATTAGTTTTCCAACAAAAAACAAAAAGAAGCCCACAATACTGTAAATATCAGGAAACAATATCTTAAAATTTTGGTTATCTCTTTAAATAGGAAAGACCACTTTGGACTGTAGTAACTCACATGGTTAGGGCTCAAAGAGGTTTATGAAACCAAAGAAACTAGGAGGATTCCTAAACCCTTAGCAGACATGCTAGCATCTCCCAGCAGATGATTTGAAGCAAAGTTAACAGAATGCAATCTTCCAAAGGAACTTCACAGTCCTGACTTCACACACTTGGGAGTAGTACCGCGTACATGGTGAATTTAAGACTACGTTTGTTTAGTGGAAAAAGAAATCATGACTTTACGTCAACTTCTTGTACAAAACTGAGACCAGGGGATATCGGAAATTTGCATAACATTTTTGCAAGACACTTCTTTTTCAAAGTGCCATCTGCAGCCCCTATACTGTGCTGTGTTTTTCTGTTTCAGTAAGTAGTGACGAATTTGCAATTAAATATAATTCCTTGTTGAGCCACACAAGTCTTAAAGAAAAATATACGCCAAAGCAAAAGGAAGCAACACTACCACTCCACTTCACAGAAAACAGTGACAACATTGGGACGTTTTCCCACATTTTATCCAGCAAAAAGTTGAATAACATATATGATTAACTTAGTTTCTAAGTTGTAACTTCCTTGTAAAAGTACCAGCCCACTGTCCTTTTATACAAAATTCTACTGAACAGATTCTTGGTCACTGAACCAAGCAATGATTTATAAGACACATTGGACAGGGAAAATCCATGTTTCTGCATAGTTTTGTAGCGACAACAGAGAATTACACAAACTAAAACTCACAAACACAACAATTGTTTCCTCATATACATCTGCTTCATTAAAACCACTAATGATGTCTCCTGTTGCCTTATTATCTTGACATTTTGCAGTCTGTCTGTCCCTCATGATGATGAAAACAGTTCATTATGGCTTTCTGAGCATCTGCATTAAATTCACCCCGTCCTCAATAATAAGTCCAAAATTTTGTTTCAAAGTTACTGAATAATTCATCCTCAGAACTTTGAATGTTGTTCACCCACATATTGTCCAAAACCAGAAAACTGTGTAAAAATCAGCTTTGTTTCCAAGATACGTTATATACATGGACTATTTGATGACTGATAAAAAGATGTTAATTATATATAAAATATAGACCAAACATTAGAAGCTTTGCGGATGTAACGATCAAGACGCTAGATGACATGTAGTGTTTACAATAGGCACTGTCCTGCTGCAATATTAAATAGTCTTTATTCTTAGAAAAATATATCTTTCACATAAATATAATTTAAAAATAGGTAAAAGTACCAAATCGATTTCTTGTTTCCGTGTTTTTATTACCCAACTGCACTAACGCCAAAAACAATTTGCTACAAGATGTAACAATCAACGAATTGTAGAAATTCTTCCAGCGTTCGAGAAGCCCTCAATTTATCTTATGGAACACATAGAGAACGTAGCTTTACTTTTTTTTTGTCTGGGAAAAAGGAAGGAGACCGACACCTAACCGATTCGCGTCTCTTCCTGCTTCGATAATTTCAATAAAACAAATGTTATCGCTGGCCATGCGAAACACGCACATCTGAAGCATTCCCTGGATTTCCGTTTGTATGTCAGTCGATTCCAAAACAAATTGTGTGCGCACGAAGAAAAATGTATAACCACAGTTTCGACCTCCCGCTAAGAAGAAGTACATAAAAGAGAAATACTGAGTAATCCTCCACAAGCCTTTATGACATAGGTGGAGATTATGTCTACAAAATATATTACAATGATCACTTTCATTTGATTACAAAACAATACAAAAATAGAGCTTTCTTACCCGACACCGAATGACTTCTTCCAGAACTCAGCAGCATCATACTTTGTGATCCTAAAACCATCCCCGATATACGTTCCTTGTGGAAATATTGCCTTGACTTCAGCGAGCATATGGCTGAAGACGAGACTTAGTTTTGTCAAGCTTCGTCTATACGTGGAATCTTCCACGTACATCTTCTCCTTTCCTTCCTTGAAAAGCTTGATGGCGAGCTTTGATTGCTTGATAAGATTCTCTATATATATTCTAAAATACTCGCAATCGTTCAAAATGTGCATGCGATCCTCGTACTTCGAGACAATTAACTTCAAATGTTGATAAGTATCAGGCAGAATGTCGAGAATGTACGGGGGACTGTTCTTTAGAGACAATCGTTGATTCTGACAAAGTTTCACCACTTTGTCCATCAGCTTCCATGCTTTCTCGATAGTTTTCCTATCGATTTGCAGCCGAGGTGTCACAGCATGGGCCAACGCTTCATGCAGTCGAGAAAGAAACCGCGAACTTCGACTACCTAGTGGAGCTGCATCCGCCATTTTGATCCATTTGCTCGACTGCAATTTCCGTGTTCGAGAACGTCTGTTGTCACGTGGTGTCGCCAAACAGCCAATCATGTCACTTGATTGTTCAGCGAGTGTGATAACTTCTTGCTAATTCCGTGAATATAACGTTTTCGTCAAATATTCTTAAAGCTTTTTGGCGTGTACCCTTAATTTCCCCTACCAGGTGGTCACAGCTGGTCTTGAAAAACTCCCAAACGTCATATGCAAACAGCTCAAGCCGTATGCCGTTGTTCCAAAACACGCATCCACTCTCGACTGCTTGTTTCTATCGACTATCCGATCTATGCGAAGGACGCAGACAATAAAAATGTTTTTTCTTGAAACCGGATCTGGTATCAGGTAGCCTGTTTCCGGAGTCTAAATTAGAACAGACGCCTCTTTTGTTTTCGCACTGACGTAGACCTCCAATCCCTCTAAAATACAAAAGTACAATGCCTTTCAGAGAAAGGAAACATTTCTCTTCTAACCTTTTTTGAAAAACTGTTTGAGGCGCACCAAAAATAGTTTGGAATAGATCGTAAGTGTCAAATCCGGTAACAAAAAGTTATTGGGGTACTAAAGGATAACTGATATCAGGTCTCGGCGTAAACGTGCCAGATCGGCTGATATAGTAATTACTGGTGAGGTCCTATGACGTCTAGATCCCTTCCAAATTTGCCGCTTTTGGAAATACGCCCTTAACAAGAGTTGAAGATTGGCACAAATTTCCTGCGTTCACTTTTTGGGCAACGGGCCCAGACGGAAGCCTCAAATGAGACAAAGTTTTGCACTCAGTGTCATAGATAATACGACCTGAATAGCAAAGACAGGTATGCTTAACTAACCTTTAGTAGTTTATCGTGCAGCTTTGATGCGATAAAGATAATGTTGTAATAACTTCGAAGAAGGGTAGTTCTGAATTATTCAAGTCTTCGTATTTCCAACGGTATTTTTCCTTGACAATGAAAGAAATAAAAGAAAACCTGGCCGAGAGACAACAAAACGACAAGATGACAAGCTTAAATAACACTGACAAACTGTAACATTTCCTAGTAAGAAGTGACAAGGAAATAGTTCTAGATTTTCTCGAATCAACATAAAACCCATTCACAAGGGGTGTGTTCGTTTGTAAACTTAGCCCTTTCATTCCGGAACACTCCTCTTGCTTACAGACACGCCAATCGCCGAACATGTCACATCTACATCACTCGACGGAAGCCTTATTTACGGGTATCATAAACTTATCATTTTTGCGTTATTACCTTAGCACATCAGGTATTCCACGTATGTCTTTATTTACGGTGAAAACTGCGCCCTGTTTTTAACTTGAAATAAGCTTCTATAATATTTCAAGATAGCCATCGAAATCTATGAATAAATTTTGGAGCTAAGAGGTTTATCATCAGATATTTCCAGATGGTGAGATCTTATGTCTTACAAACATTGAGCGTCTTATAAATTTCTGCAAATGTTGGTGGGAACAGAACTTAAAGCTTTTGGTCCTAAAATTCACGATTCTCTTTAAAGCCGAGCTGGTGAACAATAGTTTACCGAAGGAGCTAAAATGTGATCCATAGAACAGTTCCTATCAGTTTTTATTCATCAGTAAGTCGCGACTGATGATGTTATTCTAATCCTCCACATCTGGAGTGATCTTATGTTCAAGCATTTCAAGTGTATGGGTCAAAAACAAGAGTTTGTGACTCCTTTCGTTCATGCCTCCGTATAGTTTTCCAGCATTTCAACCGAACTTGCCGGTGCTAATAATTTTAACAGATACCTCTTTTTAACACCTACAAATGTAGGATGTCGTTATCAAACAACCGATCTCGTATTACGTGAAAACGAAGTAAGGCCGCAGGTGACCAACGATGACAAACATTCTATTGTATCAATGCATTGCTGGTCAAGCCCCAACAGAATGTGGGTTACTGTGGGCGAAAGGTCGGAGGGAGGGAACTACATTTTCGTGGCAAAAAGGCTCTACGCCACCCTGCAGTAGATGGTTTGAGAAGGCTCGACCTTCTTCGACTAACCGAGATACCCTGGGACTAGCAAATAATGCAGATGTTTACCACCCAGGGATTTTTACTGTGGAATCCCCTCACATTAAAACAAAAAACGAAACCGCTAGAACGACTATGGATAAGTTGTACTGAACGTGAAAATTTAGTATCCCGTTAACAGAAAAACCCATCTAAATTATATAATAGTTGTGACGATTTCGATACGGGGAAAATAAAAATATGAGAAAAATGAATTACTTAAGTGCGCGTGTTTGATCAAGTTTGACATATATGTTCGTTCAGACAAATAAGTCAACTCATAAAGAAATTGTCAGTTTATTTTTGTTCTGAATTTATTCAACAGAAATAAACAGTTGCTTGATCCGCCCAAAACGTAATTTCGCTGTTAAAATTAAAATGCTTTGTGCGTAGCAAAACCAATTACTTGCCATTTTGTAAAGACTAAATCGGAAATGTAACGGCAATAAATAATTATTGGCGACAACACACCTTGGTAAAACCTCTTAAATATAAAGCAATCCAATCATATCTTCTCTTCAAAAATGAATAACAACAAAATAAGAGACAACGAAAATAGTAATGTATGCGTGGCTGAAAGCTACTGTCAAATAATTTCTTGTCGTACGGTGCAAGGTGCGGTTTCTAACTTCTGAGCATGTGGGTGAAATTCTAAAGTGTAAGACAACATTCCAATGAAAACTCCTGAGCAGTTTTTTTCCTGTATCACTGTCAAGTATGCTCTACAAGACCTTCTTGGTATCTTTAAGTGTATAGATGTAAAGACTGGGAACTCGAATGGCAGATAACGAACAGCAATTTCCCATGAGTCGTTTTACTTTTTCCGTTTCCTACCTCTTTTTAACACCTCTTATGAATCTAATTGTTTGCAGTCTGAATGAGCGAATGCGGGGGCAGCTGAGAAATATGCAGGAAGGCGTTCTTGAGCCGTCGCCAAGAAAACTGAAGTACTAAATAATTCGGAACAACTCTGAAGGTCCCAAAGGTCCTCTAAGCTAAGTATAGGGAAGTCGTTTCTCAAAGAAACTGTCAGAGCCATCTTTAGACAAAGGCAAGAAACGTGAAAATGAAGTAAAATACCGACCAAACTTTACTCGCGGACAAGTAAATTCAGACGGCAGAGGCGAACTCATGTACACAGTCTGGGTGAATTTCCGTTGATCACGACATTTCAGTGGGCCTCAACAACTTATCAAGGCTGACGAAACATATTGAAATGATCATGAAGTCATTCCTTGCGGTCATTCCACTGATAGCCCTAAACAGTGCTCCTCTCTATACGGGCCTTTCTGTTAGGAATCAATCGATCAAAAAAGCACTCCACCATTCGTTTGGCCTGTAAAGAAAATAGAAGCACAGATCAGAGATGAAATGGCTTTAGAAGAGAGAAGTCAGCTCGCTGTAAATACTCGTGACATTTCCGATACAATTTCGAAGCTCTCTCAAGATGTCTTAAGATGACAAGAACGCCACGCGCTGGCAATATGACAGTCTTCCCTGAAACAAACACGTCGCGTCATAAACCTATTTGCTCATTACTTTTTTGTCCATGTATTTAAAAAAAATTGTCCTAAGAATCAAGCACATCCTTGAGAACTTTGAGAGAACCAAAACGAGTTATCAACAGTATAGCAACTTTCAATGGTGCGTAATTTCTTGGGTGTTTCTATTAGGCGACAATCCGTCACATCTGATGCTGCTTATGGTTGCTCGTTAATGAGTTATGGCCGGGTGTTAATCGGCCAAAAACACGAGGACTCAAGGGCGGATGGGTTTTATTCTCAAGTTATATAGTGTTGGATTTTGGCCATATTTATCCGAATTGAATCATGGCATCTAAAGCTTACAAACGCAAAAGCCCTTTAGCTCCTCGATTCTCTGAAACTAAAAGCTACAGAGTCACAATTCCGAAACAGCCGGGACGGAAGTCAATAGGCATTTTACAATCCGTGCTGAAAACGTGTGGCTGAAGGTCAACCTCTCCGGGAGAGTACTTCAACCCAGCAGTGGGAATGGGACAACATTCACTGCCATGTTAACTGATTGCTTTCCTACAACAAAGGTCTACATTATTTATGACGTCCTTCCCGTTACAGTCTCTTGCAGGGAGAAAGAAATGTTCTAGTTGTAAGACTCTAATTCCATATGCCTGGCGGGAAAATCTCAATAGATCTCGATAGTCCAGCCTCTACATCTCTTGACAGTGGCCAATCTACTCAATAGATTACCGATTTTAGTGTATTATTCCCCACCAACGCAGAACCAACCACAATTCTTCTGTTAAAACTCACTCCTCTTCATTAAAACTTCGTCATGGCTAATACTGATCTAAGCTCCCTTCGACTCAAGGAATAACGTATCAAATACAAACAACATAAATGAGGTTGATCGAATGAAGGGTATTATTACTCTAGAGAAGAAAAATGTGCCCTTATGAGGAAATTGTTGCCTAGATTTTTCTTGCCTACGCGCAACTTAATCCTTTCGAAAATAGATCGTATATATTAGGCGACAGACTCGGAGAACGAGAGCGATTTCCTACCAAATGGGTGGTATTTGCTGGAAATTTCGTGAATTGTGTTATCGCACTTCAGTATATTCACTGTTAATGTACATAACGCAAATGCAGTTAATATGTAAATTCATCATAAATAGGACCTACTATGAAACATGAAGCAACGTCAACTCACGAAATGATCCTCACACTTGCTGGACAATTTAAGCAATTGTCTCATATGCACTTGAAAAATTCATGTGACTCCAACGGGTCCCGTTGGAGTCACATGAATTTTTCAAGTGCATATGAGACAATTGCTTAAATTGTCCAGCAAGTGTGAGGATCATTTCGTGAGTTGATTTCTAGCCCGCACTTCATAATCATTTCTTTCATGAAGCAATGTGAGAGTAGCAATTTTAAGTAGAAGAAGAATGAGTAACTTCGACTGACCCACATCCATGAAAAGACATCAAAACTTAAAAATGTCAGTGTTGTCCGGTAAAATAAACATCGTTAAGATTCAAAAGCTGATGTGAAGAGTATTAGCTCTTCGTCCCTTGCAGATAAGTCCAAAGATTAATGACCCGTCAGTTCTTTACATATCTACGACAACTATTTCATGTTGACAGACATCTACGGAATGGATCATATAAAAAAACCCTAATAATAAATTCCTTTTTGGCAGCCCCTGCACAAACCTCTTTCAGCGTCTTTCCTGCCAGCATATACCTTCCGGAATCTGCGGCCAACGACCTCAGTTTTGGGGAGCTGCAATATTAAAAATGGGAAGAGCTACTTGCCAGTTTCTCACCACACCCTATTCAATATTTTGTATATCTTGAGGTTTCCTCAGTTTTCCTCGAAAAGCACTTTCACTGCTATACTGAGTATGAATTCAGAATCAGGGCCACTTTTGGCGTAACAAAATAAAGACGGATTCCGTCCAGTTTTCTTTCACGGGAAAGACTTTCTTACCTGTCACACAACGTATCGAAGCACGTCACAGCACCGTCACGCAACACGGCCATAACAAGGAAAGGCGTCTTCGAGAGGTGACCTGCCTAGAAAACAAGATCGACGAATGCTCCTTCAGCAACTTCTTTAGTCAACTGGATTGAGAAGATTTTTTTTTTTTTTTTCATTCCCCGGCAACATTCCCAAGCTCCCTTACCAAGTGATGGGGTTTCCATTCTGTGGGCAAGCAACCACTATACAGCTTAGCGCAGTCTGTAGCGTCAGCCACTCCTAACAACAGCATTCGAAGCCCAATGAAGTGAAATCCTGTTGTAAGAAGGGCCTCGATCACCTCTGCATAGCTGATACTAGCTCGTCTCCCTTGCTGTGCTCCCCTGACCAGCTGCTGGGGAAGTAACAGCAAGCAGTTGATCTCCAGAAGAGAGCTCGGTAACAGAGTCATTCCAGGGCTGGTATCTACTTTAGTTTGCTCCTCTGCGGCGAGTTCCACTAGTGATCTGTTGGCTGTGACACTGAAGATCTCGTCCAGTGCAAGACAAGGAATCTGAACCAAGGAAACGGAGAGTATCACACCTCCAGAAGTATTCTAGAGCAAAAACCCCAACCCACTAAGCCGTAATATGAACGCGTATATTCTCTTCACCGTTTCCATGGTTAATAGGGTCTAATAGCTTAAAGGATTAAAAAACATTCGTGAGATGATCACGTTGGCAGTAAGCTTAATTCTTGCAGGCCTCAGTTCAGATGATCACGTCAATGGACAGAAACATCAGGACGGTGGCCTCGTCTTTTCTTACACGAAAAGCTTGAAGAGGTCGTGGCAATAGAGAATGACAGACGCACTTTTCGCAAAGCGAAGGAAGCTACTTGCTTATGCTGTGGTTTGAACTAACATATATCTAAATGTTGGGGTGAAGGTTTTAACTGAATATTGTTGTAACAAGGGTAAGGAAGAGCCCAAGCTTGCAACTTACCTGCTCGGCCTTGAGGTCGATGGTTGGAGGGCAGCAAACGCCTTCGAGAAACAGAAGTTTCACATCTCTGATAGCATCACGATACGTTTCAGATCCTGTGATACATAAAAGTGATCCCAAAGAAACGCTAGTCCTTGTCTACCGTACTAACGGTGGGGTGAGATTATGTTCCAATAATTCTTGATCCATTGCGTTAAATGCAATGGACCATTTCCGAATTGCTGTTTGCCTCAGTTCCAAAACGAGTCCTGATGCACAACCATTCAAATGCAAATGAGTTTTGTATTTTCATGCAAATCAAACTCATTATCATTTGAATGGTTTAGCACCAAGACTCGCTTTGAAACAGAGGCAAACAGCAATTCGGAAATGGCCTATTCATTTTACATACAAATGCGAGTTTCCATTAACATACCGTAAAAGCCATTCTGAATAGCGTCTTCTCCAAAAGAGCCCCTCAAAAGGAACTGGGATTGTTTCTTTGCCACTCGTGCATCGCTGGGTCCAAGTACTTCCAGTAGACGCCCAACTGCATTCTCGCGCTGGAGGCACAGGGATACCACTGGACCGGACGTCATGTGACTCACGTGCCGCTCTAAATCTTTATCCTACAATGTCAGTGAACAAAAACTATTGTTAGACACGTAACTCACGCCGAAAGAACCCAAGGGAAGAATGTTGTAAAACGGCCTGTTAATCTGCAAATGCACGTTAATTTTCACCTTGTCAGAGGGAAGTGATATTGTTAAATTACCATTCCACTTGCATGCTCCTCTGATGTGCTCACCTTTTTAGCCATCAACATCTTCACGTCTGCAACAGAAAGGGACATGATTTTCAAGGCAACCACGGAGAAGCCTTCCTGCCCGAGTCGCTTGAGTACTTTGCCAAGGTGCTTGGTCGTGACCCGTGGCTTCAGTATACACACAGTGGGTATAACACGCGGCTTCCCTAATAAAGTCTGAAGAACGGACACTTCGCCATGCTGCAAGGTCTCAACACTGCCAAGAGAAGCCTTCAAAGGCAACTTTTCAAGCGCAACTCTCCTATTCCTTTGTTTTCGAGATTCGTCGTTTTCATTTAAAGACTCACTACTACCAGTGGAGCTACCGCAGTTTATGACCCTCCGGGGTGGGGGAAGGAGGTGAAGGTTCCGACGCGCTAATAGGTCAGAGAACAGCTCCCTATCAAAGAAAATGACTGACAGCTGCCTGCACGCCAGCTCCGGCGTGCATGACAGGAGTATGTCCAGTGAAATGCTGTCTATAGGGATTTTCGACTTTGACGAGTCCGAGTGGGATTTTACAAAATGCTGTAACCGCGCGAATGCATCAACTCCCCTTAAAACTAAAACTAACGCTGGGCCAGCAGTTAAGGTCTGTAGACTTCTTTTCCACCAGGCATCTCCAATCTTACAAGGCGTGAACTCTTTAGCTTGGTGCGTAGATAGCAAGGGAAGAAGCTTGAGGCCCAAGAGCTCAAAGCCGCCGCATGGAAACAATTTGTCGTTTGTCAAATCCGACCTCTCTTTTCCCTGAAGTAATTCTTTGAGAATTTCACCGGCAGAAATGGTGGCTTTCTCTCTCAACAACATGACAACGCACACTTGTTCTAGTTCAGGATTAGAGTGGAATGCACGTCTCAGGAGATCAACTGGATAAGCACCTGGGTCCGGAGTCAGTGCAAAATCACCACCAAACTGTTTTAAGGTGGAGTCACTACACGAGACAGGGAGGAACTGCGATTGAGATACGCCAATGGAGTCCGCAAGTGGTTTCACAACCGATAGTATGTGATGAACTGCGTTTTCTCGTATGAGATACAAAACTGTGGAGGCAACAGGTGAAGGGCTATGCGTGATGCTTTCTGATCGATTAACGCGTCGTGGACAGAACGCGGTGAGGACTTCCTGCGAAAGTCCTAGTCCAGTTACATGATTAGGATTCAACCTTAGCCGTTTAATGCCTTGAATGCAAAAGCCTTTATCAAAGCACAAGCAGAGAATCTGTCCAAGATACTTTACGGGAACAGAAGGTGAAATGATGAAGAAAACACTGGTGTCAGTAGTTGTTGCCAGGAAGTGTGGAGGCGGCCGACTGGTGGTATGAAGAGATGTGGTTAAAAGCTGTCTCCTACAACTTCTTTTGCCACCACTGAGTTCCTCATCCAATGTCGAAATAGACTCATTTGAACCAATGTTTACGATCCCACTTTCAGGGACCCTACCACCAAACCACCGTGCTAGTTCAGTTCCGGCGCTCTGTGCGTTCCTTGGGCACCAAAACAAATGATCTTCCTTGGTTCCTTGGCCGTACAAGGCTCGTAATGAGTTGGGGTCTGTTCGTTGTGCGAGTTTAGAATCCGTAGGCCCTACTTCGTCCTGCCAGGCCGAGATGGCCTTGGGTCCACGCAAGGCGAGCACAAGAGTAGGGAATTGCCAGTAGGTTGACATCTCCTCAGAGGCAGACAAGTTAGAATGCTGAAATCTGTGTGCTGCAGCAAAGAGAAAGAACCTTTCATGTATTTAGGCAGAAAAATAGTAGTTTATTTAATCATAACTTTTTGTGCGTGAGCGGTCAAGGATCGCGCGTAAGATTAGTCGGCGCTCTTTGGGCGCCTCGCATCCTATTTTAAGATCTGGGAAAACAACTGTTTTGCAGTCTATCATCCAATGGAGGCAGTATACTACGCCAACAAATGCACGGCTTTTTAACACTGAAAACAAGACAGCGAGATGCCACATGAGGTTCACTGTCGTAGGAAAAGAAGCAGGACTTGGTCCAAAAGAAATTCTCTACTTTCTACTAACTATAGTAAGTCTAAACTCTTAAACAAGTATCTGTTGCTTATACAGAGGGGCTCTGAGTAGAGTCTTGAAAGTAATTATTTCGCGATTGCTATGGTTTAAAACTCTCGCGTCAATTTCTCATCCAATTACAAGCACGCATTTCCCTTGCTTAGCGCCGGCTTCACGTATTTGCATCGTGTCCCCATTGCTTCACTTGATTGCCAGCGTTTTTTTGCCATTGGACGAAAATACAAACCTGAAAGTAGTATGTTTTGTTGCAGTTTTACAACATTCAATTGAAACCGCTGTAATGGACCAAATAACCAGTAACACACCTGGCTTCTCTTCAAACGTTTCTCTTTGTTGGTAGACCAGTCTAATGCCAGCAATGTCGAAGGCCTTCCTGCGTGCACGAATCAACACATCCAGCAAACAAAAAGGCTCATGAAAAGCAGCAAACTGTAGTAACATCACCGTATTTTGAATTTCAGGTGCCTGGCAGAATCTGACACCAAGGTTTTCGCCGGAGGTAACATCCTCAACTTCCATAGTCTGCCAAAAGAATCCTGGTTTGGCTGCAAATACCCGATTCATGGCTTCAGGATCTGGATTGACAGTCAGAAGAGTTGATAGATTTTTCTTATTGATAAACATGTCTGAGAGGTACTGGAGTGGAAAGGCTTCAAATTCTGACAGGCGCAAGTACACACTATGCAATGAGTTTGTGGACAGAAACTTAGTTACTGCTTGTCTAAACGCGTTTGCTTTGGGTACCTTCTGGTTTGGGCTTTTTTCTAAGCGGCTACAAATCCCGATTTCTAACTTGAGTTGTCCTTCGTACCAGGTCTGCTGCAAGCCCACCACATAGAATGGTGCATTGCAGAGCTCAGAGTAGTCTGTTAGGTCCACACTAGGGCATACTAAGCAGCATAGCCAGGCTATGAGGTGCGAGAAGCAGTGTGTCTCCGCGGTGGTTACTCTATATCCTTGAGGGTTAGAGGTTAGTTCTCCACAGCTGGAAAGCTTGGCGCTCATTAGTAGATATGGGATAGCCGTGTCAGGTTCTGGTAGACTGACGACATCGCTCTCATAAGAAGCTTCCTAGAAACAATGGAAGACAGAGTTGGCTTCTTTAGTTACTTTAGTAAAGATGATTGCTCAGTACATGGTAATTCTCATTTCTCAAGACTGTAGATGGAAATCTAACATGTGACCATTCAATAAGTTTAGTTATACTTTCCTGTGGAACTGTTAGGACTACAGACACACCCATATACGCAGTCCAGTTATTCAAGTGAGCGGTTCTAATTTTTGAGAGTGTTGAAATCAAAAGGGTTACCATCAAAATTGCAGCTAGTGAGCAGTAGTTTCCTGTGGCACTGTTAATTACACTGTACAAGGTGGCTCTGACTGTTTGAATCTCTGGTTAAAACCCATGGATGTGAACATTCAAACGAAAGCTACCGAGTAGTCACTTCCTTTGGATTTCAAAAGCAAAGTTTAGGAAAATTGTGAAATCACATTTCAGCACTTCCAGTAGGTATTTACCTCATGGAACAGAACTGGTGTAACAGGAGCCACAGGAAAATGTCCATGGGAAGACAACTGTGGCTTCAAGTTCTGTAAACTCCTTTGAAGTCTCTTCCTTTTTGCCTTCTCCTCTTCACTTAACACTTGCTTGTGCTTTGAACTTGTCATCTTAACCTTGTCATTCTTTGACGAAATCAAACCATTGTTATCTTTGTAATCAGCACTGCTCCAATCATCTCTCTCACTTGGAGCTGCTTCACCACTGACAGTTTTAATTTCGCCATTCACTGGTGATGGTGGATACTTGACTTGTGTTGATGAATGATCTCTTTGAGTCTCTTTGTTTCCTAAGATAGACTCATGCTGGAGAATGACTTCCACTTTGTTAACAAGTGATGCATTTACCAAAGCCTGCTTTGTAACGTGTGTTCTTTCTTCTGTCAACACTTCATTTCTTTTCTTCAAATTGAACACTCCATCATCTGTCTTGGTTAAAGTATCACTGGTAGCCATTCTTTTTTCCATTTCCCTTTCTCCATGAACATTATCTTTGCTAATATCTCGCTGTGCAATGCTATCATGAAATGTTCCAATAACCTCTTTGTGAACTGGTTTCCTTTTGTCAGCAGCATTTGTGTACTTTGCAATAGGTTTCCTGGGTAGCCTGTGATCAATAGGTCTACTGTTCTGTCTTGCACAGGACAAGGAGGCCTCCTTTGCCTTTTGCCTTTGAACTTGCCACTGCTGAAGATCATCTTCTTCATCCGAACTACTGGATAAACTGAAAAAGACAAAAATTGCCACCCCAGGCTAGCATCTCTCCCTGTGCATGATATCAGGGAGATCCAGATCTTTCAAATTTGCTTTTAATTCAGCACTGGTTGACAGGAGAAGAATAGTTAGCAGACAGAATTCATTTAGTGTATTGGCATTATTAAAATGATTTGGGAACTTCTGAAAACCCCTCACTTTGTTATTGGAGTGACTGGAGTGCATATCAGAAAAGAAATTCAATCAGTTACTTACTCTTCAGATTCATTGCTGAGTCCAAGTATCCTGCATATTGATGCTGGCAGTGTCTGGTGCTTCTGCACAATTAACAAAACAAAACAAGTAAATGCAGTGTATCTAGACATGTTTTGACTTCAAAGCATGAGACTGTACTGACGATATCTGACAAATTTGTCAAATAATGAAACCCATTACTCACCTGTGGAGTTCCTCCTTCAAGTCCTCTCAAATCAAGGAACACAGTATCTGTAGATTTGCTTGGACTGGAAGGATTTGGACATTCTCTCATATCTGTTGAGGCCACAGGTAGACCACTCCTCACCCCAACATTGTGGGTTTTGTTCTTAATACTATCTGACGTGTCAGGTGAATGGTGTTCAATTGGATTGATAGGCCCAGGGGCACCAGCATTCTGTTGCTTTCTACTCAACCTTACAAGCTCCTCCATTAAGATGTTACTGTCATCTTCTGACTCGCTGTTTTCAGTGTTACAGAGGGTCAGAGGAAACAGTGGTGGCACAGTAACTTCACTGGTTCGTTCAAGAAGTTCCCCAAGATCCAGATGTTCAATGACATCAAAGTTTAGCTTAACTGTATCCTGGGAATCTTTACCATCTGTTGCTGCTTTGGATGTAGTTGCACTTCTCATTTCGGTGAGTGAATAGGGAAGTTTAGCACCAACGACAAGTGTTTCAGTGGAGTTTGATGCCACTGACTTGGGTTGTAGTGTAAAGGGTAGCAATGGAGATGCAGTAGGAAGAAGGTCACTAATTTTCTGAAACATAAAATGAATTGATATATTTGTCACACCACTGTGTCACAATAGGATCATGGATTGCCCCGTTTCTATCGCTATACTGCTGGTCTTCATCAGGCGATGGTGTCAACTGGCTATCTATCAGTGTAAGTAGCACCATGGTTTGTGGTCATTGGTGGATTTGGTGCATGACCTTTTTTTGGTGCACGATCATGATCATCATGATCAAACTAGAAATTGTTCCCTAGGCTCGGTACCAAATGGGTGTTGTGTTGTTTGACCATGGGTATCCATGCTTTTCCTAATGCTAGTTCCTAAGGCTTAAATACTATACTAAGACAAAGTTTAGGCCTAAGGTTAGTTTTAGTATTGGTTAGTAAGAACAATAACCTGTGATCTGAACAGTGTGACCTGTGTTTTAGACCTGTCGTTTTGCATCCGCAGAACAGGAGAAGGATTCAGTATAGTAAACAAACCTGTTCAGAATCAGAAAATGAGGAACAACTTGCAGTCTGTCCATCTAGGCTGACAAAGGAGAATCCACGGTGGGAAGTGCTGAGAGTAGGCGAACTCACTGCTTTACTACCTGGCAAGGTTGTTTGTGACAAAATGTTTGGGGACAATGGCCATACTTTTCTTGCAAGTAACAAAGGCTCTTCATTGTCATTGCTATCCTAACAAAATAATAAAGAAATCAAAAGTGTGAGACTATAAAGAAACTGTGAAGTGTGCCACTAAAGTTTGATAAAAACTTCAATAGCTCGAGCAAATTCACTGACCAGGTAATCGTTGAAAGCCGGTGCAATGTACACAATACGTTGCCAAAGCAACATAAGCCGCCACAGGATTTAGATGTTTTTAGATGTTAATAACAGCTGGTTGTAGCTTATGTCTGATGTATAAGAAAACAATTAAAAGTTTATTTAACTGCTTCTTTACCTCAGAAGAATCGTCCAAATCCAAAGTTGGAATACTGGCCTTGATATCAGCAAAAATGTTATCGAAGACGGGTTTCAGCTTGCCAGAACTGGCGGCAGTTTCAAAACCACCTGAAACATTGGGAGAAGTTTCATCCTCCAAGCTTTCATCACTGCTAGAAACAGCATCTTCACGTTGCCACATGTTTCACTCAAGATCTAAGAGCAGTATAAGAGTTATTCCATCGTAAGATGAGAACAAAAGAACAATAAACTGAACAAAAGTTTGTGAGCTCGCAAAAATAGTCTGACGCCATCTTGCAAACTCATTCTCAGGCCAGGCCCTTCGACGAACTCGGTATTCAAGATGGCGATTTTCAGTGTGTACATCTTGAATCGAGCAGGAGGTTTAATCTACCATTACGATCATGTTTCACCAAAAAGCGAAGTTGAACAAGCATTTAGTTACCCTTTAGACATCGTACTACGGGAGGATGATAAATTGGTTGTGATATTTGGTGAAAGAGATAACATAAAAGGTAACTTTTTTTTCCCTCGACATCGTTCCGGTTCCGTACGTAGTTTTGTTTTTATTGATGATTGTAATTTTTATTTGTTTAAATTAGTTGGTCATGCATTACTGGCAATAAACGGTGAGCCAGTTACAGGAAGACGTTTGCCAGATGGAAGAGAAGCTATGGAAGTCATCAAAGACCAGGCCAACTATCCTCTCAACTTAAAATTTGGTCGACCAAAACTTACGACAAATGAACGTATTATGTTGGCGAGCATGTTTCATCCGTAAGTCTGTCTTGATACAAGTATCTTCCATTCCGTCTGAACCCCTTTATTATGATCCTATCAAACAGCTGTTTTTCCCTAACCCCACAGTACCTGGGGGTGGGGGGGGGGGGGGGGGGGGGGGGGTGGGGGTATATGTTCCCCTATCTAGGAGACAATACAGAGCAACCTGAATTTTTACAATAATTATGCCTAAACAAGAACTTCCATTGTGGACTTACCAAATCTCAGGTTGAGTGTGATAGGGTGATGGGCCAGCCAACCATCCCGGTGATACTGTGATTATACCCCACCCCCCTCCCCAAGGGAGCCATATTTTCCCTCATGGTGAGAGAGAAAAATTTCTGTTGATGTGCAAGTCTCTGTTAGAAAGCCTTTTTCATGTGGAGAGCTGTGAAAGAGATTGACATCTGTGTTTTAGAGTCCACAAACACCAAAAGTTTAGGCCCCAGTTGGATATCACTATCCACTGGATAACTCAATTGGTTTTTCTTGCACTTATCCACTGGCCGGCAGTTTATTTGTTGGCTTGCCTTATCCACCTTCTGAACACACCATCTGAGACCACAAACAGAGTTAGTCCCCCAGAGGCATGCCAAAGCTTTAACATTTTGAAGCAAAGCAATATGTTTTTCCAAGTTAGGATGTCTTTATACATAGAATGTAAGGGCATGAACACTTTTGTAACTTTCTTTATAGTTGAAAACTTTTAATGGACATAAATAGTTTTACCTTTTTGGGATTGGTCACCAGGTTGTATGCCATCTCTGCCAAACTATCTCCAGAACAAAGATCTTCGGGTATTGAAGTATTGGAAGCTGATAGCTTCAAACTTCATTGCTTCCAGACACACACAGGTAAATGAAAACTACTAGAATTTGTAACAGCTGTAAATTGGTGAACAAAACACTGTGAGCCTTGTTATCTATTGCGCCAAATTATTAGCAAGCTGAGGTTCTAACTAGTTTCATCATTTATTGCATTGGTCATGCTCTCTGGTAATTGCTGTAATTTTGAATACCAACAGGATTAAAGTTCATAGTGCTAACAGATCCAAAGCAACTTGGCATGGATATCCTACTCAAAAAGATCTATGAGCTCTATTCTGACTTTGCCCTGAAGAATCCATTTTACTCGTTGGACATGCCTATAAGGTAGCTAGACAATTTTAATTGGAAAATAAAAACATTATTATACTTCAGGAGTGAGGCAAATTAACTTTATATACTGGTAAGCTAAATCAAAATTTTTATTTTTCCTGAACTATGTTAAAGTTAGTACAATCATTTACAAGAATTTGTGTCTTTTATTTGTGTTTTTTTTTCTTTTGTAAATTTCCTTTTGTTTATGAATGCATTTTCAAACAGATGAAGCAAGCATAAACTGAACCTAACAAAGAACTGATAAAAGACATGCTGTTGTCTCTTTAGGTGCGAACTCTTCGACACAAACTTACAGAGAGCACTAGAGCAGGCTGAAAGATCAAGCAATCCATCCTTAGCTTAATACCATTTGTATGAATTCTCGGAAGAAAATGGGCTTAATACGGTTTTATATGGATTCTTGGAAGAAAAGGGATGCTCAATTCATATCGAAACAACTATTTGCTGTGCCTCATTCAGTGTTAATGTTGTCCAAGGTGATGATGAACATGAGGTGTTGCTATTAACTTTGCACTAACATGTGGTTCTGTTAACATGTGACTGAGAGCTACTGAGCAGTACTTTGTTGAGGTGCTGTTTGCTTTTCTTTGGCACTTTCAGTGCAGGGAAGCTGAGAAGTTAGATTCCCAGCTGGAGTTCTCTTCTTTAAATTTAGCAGTTCCACTGGCACATTAAGTGGGTTTAACGAAGATAGCTGTGTTTTGGGTCTGCTGTTCGCACCAGCGCTGCCTTGAGCTGTATTAGCTTGATGTACATGAACAGGGAGTACTCTTCCAGCTGCAGAAGTTGCATCTGCAGTGGGAGTCGCTGTCATAATTTCTCTGTATTTCTTGACTACAAAATTAACTTGATTGCTTATGTCATGACCAGCAAGCCGTCTTTCCAGATCATTCAGCAAATCCAAGACAACACGAGCATCTGCGCAGGAAAACAAGAAAAAGAATTCATTCATTTGAAATACAAAGAGTTTGAAAAATGTCAGTAAAGTAACCATTATTACAAGTAAAATACTTCTTGAGAGACTAATATTATTGTTAAGCATTCAAGAACTGTTAAATATTAATAATGGAAGTGATATCTGTTGCACAAAATATCCTTTCTCCCTTTTATTTTACATCACCCCCTACTGCACTGCAACCACCTCTCCAGAAATTCCAGTTTTGTGATTATTTCTTTATAAATTTTAGAAATGATAACCAAGATGTACTCACTCAATACTTTGTTCAAAGTTATGTAAATAATTATTATCCAATGGAGCTTCAACTTTTGATTACTGGTTCTAGAATTTATCACATACCCAGAGGGGTGAGGTTGGGTGGTGGCTGTTCCCGCATCATCCTACTTAGCAGTGTGTAAATCTGACCATAGTCGGGCGTTTGGCTTCCTGCTTATTGAAAAAAATCAGACCAATGTTAGTGTTGAACTTCTGATGGTGCTCTCTTTTCATGCAAATTTCCATTTCATAAAGACGAAAACTCTAACCTTCTGTTGTAAAACTTGCACAAAATATTTACTCACCAGGGTCAGACTGTGTGGGCTCCATTGCAGCAATTGTCATGATCTATACATTGACACACAAGAAAAAAACAACAAAACAAAAAACAAAAAAAAAATTTACTGTACAGTAACTGTTCAGTTTGTCACAGCTTTGTGAAAAATAACTATTGTTCTGCTGGGTAATGAAAGAAAACTTTCATTTTGAGGCATTTCCTGTGGCTTTACTGCAGGATTTTTATATTTTGAGATTTTTCATGCAGACATTTTCAGAGAGGGCTGAAAATTATATTCAGCAAACATCTGCCTGGGAAATGCAGGACAAAGTAGTGTTATGGATTGTTCATATCATCTTCAGCCTAATCCCTTTCCTATCACATGCAGGTAGCTCTGTCAGCTCTATTGATCTGATAGGTGTAACTAGCCCTCAATGAAAACAAGGGAGGCTTAAATTTTGCTTTGAAGCCTTACTTTCTCTGCAATTTTTACAGTACAAGTTAACATACCTTACAAAATAAATGCAATAGTGTCCTCAATTGACTTATTGTCTACAGTTTCCAAAAGCATGTCAGGTCATGTTTAATTTCTTTTATTTCTTTTTCAGTTTTTTTATACTAAACCAATAACATTACAGAAATTGCTTAATAAATAATCCCATGATATCGACAATTAAAGTCTCAATAATGACTAACATACTGGTTACTCTCCTTACAATAAAATAATATGACATGAAAGAAACCAGAATAAAAGACATAGCCATCAAAGTAACACGAACTCTCAAAATTGTTCAAAATTGAAGAATAATATATAATTATTTTGTGAATGAGCAGTAAGGATAATGAACAGCCCAAATCGTTGCAAGAGTGGATAATACTATCTATCAAGCAAGCAGAGCAAATGTACTTCAGCTGATGCATTTCACAGGATTTCTTCACAGACCTGTACTTGCTTATTTGTGCACCTGGCTCTTCTAATCCATAATGATGTACTTGTACAACTATTTTCCAATGCTCTTTTAGCTGAAGCCGAATATCAGGTATCCAGTGCGTAAGGTTGTCCTCTGTTTGAACAACTGGGACCTGGTTGATACTCTTAGCAGAAAATAACACCTCTCTGAAGCACAAAAGTTAAGCTAGTCCTGTTTTTTTCTTTAGTCACATATCTATTCCATTCACTCCAATAAAGGCCAACACTTAGTACTGAAATCTGAACTCTGAATCAACCATTTTTAACATGATATTTGCTTCCTCAGCTGATGAGGAATTTCCTGTGTAAATAACTTAAGACTGTACTAAAGTTTCAGAATCAAGGAGTAACAGTTTGTGTGGTAAACTGCATTGTGTGCATTTGGTTTCAACAAAAGTATGATTACAGTTAGGTATTTCACAATGTGATAGATAACATTTCACTGCTATTGTTAATGTATGTACTTTTTTAAAAAGCTTACAGGTGACAATGAGAATACGTACTCATCCCATTCTGCAAAGCACGTAACACACAACACAAAGTAAACATGAAGACTAGATACACCAACATTTTTAAATGTTTCAGGTACAACAAGCAACATTTAAAACCTCAAAATCATCAATAAAAGTAAAAGAGGCTTAAAGTTTAAAATTAATGATCCCAAAACAGTTACCTGAAAACTTTTAAAATATAGTCGGTGACAAACTTATTTAACCATGTATTTCCAAAATGAACTGGGCATTTTTTTTTTGGTATAATTTATTATCTTGCTCTCATACCCTGCTATGTCTCTAAAAAAATCATGAAAATGCTTCATTGCTCTATCCAATGGGTCACCAGAAATTTAATAAGAGAATTAATAAAAATCCAGTGAAACATTTTAAAACCAGAAAGATTCCCCATTTTCACTCTTTTGTCTCAAAACAAATAACATCCATACAAATTTATAAGATATCAGGTGTCTAACTCTGTACAGTCTATTCAAAATTATCTAAAATGACCACTGAGAGTAAGTGAACATATCTATTACATGTATGTCAGTAAAATTAATAATAGTCTTAATTCTGTTGTGGAGTTAGGCTGCCCAGTGTTTCGCTGTTGTGTTGACTAGGGTTGAATTTCCACTGGCTTTCTGCAGCTTTTGATCTGTTATATCGCAGAGTTTTACACCTGGTAGCAATACTTGTGACACATTTACGCCACACCACATTTTGTTGTTCGGAGGGGAGGTCCTTCAGAAACCTTCCTGTCACTTCACCTTCAAGATATAACAGAAAAGGAATGAGGTGATAAACTATGCTACATGATTTCCATATCATAAAAAGCCCTCTAATTTTGTAACTTAGACCGAGTTCAATTTAGACTTAGACTTGAGTTCAATTTTTTAACTTAGACTGAGTTCAGTTGGTTGCTGTTTTTTCTGTTCTGCTGGAGAAAAACGTTATTGGTTGGTTTGGTTGATCAACTTTCTAACCAGTTGAAACATGGTTGAAATGTTTTTGTTGTTGTTTTTTAAATTCCCACATTATTGCAACGATTTCACATTTTTTCAATTTGATCAATATGCATGTGAAGTCACATATCCAAGAATGAAACTGGTGTGAGTACCTTAAAGTTTGAAAGTTCAAAAGAGAATGGAAAATTCATTATCATGACAGCTCACATTCTCCACAACATTGTCTTGTCATTGTTTTGCAAGAGACAGCAAAACAGATGTAACAAACAAATGTACCAAAATGTATGATGCACATGCAAAGCCATTGACATGAATTGTAATTGTGAATGTAACTGATTTTTGTATTTATGCCATGCTTGTAGAAGAAACCCAAACAAATGAAATCAAATTAATCATACCTTGTATTGCATTGATCACAATCGGATCCAGCTGCAGTGTGCCACGTTTTCCACCAGTCACAGTGGATGCTACTAAAATGTCCTCTCCAAAAGCCAATTCAGCTAAACGGACAGCAAAATGAGTGGGCTGGCTTGACCTTGTGAGGGCATCTAGATACTTCTGACGAGAAAGAGCTACATTTGGGTTTCCTCCAACCAACACATGGGTGTCTACAATTCAGACAAAACAAGAGTGTAGAAGTGGATTGAAGGCTTCAGAGTAATGCATGTGAGAGTGGAATTTTCTTGTACAGTCTATCACAATAAACTATTCATTACCTACAGTAAGCCCCCAATCCTTTCACATGGGTGTGGAAAAAGAATCTTAATTAAAGGAAGCAGTACTTTGGAAAGGCGGAGCAACAAAGTGCCATGAAAGAGGAAGACATTTTAGGAAAGACAGATTGAAGGACTCTAAAACCAACCTATTATTGGAAAACATTTTCTTGTTAATTGTCAATCTGGAACCAAATTGCCAGGAAAAATGATGTTATGCTTCCAACCATCATAAAGAGAGACAAGTATTGGTGTTTCAAGCCAAAGTCTTTTGGATAAATTTGCTTTGACAAAGAGCTAACCCTTGAAATGTCTGCTTTGGAATCTGTTTATTGAGATAAGTTTGCCTAATCAATGAACTTTAGCCTGCTCATAAAGGCAGCCTAATTAAATTAATGCAACCTGCTTTATGTCAGGTCTGCCCAGATTTTACTTACAATCAGGGGTCATCCTAATACCAGACACAGCGATAGCCCCTGGTGAAGCACCAAGCCTGTGAATACTTTGTGCCATTTGTATCAAATCTCCATGCAATGCATCTTCCACAGAGGTATCCTTCTCCTGGGAATCTGTGCCATTAGTTTCATGATCACATGCTTCATTATCACTAACAGTCTCTACAGCTTTGACAATGGCAATTTCTTCTGCTGTCTTGCTGCTCATATTGCTATCACTGCAATGTGACACAACACTGTTTTGCCTTACTGGGCTGGTGACCTTTTCTGCTCCTTTGGCCCGTGGTGACTCAACTGACATTTGCAAGCTGGATGGTAAGTGAACAACTGTGATATCAGGGTCAATACCAGGTGGAATATCCCGCTTGTTTCCCTCTGATTCTATTTCTTGAACACCAGACTTGCCAGAAGATTCTAATCTTTCATTTGAATTTTCCGTCACCACATTTAGACGTTTGCTATCACTGATACAAACCACAGCATCTTGAGCAACACTTTTTGAGGCCTCTCTTTCGTCTTCATGATCAGAAGGTATGTGAACCAAAGGTGGTGTATTCCTTGCTGTTGGCTGCTCCAAACTTCCAGACTCGTAATCCTCATCCTCATCTTCAGAGTCTGACTGAGAGTCTTCCTGTTCTTCCCGCAACATACCTCCTTCGACTGCCATGGAAGGAGGTCCTAAATCATCATCATTCTGCAGGCCACCTTTAAATGACCTGTTTTTACGTGGATTGCGTGCCCTCTTGCACCGCTGTGCTATGCTGGTCACACAACCTTTCCAAAGTGCTGTTTGTGCTTCCACAGACATGTCAGCTGCAAACCTCTTTATGACTTCCACTGGAAAATTAAGACACCAGAAATATTCAAACTGATAGTGATTCATTAAGATCCCCTCTTACCTAGTCCATCACAGGACATTCTGAACTAAACCTTTATATTCCCTAGTGGTCCCCCACTGATAAGAAACTGGTGCCATTAAAGAGTAAAATCGATCATGTCACTCTTAGGGATGAAAGGGCTAACAAGCACATACCAATAATTATTATTTTATTCTGGTATTAGCCAAAGTAGAATTTATTAAGTCACTCTAAGGGGTGAAAGGGATATATTAAGTGACCAATCAGGGGTGTTTCTCCTCCTAGCTGGGTGGGGTGTTAGCCCATTTCAAGATACATGTATCCAAGGCAAAGTGGCTTGGAGTACTACTTCTCTCCACTTGGTTCAAAAAACAAAACAAAACAAAACAAAAACCATTAAACATCAAGTCAGTGTTGTAGCAGCTCTCATAAGCTTGTAATTCCACTGGTCCTCCAATATAGCAGCAGCTATTGTTTTTAGAGTTAGATGCATTGTTTGTGTTATAAGTGTTATTGTTGTCTGGAAGGGTAACGAACCAATGATGTGAGACATTGCAAGAGCTGCTGCATGGCTCTTCCAAGTGGTAAAGTACCAATACCTTTGATGGCATCTAATATTGCTGGATGTAGCGCATCTTTATTTCCAATGCCATAAGGTGTAGATTTGACCAAAACATCTATGCCAAAGAGCTTCTCTGCCAGCCTCAATGCAAAGAATTTTGGTCGACCCTTGGCTTTTTCCAGCATGTCTTCCAGCTCAAACTGCATCAGGGATACATATGGATTATACCCAATTGACACTAGAGAAAATAAATTTCACAAAAACATGTGTAAATATTGTGCATTGTAGGTAAAATTCTTTCAACCTAGTTTGATTTGTAGTTTCTCTGTCTCATTTATGATAATGAATAATTGAACAAATTTTAATCAAACTAGGTTAAAATACATTTTACTGCAGCATACACTGATTCTTGAACTGAAGAAATGATCCTCACACTTTCTGGACAATTGCTTAAATTGTCCAGAAAGTGTGAGGATAATTTCTTCAGTTCATGTCTAACCCGCACTTCATAATCATTTCTTTCACACTGATTCTTGTTCAAATCAGCTAACCTGCTCAATACAATTACCTAAGCAAAAGATATTATTTTTGGAAGTTCAGAACATTAATACACACTGAGGAAAACCTGCTGAATATTGGAAGGCTTTGAAGATATCAACATCTGTTAACTTGTAACCAAAGGGCTTGTATTGTGACAAAATTCATGAAATAAAGAAGTCTAGATTCTTTTAAATTATTAAAAAAGTACTTTCATCTGAGGAAGCTATGTAAATGAATAGTTGGCCCATTTCCTCTTTTGGGAGTGCCAGTATTGTTCTAAGCACAAACTAGTGTCTCTTTCCTACTTCCCTGAAAACTAAAGCAGGTAAAAAATGCAGCAGGAATGGCCCTGGATGCTTTGAAGAGTATGGATATTATGTCAAGGAGGAGCCGACACCTAAATGCCTTGAACTATGACGTCCCTCCCTCGCTCCAGACCTAATTATCATTAATTTTGTACTCATTTCTTCCATGTGCCACTAATAAGAGATTGGAACTGTTTACCCGATGAGGTGGTGTACTCACACCCAGTTTGGCCTCCTTTAAGCAGAAGAAGCAGCAGCAGAAGCAGCAGCAGAAGAAGAAGGAGAAGGAGAAGAAGAAGGAATAACGTGTGTAGACTTGATAGAAAACTATAATACTTAGGATGATAATCTTACCAAGCTGTTGCATATCTCCTCTGGATGGAGTCCGACTCTTGTGATAATCTGTGACAATTGCAGAAAGACATGACTGCCACTGAGCTTGACAATCCTTGTTGGGGTGTTCTGTGACGTAGTTGCTGATAAGCATAGCTAAAGACAATAATAACGATATTGTGTTCCCGAGACAAATGCATTTGCACCTACAGGTGTATTCCTAACTTGACTACTTTATCTGTTTGTCACATCTGTGAGCTTCTAATAATAGCAACCACTCTGATGGCTGGCGAACATGGGCAGCCTGGCCATACTTATAAAGTCGAGTTGAAGGAGAAGAGACAGTGGGCATGAGGAGGATTACAAGGTACCCGTCCAATACCTCCAAACAATGCCCGGTGTTTTGGGGAAACTGATGCATGTGTCAGAGAGTGAGTACATTTGTAATACTAATATTTTCTAACCTGCATTCATTATTTCCTTTGGTGAGGTTGCAGTCCATTTGGTAGATGAATCATTTACTGGGGAGAAAAACAGTTGTGTTGTTGTTTTGTTACAGAACTGCAATTACCACCCATCACATTTCTCTTGTATGGGCACATTATTACAGTGTGACAGTCACTGTAAGTTGAAGGACATTTCAACAGAGAGGCAGAGAAAGTAATTTTCTTCTTCTTGTTGGCCACTGAAATCTTCTAAAATGTGAATAATTGATCATATACTGGTTAGAGTTATCAACCATCGATCAGTAGAATGTTGATTGATGGTTTGAACCAAGGTGTAATAGTTATTACAACTTTATGAAGATCGTCCACCCAAGTGTAGTCCTGAAAATGACTCTTGTTGATGACACTGACAGACATGTTCACAACTTGAGCGAAGTCATCACTCGACTCTCAAGATGACTTCCACCTGGGTTGTCAAAAGCTCAAACAATGTCATCAACAATAGACCTGCTCAGCACTACACTCACCCTACAAACGTGCTTCATCGAGTTATAAGAATGTTGAAAGTAATTTCTCATTTGGTTTCAATTGGGTGGAAAACTTGTGTTACACATACTCCACCATGTGCACAAAATTTTCCCAAAGTCAATCACGACTCCAGGTCCAAGTGATTAGTTTTATAGGTCAAAAAGCACTCAGTAGGCAATTTACATGGTGTCATTTTACTGCTAAGACCAGAATGATTTCTCATTTAAGATTTTTCTACTCTGCTGGGAATAAGGAGACAATTGCTGGACAGTAGTAGCCATTTACACTGTAAGGCTTTCTAGTCTTGGTAGTAAATCATTCCATCATGCAAAGGGCCTGTTCAAAGCTGCTCAGGGATGTTGCTGAGAGGTACCGGTAGCTACCAGCTAATATGACTGGTTTAAAGTGACCTTTTCACTGCCTGAAATGTAACCAAAACCCAAAGGTTTTGGGAATAGCTTTAGGTTCACTGTCCAAATAACCAATTGGGTTTGTAAATCAGCTCAGGTTTTTCTTAGCTACATCCCTGACTGCTCCAAGGACACTTTCAAGCATCACCTTACCAGATTTCTTGATGATGGTACCAGCTGCGGGAGATAAACCTTTTGCCTGCTGACTCGGGTTTTGCGAAGTCATCTTTAATTGTTGTGTTTGTAGAGGGGATGTGACGTGTACCTTGTTTGCAGTTGGAGTTAAGTTTGCATGTGAAAGAGTGATAAAACCTGGTGGAATACTTGATTTGGCTGACATTGCTGCTGTTGCACTGTGCAGCAAAATCCTTGAAGATTGTTCATGAGATGATTTCTGTAAAGGAGTACCAGTGCTGGAGTTATTTACCACAACAGGAGTGTTCTGAGGTGAACGATTATACTCTGATGAGTTACCAACAGGAATGCAGTTCATTGCAGCGGCAGAACTTCTCACAGCAGTGGTCATAACTGTAGAATTTGTTAACGGCTTGTGAAGATCAATGTAAGAAAACTGCAGAGACTTTTTGGGGGAAACTGCCTTTAAATCAGTAACTGAACTACCTCCAGTTTGTCTGTGAGGCAGAGTAACATTTTGTTGTGAAGGTGCAAAGGCATCACTTAGCTCAGACACTGGTTCTTTACACTGTCTCAAAGTAGTGTGATTCTCCATTGGAATTGATTTGGTATTAACAGTTGATGTAATCGTAGGAGACTGATTAAAAACTAAAGATCTGTTCACATTTGGTGATGAACTCCTTTCAGTTTCTTTGGTGCCAGGAGCAGAAGGGTCAGCTTGTGTAAGCTGTTCTTTATTATTCACTGGCAAGGACTGATGTGACAGGACAGGTGTGGCTGCACCTTTCATTAAAGAGTGTCCACCTGCATCTACTGACTTTGATGTTTCAAGCATTGGCAGTGCATTGGATGAATGAGAAGTGACACAAGGTGGAGTGGTGCTACACGTAGATGTAGAAACTACTGTCTGTGTTATAGAAAAGGAGTCCCGAGTGGTTGGAACTAAAATGCTCGGAGGACACTCACTAACACTTCTTATAGATGAAGTTTCTGCAGATGCCCTCCCGAAAGAATTTGAAGAAGCTGGATCATTTCTAACTTTATGTGCAACACTTTCACCATTAGAAGCAGTCGACAAGCTACTGCTGCAGCTTTCACCTTGTTTAGCACTACCACAATAGCTGCAAGAATCCAGAATTGGCTGGTGTACAACATTTGCATGATGACTGGTTTGAATTATAACAGATCCGCTACAAAAACCGTGTGGACCATTTTTGTAAAGTTGATCAAGCCTGCTGTTTATCTTGTTTAGCATATCCATGATGGCTGACTCTTGAGAGGCTTGACCTGATTGCAGATTCTCTAGTTTTGAGTCCAAGAGGGTGATTTTCTCCATCATTTGTGTTTGATTGGCTAAAAGTTCTGTCTGAAAAAAAAAAAAATCAACAGCAACAACAAATGCTATCATCATCTTTAATATCAGTGTCACAGTGAATGCTACTATCCAGTTTTAAGTTGACTCATGATTTTGTTCCTTAGAACTTAGATATTTTGCAACTTTTAACTAGCACTGGTAGTATTTTTACCAGCAGCTAAATACAGGAATAGCACCCCACTCATTTACTTGTACTTAGATCACACATCCGACAGGCGACATGAGCTCAAAATGTGACAATATTTTTCCAAAACACCAACAGCCAACAGGAAGTGACAGAAAAAAGGGCGACATTTTGTGTCTCTGACAGTGACCAAATACGACAGCACACTGTCCACAAAAAACAGGTGACGGGGTCGCTCTAAAACAAGCGACAAAGCGACACCAGAACCCCCCTTGTAAGGCCTCATAACAGATCAACAAAAATGTAAACAAAAAACAAAAAAAACAAAGAAACAAATGAACAAGCAAGAGAAAAACCTTTAAGCTTTTTCATTAAGCCTCAAACTTGTTTTTCTTATGTTGTGGGTTGACATGCAACAATGCTGACTTGATATCTTGGCCTCGTTCTTGGTGGAATGTTGTTTTTAAAAATTCTACTCACCATAACAGAATCCATTTTGCCAGATACACTGTCTGGTGGCAAGACACTTTCAGGCTGATCCACCTCATCATTAGACAGAAATTCTTCTTGTGGGACCTCCTCATTGTCATTACCACCCTTGTTGTCATCATCATCACCCTCGTTGTCATCATCACCCTCGTTGTCATCACCACCCTCGTTGTCATCATCGCCCTCATTGCTTGTATTTGCTTTCTTCTCTGAAGAGTCTCTGTGTTCTTGCGTTCTTGATCTTTCATTCTGTTTCGAGAGGCATGAGGCCACTCCAAGTTCAACGCTACTTTCTGCTCTGATTTACATGTACAGTAAACCTTTCAGGAAGGGTTTGCTAATGATTTACAATTGATTATCTTTTCTTTGATAGCATACAGTTCTAAATGATTACTTAATGAAGGGTATAATGTTCAGTTGTTGCCCTAGCAATGCAATAATATTTCGCTCATAACAATCACCCCAAGTGTCTGTCTTTTTCCTTGGCACATAAAGTGTTCATTACTTCTTTCATAACTGCACAATAGAAAATACTGTAAGCTACATGGAAGAACAGTAGAAGAAGAAAAGAACGAAAAATTTTACACAGGCCTTGTACAAAAATTAATAGGCTTAAAAAAAAAACATGACATCCTGACATGCTTTGGGATTTTGCACTGATTTTACTTACAAGTAAGGTTAAATACATTCAGGATTAGGCAATAAGGCATGCCCAATCAACCCAAAATCTTACCTGGGGTATGCATGTGCCATCTACATCATTCTCACCCCTAAGCCTCTTTGTGGCATTAATCCATCCCTGATAGGCAACATAACAAGTAAAAATATGATTTACAGCCATGCATGAGAAACAGGAAATCCACATGGTCATAGTCTAACCCAGTGTCTGAAGCACGGCGCAAGTATGAGTACCGCAAAGTTCCCCACCAGGATGTGTTTCTAGTCCATCATTCACATTCCCCTAGCATTTTTGTCCCTACAGCCAATATCCCAAATCATGTGACCAAAAACCTCTAGAGACAGATAAATATGACCTTGTTAAGTCATTGCCACAATTTTGGTGGTATAAACCGAAGGAGCTAAGGAGAGATCTGTTGTTTACAGGCACCAACATGGCAATGATGAGGTAAAGTCCAAAGCAAGGATTTACACAAGGGAATGTGAGAGGCAGAGCAGCTTTTAACGCTTCTTTTAAAATTATCCCATACCTGATTGCCAGGTTCAGCTGCAAAGAACTTGCAAGCCAAAGCAAGATCAATGCATTCACGGTTTTCAGGACAGGATGGTAAATCTTCTTTTTTGTAATTGAGAACTTTATTGAGATATTTACACAAGTAATTATAATTAACAGCAACCAATAGTAATCAACAGTGACAGTAACTTTATTCATTTACATACCTCAAGTGGACCGTCATCCTTAGGTGCAATTGGCCTTTTGCCTGAAGCTGGAAACAACAGTAATAAAGGGTATCAAGAACTTGTCACAAATACATGTAGCAGACCCAGTGCATGTTATACACCTACAGCTGTAGTTAAAAAGGAGTGCTTTGAGTCTTAAAGTGCTACTGCAGTCAAAAAATCATTTAGAACTCTCTTTCCTTCAAATTTCAAATTGTGTTAGCTTAACACCTGATGGGAAAAATCATGAGCTTTAACTTTGGACAGGAGACTGTCTATTTAACGGTCCACCACAACTCACATTCAAAACTGACTGGTTAGGCCTCAGAGAGCTCTACCAAGGAGATAATAACATTTTACACTCACTGGCTTAGAATTGCATATATATATATAACTTATAAACATCAATTATGCAAAACACAAGTGCAAGAGTCTGAATTCACACTGCATTCTTAATCTGGTGAGTGCATGGCATCACTTTCTCCTCAACCCAGCTCTCTCAGGATTTTGAAGATAGTCATGGCAGACAATTCAATAAGAAAATTCCAGTTTAAATAAACCTCTAAATTGAGGCTTAAAGTTTTGGGTAGCCAGTGTTTCGTAAAGATAGCTTCAAAATCGAAAGAGAACAGAATTGATTTTGTTTTTATCATAGTCACACTTTAACACTTGCATAGAAAGGACCTAGACATGGTGCTTGAAAGCTGGTTACGTATGTTTAATACCAGACTTGGATTGCTCTTGGTGAGATGGGGCTCTTGGGCTAATCGCTTGCTTTTCTGTATTGAGTTTTGATGCAAACTCTTTCACCTAAAACAAAACATAAAAAATAAGAATCAGTTTTTTCCAAGGACAAACAAAACTAAAAAATGGTATTTCTCCCTTTCTACAAGTTAGAAGATGTTATGGTCAAATTGTGAGTCAAGGATGGTGAAAAGAGAATAACCTGTGTCACTGTCTTTGTTTTAACTTGTCTTGCAATCCAGCGCCAATTATTCTTGCCATCATCCCTGTTCAGAAAAGAACAAAAAACACCATTAAAGGAACTTGAATCCCATCCACAAAAAAACAAAAGGTATGAAAAGAAACTATTCCTCTAATTTTAAAATAATAATTGCACTGTAAGAGTTCCCACCAGCCTTGTAAACAAAATAATTTCTTTAATTTTATAATGATGAACAATACAATGACAAAAATGTTTAAATGCAGACTCAAGAGTTACATGTAGAACCATGTTACACATTATAATGGGCTACAAAAATTGATAACTAAAAAGGTTAAACAGAATAAGACAACATGTGTTAAATTTATCTCATCATATTATACCTTTTTAGAGCATCTGTAAGTCTGCTTTTTTCCTCTTCACTCCAATCTCCAGCAGCATCTTCATCTGATTTCTTTTCCTTTGTTGCACTCTATTATACAAAAAAAGGAGACCCTTGATAAATAACAGAACTATCCTATGTGTCCTTTTTATTTCTTTTGGAGAAGACAGGTATCTCACCACAAATTCAGTACATTCTTTTCAAAGTTGCTCAGTATTACAACTCATAACTAGCTACTGTGGGCTTGTCAATTGAGCAGCTGGGAGCATCAATGGTCCTCATAAATTATGTTAACTTTGGGCCTTTTGAGATTGTTCATATTTGCCCTCTTTTTGGATAAAACATCAACACATCCAAATCATGCCCAAAATCTTGATTTTACTGGCATTTTTTCCCCAAGCTTTTACTTTGCTTCTTAGAAATGACAAGCTTAGTTTTAATGACTGCAAAGAAAATTATTGGTATACAAAAAACACACACACACACCAAAATTACATGTCTTGGGACAAATCAACTGATGGTTTCCTCTTAGGAATATGCATTTGTGCTGGTCTGAAGATTGGGATATTTGTCTCAGAGGCTACTCATATTTAATGAAAATCGACTTTTCATGGGGCATGAATCAGTGAACAAAGCAATCTATTTTTTGGCATAAATTATTTACTTTCAGAGAAAGGATGATTGTCCTTTTGTTATTAAAAACATTTAAGTTGTATTCTTCAAAACAACTCAGCCTTTGCAAGGAAAATTTTATTTGGGGACTTATAATTGCAATGAGATCGAACCAAGCTGTAAATCGGAAATTTAATTACTTATGCATGTAAAAATTAATTTACATAGCGGGTGTTAATTCATATTCAGCTCACGCGATGGAAGAGAAATAAAATCGATTTTTCCGGTAAAGTACCATCAAACCTGTCATTTCGTACTAAGCATGATACCATACCTAAAAACAATAAATTCAGTTGATTTTTATGTCAAAAATTACTCTCCTAACCCTGAGATGACATTGGCAAACTGCCGATGAAGAATCTTGTTGGGTGAAATTGAAAACGCTTCGCAAAAACGTTTTACCGTATTTGACGCATCGATGATCCTACCTTTTTACGGCGTGACATTTTCAACAACCTTTACCCACGAAAACGTTTCAACATTTACAGGAGGAATAACGCTTAACTAAACGTCGCTCCCCGAGTTACCAACGCTAACAAAACGCTCCCACAACAAAACACGTCACGTCGCGGCAGCCGCGGCGTAAAAGCGTGTGCGCGCGCAACTGTCATGCGACAACCGCTGACGCCAGCAGCAAGCAAGAAAGAACAGACGAACAAGCGTACAGAAAGGGGATGTTTTGTATGGCAGAAAAGGCAACGTTTTAGATGCGATTCTAGAATGGTTTACCTTTATTATTGAGAATCTGTTGTTGATTCTATCGTAACCTTGAGAGGGACTGTTTACTAGAGAAATTTAACGAGGAATTTGTCATGAATCTCGAACTTCTCCGTGAGTATTAAACTTAAGCTTAAGCTTACAACTTGTACGCCTTTAAATTTGTGTTCTTCCAGTTAATGTTAGGTTTTTAGTGAGTAATCAAGTGGGATAAGTTTTGATTTAACGTTTCTTTTCCTTTGCAATGGATATTCTAAGTGATAGTATTCAACTATTTCCAGAGGAAATTACATACCTCTTACACCAATTTCGAGGGCCGTTCTGTAAGGCCCAGTTCAGACGCCGCTCCACTCATGTGCCGAACCTAATTGAGGAATTAAGTACGGCAAAAGAGCGGCGTCTGAATCAGTTTAGTACGGCAGTTTTTATTAGGTGCGGCAAAAACGTTAAGTTCAACAGGGTCTGCCGCATTATTCGACATTAGAGTGGCGGCTGATTCATACGGCGCTCTTGTCATGTGCCGAACCTAATGCATAAATTACTGTAATGTATTTTTCATATAACGGCACTTGTGATTGGCACAAAATTGAGTGGCGTGACCAATCATGCATGAAGCTCGAAGTCGTCGAATAACGACAACAAAAACAGTCTCGTTTCGGAGCTCCCTTTATGCCTTCGATTTATTAGAAACGGGACTGTATGAGAGTTTCTTAAGCGCATTTTTTTTCTTTAGCGGAATTTTTTTTTGGGGGCTGTTTCTTCGTGATACTAGCCCAGCTTATAAGATTTCCCTTTAACAGGTCGAATTTACCGGGAGAAAACCTGTCTAAATACAAACACTGAACCTTGCGATTGAATTTGCTTATAACAGCGCGATGCTTGTCACAGCTTTTCTATTTGGACAGAGTTCTTGAATTCAGAACGCATGTTTTCTCATTGAAAATTGTTTACCACAAGCTTCCCGAATTAAATTCGACGTAGGTACGCCGTCTGAATCAGCCATCGCTCCAAAGTCGCTCCAAGGTCGAACTTTTTTTAGTTAGGTTCGGCACATGAGTGGAGCGGCGTCTGAACCGGGCCTAAGTTGCGATCCGCGTTTATTCCACTTCAATTTATGGCTTGAGTGCAAAGCGTGAATTGAAGTGGAAAAAAAATAGAGTTGCCGTAACGTACAGTCCGAATCGGCAAAACGAGGTTGGTAAGATGTTTATTACATCTCTTTGCAATGAAATCAAATTGGAAAGCACATCATGAAGTTAGTCGGTCCGTACTGAAGAATACGGACGACTTAATGAGGCCTTCCACAATTTTTTGGGGGGGGGGTATTTTTCTCTTGCTTATAGCCGGCCTGTCACCACTTTTGTTACAGAGTTTCGCTGTCGTATTTCGTCACTGTAACAAAATGTTGCCCTTTTCTGTCAGTTCCGGTCGGCTGTTGGTGTTTTTGGAAAGATTTTGTCACCACATTTTCAGGTCATGTTGACAAAACTCCTTGGAAGGCCTCCTTAATGAACCAATCATAGCACACATTGTATCTGAGAGATATTTAATTCACAATAAGCGTGAGTTGGCTATAACCAATATTGTTAATCCAGCAAGTGCGAAATGGGATAATCGTTCTGTTTTTCAATGCAATGTGTCGCCCCTCCGTCTTGGTTGTATTTAAGCTGAAGGTTAATTTTTACAAACTGTTAAATTGTTCATGTCAGCATGTGAGCCCATAACTCTGCAAGTAATTATCATTGCACCATGTTCCAACCTGATTTTACCTCATTGTGACAATTTGCATTGATTTTCAGAGTCTTTTGGTCAAAGCTATCCAGAGGTAAGAGAAATGTCTCTTCATGAATGGGAAAAATAAGCAAAGTGTAATCAGTTAAAATCCTATGATTCCACACTGTTGAATTGCAAGAGATCCCTTCATTCGATCTCCAGCAATTGAACTTAACCATCATCTTTCGAAAGTAGTAGTTGTTTTTAGAATAATATTAATTAATTATCAAGCTTCAAATAGTCAAAAGTTGCTTTTCCCTAAGATCATATTTGAGACCTGAATTGTTTTTCTCAAGGAGAAATATTTTTCTTCACAGGCCTACACTTTCATGATAAACTGATTTTCATGAAGTACTCTGAAAATAATTCTCTTTCCAGGAATATGATGGCAGTTTGGACTCGGTTAGTGTTGCAGTGACAGCGACTTTTAATCGCAGAGGTTCTCTCTTGGCTGTTGGTTGCAATGATGGTCGTATTGTCATCTGGGATTTTTTGACAAGAGGAATTGCCAAAATTATTAGTGCGCATGTGCATCCAGTTACTTCAGTAAGGTAATAAAAGAAACCATTTCTATTGAAATTAATTATTTAATATTGGAATTTCATTGAAAGTACCGCTACTTGTTATATTTAACAAGTTTTTTTTCTTACTGTAACAGTTGGAGTCGAAATGGTCGTAAATTACTGAGTGGTTCTACGGATTGGAATGTGTCAGTATGGGATGTGCTCTCCGGGGAGTGTGATCAGAAATATCGCTTCCAATCACCCGTGAGCAAAGTACAGTTCCATCCTAGAAACAAGTACGTAACAAGATTTTGAAGTTGCCTTATGAAGCTGCTTACTTACAGTTTTTTTTTCTCAGTCTTTTAGCCAGTGACGTGGTTTCTTGCCTTGGAAACATTTTATAAATTGTCGTTGCAGTTTTGGCCCATCTTGTGGCTTCCCACAACCAGGGACAAAAGTGTTGAGACATTTAAGTGAATGAAACAAACACTTTTGTATCCAAGGGGTGCAATTGCTCTGCTGAATTAACACCTTTTTTGTCCCTTATGAATCCCCTCCCCCTTTTCAATGTTGAAGCACGCCTTGTGGACACTGTCCCATGGTTGCAACATTGAAAAGGGGGAAAGGGGGCAAAATATTGGTAGTTAAGATAGGAGAATTCACAAGTTGAATGAAAAGGTTACTTTCCAGGAGTGTGTCAAATAGTTTTGTCCCTGATTGTGGGTTTAAGGAGAGTGTCTAGCCACCCAAAGTTTGAGACCAGAGCAAATTGCGCTGGTAATTACTACCATGATATTTCAAACCCTTCTCTGAACCAAAGTCTGAAAATCCAGTTTCTCTGTTCCCTTTCTTTTAAAGAAAAAACAAGATATGCCCAGAAATGCGAGTAATTGGATGCACACAGTTTTTGATAAGCATCACGACGTGTCCCCATGCTCTTCTTCTCAACTTCAACATCACTTGTGTCCAGAGATACAGGCAATAAACGTCACAAAGTGTCCACCAAACTGTGCTTTTCAACTAAACATAAACAGTTGCATTTATCCTAACCTAGAAATAATCGTAATGCAAACCCTAAGCTTATTGCTAGAAATAGGCACTAGATGCTTGGACTTAACAGGACACTTCGTGATGGATATCATAATTTAGCGTGCATCTAATTACTTGCATTTCTAGACATAAGTGGAAAAAACAGCTGTAATAAAATACCCATTGAATCACCCCATTATATGTGAAATACACTTCCTTTCTCATGTTCAGGATTCCACCAGATGTTTGTCAATGCAAAGTCTATTGACATTCTCCTTTGCATCAAACTACATTGTAGATGGTCCTTAATCCTTAGAGGCCTTTCATGAAAACAGTCCCCTGGGAAACCCCCAGCCACCCCGCTCATGCCCTTGATTTCTCCAATCTGAGCCACTGTGTCATCAAGAACCTTGCTTGATCCTTTTGTTTTGCTTTTTCCTGTTTTTTTTTTTCCTGGCAATAGTAAAGTGATCCTTGTTTGTCCAATGAAACATGCACCAGTACTTGTGAAGCTGGATGGGCAGCATCAGTCTTTACCAACTGGTGGAGAGGTATCAAACAACTTTTCTTTGTTTCCCTCAAATGTTCCTCACAGCTCTTTGCTAATCCTGTCCCTCATTCTGCAAGAGGGGCAATGTTAACCTCTGGTAAGTTTTGAAACTTATCAGGATGCATAACAAGGAATGCCCCAGTGGCGTTCATTGAGTAGTAATTGCTGTAAAGATTAATTTTCATCCTTAGTAGATGCATTACATTATGTCAGAAGTCCATGTGATTTCTGATTATGTGTTATTTTTCTTGGGCTGTCAATAATGTTTAAGGAGCATGTAGAAGGTCAACATAAATGATGGAGTAGGTAATGCGTGTAGCTAGAGAAGAATGGGTGAACCTTTTAGTGGATGTCTACTCCCCCAGAACCTTTTGAAATATACACTCTCAGAAGTGCCATTTTCAGTGTTATCAAGCTCAGTGTTTCCACTCAAAATTTTAATGTATATTAAGGCTGCATTTGAAGATTATGACAAAGGGAGATGGCTCAAATTGGCAAGTGTTTTTGGCCGGCTATTGACTCTTGATGGCATCATCATTTGCAATGTAAAATCATAAAGAATTACTTATGATTTACATGCATTTTTAGTCTGAACAGAACATTGTGGCATCATTTGACAGGAAAGGAGAGTACATCTACACAGGGAATTCAAAAGGGAAGGTGAGGAGGGAATTTGATTTCATGTTGCTGTGATTACCAAACGTGAAAGAGAATAGTGCCACTGTACTTTCATAATGACCTGTGGTGTTCTCTTTTTTCAGGTGTTGGTCATCGATGCAGAGACACATAAAGTAAGGTTGCTATACATATAGACGGAAACACTAAGACTGCTAAACCCCAGTAACTCAGACAACAGGCACTCTCCCATACACTTTTTCCTTCCTTCCTTTCCTTCCTTCCTTTGTTTCCTTCCTCATTCCTCCTTTCACCCAGTCAGTAATTCAGCTATTCAGTTTCTCAGTCCCTCTCCCAGTCAGTCATGTAGTCTTCTAGTAAGTCAGTAATTCAGTCAGTCAGTCAATCATATAGGTCACTTAGTTATTCAAAATGCTTGACATAAATGATTTGTTAAATTTACTCAGGTGGTAACAGAGTTCAGAATACAAACAGGAACAAGTGCCAACACAGCTGTTAAGGCTATAGAGTTTGCCAGAAGGGGCAGGTATGTTTAGCAAAGCACTTCTGGGACTAAATTAACATTATTTAATGAGTGCACTTGGTGAATATGAGAGATTAATACATACACTGTAGCTACATGCAAAGCTGGCTACAAACATCTTGTGTGCCACACACAAGAGTGGAGTAATGTTTTTTACCAAAGTGGGACACCAAATATTGTTGCCTTTTCCAATTTATTGGCAAAAAGGCAGCAAGATAGTTAAAACCCATGTCTGCTCAGACCATGGTACAAGGTCTCATGTCCCATCACTGCTTGACCAATCAAAATTGTCAAATTGCAATAGTCAGTGGTCATTTATTTTGTCACATCCTGATGAGCAAGCTTGGGTACTCATCCTTTCCTGTTTGTTTTAGTGCTTTTCTGATCAACTCACAAGACAGAATAATCAGGGTGTTTGACAGTCAGATTGTGCTGTCGTGTCAAGGAACTGAAGGTGCCGAGCCTGAACCCATACAAAAGCTCCAAGATCTTGTTAACAGGTGACAGGGTCAACTTTGTTCTGTCATGTGAGTTTTCCTACCTCTTTAAAGCTCCATAAAACTAACCTTTTTGGCTAAAGTGGGGGTTCATTCAAGGCAGGGGTACCTATTTAGGGGTGAGGTTACATTGCAATATTTTGTTAACCAGATTATTTTGAGAAAAAAACAGGGATTGAATCTTTTCTTAGTTTTTTTCTTGTGTTAGAAGTGGACTGCTATGCAGCACAGTTTTATCTTATCCCTGATAAAGGGTTGCTGTGCAACAAAACATGTTTCTGGGAAAGACTGCAAGAGAGAACACTATCTTTTGGTAGTTTGTGATTCTTGTCTCTTTGCAGACCTTTTATGTCACATGCTTTGTTTTTCTTGCAAAACAGAACACTGTGGAAGAAATGTTGCTTCTCTGGTGATGGAGAATATATCTGTGCAGGTAAATCAAGCTCTGCTACTGATAACACATAATGGTACAGTAAGCTCAGTAGTGCCATCAGCTCTGAAGCTGGTATTAATGGCAGCATGTGGTGCACCCAACCTCCCCTCCCTCATTGAGGGCTCTCTGCTACAGATATTGTCAGTAAGCTATAGAGCATTTTCACATGACTTCACGGCGGCCATATTGGTGTACCTAAACAAAGAAATGGCGGCCATTTTGGTGTCCCAAAACAGTCTTCATGGAATTGAACTCCATTTCTATGCAGATATTTCCTTTTGTTTCAGTAAATCAATATGACTGCTGGTCACATGAGTGAAAACGATCTATAGTTGCATGGATGAGAGGAAAGTCTAAACAGGGGTTGAAGTTATATACTGTGGGATCAAGCAAGCATCTTTTGTTCAGAAAGCCACAGACTAAACAATGGCACTGTGCTGCACTCTTACTTGGGAAAGTTTGTCAGGCTTATTACAAACTTGCACTTTGCCTGTTGTCTTCTGTGAAACAGCTCAGGAGAGTTTTAACTATTGACTGTGTTGTATTGAAACAGGATCATCTCGAACGCATGCACTTTATATCTGGGAAAAGGGAGTTGGCAATCTGGTGAAGATTCTTCATGGGACAAAGGGTGAATTGTTACTGGATGTTGTGGTGAGATCTCCATGTTCATGCCATTATTATTTAAGAGAATTACATGTGAAAACACTTGGACCTCTTCAAACTTCATTGTACTTGACAGTTTGACTCCGTTCACGTAATTCTATGGAGTAGTAACTGAATTACAGAGACTATATTCGCATAATACCATGGAGTAGGAACTGAATTTTGGAGACTAGATGTGATCTCTGTTTTGTACTTGTCAAGAACATGACACTTGTCTGAAATTTGATTTCAACGTTGTTCATGGCTCATGACTGATCGAAATGACTAATTTTTTTTTTAAACCATAATGACGTACGCCCCTGTAACAGTGATGCCCCTGTAACAGTTATGTTGGAGACGTCCTCCTCATAATGTTGCCATTTGCTGGAACGATATTTCTTTTGTTTCATTTTTTTTTCTCTCACACACACATTTCTTCATTTCAGTGGCATCCAATCCGGCCAATCATAGCCTCAATATCAAGCGGAGTTGTCTCAATTTGGGCTCAAAATCACGTTGTAAGTTACTAGATAGCATAGTTACAGGAAGGGCAAAAATGGGTTAAGTTTGATTTTGGTGAAACAAGGATGCGCAGTGTTGAGATCAGTTGCTTCCCACCAATGTGGCCTGGGCCCAGATCCTGGGTGTTGCTATATTTCGGTTGATATATTGTTGATTCTTTATTCTGCTCGCAAAATGTTTTCCCCCCTGGTTCTTCTGTTTCCTCCTGTTATAAAAAAAATACTCATTTGATTTGATTTGTCCTTTCTGCGTATCTTCCGTTAGTCAGCGTCTTTTTTTTTTTCTTAACAGGAAAACTGGAGCGCATTCGCTCCAGACTTCAAAGAACTGGATGAGAATGTGGAATACGAAGAAAAAGAAAATGAATTTGACATTGTGAGTATCATACCTTACAACTGGTGTTCACGAGAAAACGATGATCCTGCAAAACGAGAAGCAAAGTTATTACATCTGGCCAGGTATCCAATATGACACAACCAGTCCCAAGCCAACTGCGCAGAAGAATGTACTCCGCGGCGTCGAGCGCGGGAAAGCGGTCATGGCTCGTTTTCGCATTTCGATATTCAATTTTTTGCGCTCAATTGAATATTACTGCAAAGAGGGCATGCAGCCACCCTATGACGAATAAAAACTGTCGTACATGTAGTGGTACGTGAAAAGGGGAACGGGAACACAAGAGTTAAAATTGCTTTAACCATGATCACTAGTTTAACATGAGCCGTTATCACATCCCGATTTTTTTTCCTTCGTTTTCTTTTCAGGAAGACGAAGATGAGGAAGCCGAGGTTCCTTCTGAAACAGAAGCGGGGGAAGAAGATGAAGTTGATGTGTGTGCAGTGGAAAGAATTCCTGCTTTGTGTAGCAGGTACAGAACGTTTTCTCGTAGCAAAACTTCTTTACCCTCCACTGTAGTTTACATGTACGTAGATGTATAACCTCTGAAACGGCGGCAACAATTTACCTGGTATCACAGTGCGGTGTTCAAGCGACTGCCGTTAAACGAAAACCAAGGTAACAGGTTTCCTTTGATTTATTTTTTCTCCTTCATTGCTGCAGTGACGAGGAGAATGATGAAGACCCAGACTCTATTTATTACCTTCCTGTAGCTCCCGAAATTGATGACCCTGAAGAAACTGGATGGACTCAGGAGGTTTGATATTTTCTCCAGTTTATGCTTTATTCCACATTAGTCCCATTTCATTTCTTTTTTTTTTTTTTTTTTCATTTTTTCCCTCGTTTCATAGAATGAAATGCACCCGACTGACCCCGAACGCAAGAGGAGTGCTTCTCAGGAAACTGGCTTCGAGTCACAGAAAAAGAAGATTAAAGTGATTGACATTCGAAATAGTTCAAGCGAATTAGAAAGTAAGACACACGGTAAGCTCAGTTTTGTTTCCTTTTATGTCGTTTTCGTTTAATGAAATCCTCCAAATTGTTATTTCCTCTAATATGACATCTTATCTTTGTGTTAGTAATAATCTGACGTTTATTATTTTTTTTCCATTTTGTATTGAAGGGAAACATAAGGTTTCCCCTAAGAGCAAACCTTTCCCGTCTGAAGGGACGCCAGCTACTAATCTGGAAAGTGTCTCTATGGTGGCGAAGACGATCAACGAGCTCGAAAAGCCGGCCAACGTAGACATGGACTCGGTCTTCGAATAACGCTGATGTATGTTACTGCGGTTAGTCGTGAACGCGAAGCAAGCGAAATCGCAGCGATCGTTGATGAGGCTTTGAACCAATCAGAACTTGAAGTTGAAGCTTGAAGCAAATTGTCCCAAACGCAGCGATATGTGCACCCGCTGCAAGCAAAAAATGGACAATCCGTGCCAATCGAGGGGACATACATATGGGTGGAATTTAAACCCGATTTGGTGCTCCTAAATTGAACGATGGGGAGAGTATGTGCTCTTTGTGGTGAGAGCGATCCGTAGCTCAATTCACAGCTTGCATAACCAATTCGCTGTTGAGCGCCGTTTTCGTTGTTGTCTAGCTGACTCAATGGAAGTGGACTTGTCATTTTGTGTCTTGTTTTTTTGTAAACACAAGCTTTATACAGATCGAGTTAAATTGTTTCGAACTTGCCGTCGTGGCTGCTATTCGAAAAATACTTGTGCATTGTGACCATACACGTTTCATTCTTTTCCTCCCTGCTCACAAATATCAGGCGCTCATATTTCAGTACTTCTCCTTTGTTTTCGCGTCCCGGCTTTAATGCATGAGCTGTGATGCACTGGTGACAACTGACTCTCGGCTTCGCCGCAAGCGACTGTCACGCCTCTCTCGAGCTGTCAAAATTTCCAGTATGCATCATGACTGGATCTGTTAGATGGAGTAAACTGTTTTACTGGGAACTAAACCATTCGGAGATCCCGGACGCCAGTTCATCCGGGATCCGGGTGAAATGTTTTCCATGCCTAACGTTAAATATTGTCTTTATACGTACGCACGCTTAAGTATGCACGTCCACGGGATCACGTGGTCTGTGAATGCTCTTCCATTCCATTCCTATTAGGTACCACTAATTATCAACGAAAAATAACTATTGTCAAACGTACAAGACGTTAGGGGACAACATTGGGGGAGGGGGGAGTTGGTGGGCTCGTAAAAGCCAAATATCGTAATGTATATATAAAACAAATGCACCCATTTTGTACCGTTAGATAAAAAATTGAGGACACTAAAGAGAATTTGCGCTTGATGGTGGACTTGCGCCAACGGGAAGCGTCCAGAATCCACAACCAGAACCAACCATGGCAGGGTTGGTACGGGTCATGGAAAATCTGGAAAGTCATGGATTTTCGAGGCCTGGAAAGTCATGGAATTTAATTGTCGGTCATGGAAAAGTATAGTTATGTGTGGTACGTAAATTTTTGCAGATGTCAAAGCAAGGACAAAATAAAATGCAGGCGAGTTATGTGAGAAAACACCCCAAAACAAGGACGATTTTGACAATTTTCGAAAGTGGCAGCTAAACTTTAGGTCATGGAGAACTGGAAAAAGTCATGGAAAAGGTCATGGAATTTTAAAAACTCTTAAGAGTACGAACCCTGCTTTGTGAGTTGTCGGGTTTCCAGGTTAACCGAAGGAAACTTGATTCATTTTTAACCCTGTGGGCTGTCTTTATCCTTGAGATGAAGTTAGAAACTCTCCGAACCTAGGAGTCTAATGACTTTCAGGGGTGGGGGAGGAAGGGGGAACTTTTGTTTTGAAGTTTCCTAGAATCATGCTGTTAGGTGTATTCAGGGAATGTTTATTTCCGCTTGACTTTCACTTTCGATGAGCGGTAAGCGAGAGGCATTGAACGTTAGTTAAGGAATAAACCACGGAAAGAAACTATACCAGAGAGAAGGCGATCTTTTATAATGGGGAGCAAGGACTCGAAGATCGTAAGTACATAGTGAATTCGCGCCTTTAGGTGGTGGGGCATTGCGTGTTCTCATACCTTTTTCAACGTGTATAGTACCTGTTCTCGGCGACGCTTGCTGTAAGGTGTGAATCTCCTGCGAGACCGATGCTTCTTCTCCCAAGTAAGCAACAATCGAAACTCTGAAATAGCAAAAACGTGATCAAGTGGAGACTGCATTACCTGTTAGAATTGTTCGTGAGGCGCTGACATATTAAGAAAGACGTTCGACGTGCCTTGCTTTACCTGCGAAGCAGGCAAAGGATCTCTTTGACTGAGGATTGTACATTTACGGCGTTTTTTTAATTTTATTTTGGACGTTCTACGTTCTTTATGTGGCGAGTTACAGAAGCTAAACCTAGTTTACAATGCAGAGCAACGGATAAGCGACGGAATCCCGTCGCATCAACTGGAAGGGCTTGGATGGAACGGCTTAGAACTCTACATAGCACACCTCATTCAAAGAAGTCTAGTGTGCGTTAGTGGTGGCACTAAACATGGAAAAGGACGAAGCCTTTTTTTAGCCACAATTTAGTAATTTCAGTAATTTTGGAACCTTTCAACAGGGAAAAGAAAAGTCAATAGAAAACGAACAATCGAAACCGAAAGAAAGCGTCTCCGTGGTGCAAATTGTTTTAATTTCTCGGAAAACTACTTCCGGCATTGCAAAGATTCTGGCTGGGAGTGTGTGGTTTTTGTTTTTGTTTTTTTTTTAATTTAATATTTTTTTTAACGTATCATTTTCTTGGTAAAATCGTGTTCTAAGAAATTAGGTTTTAAAGATGTTGAGAGAGGAATGCAATGACAAAGGGTTATTGAAAGTGGAGTAGAACGGCAGATAAAGTACTGGTTTAGGTTACTGATGTTTAGTTCTGTTTTGATTTCATTTCAATTGATTTTTGGTTCGGTAGTCACGCGATAGTAATTTATAACTGAGTCACGGGATCTCGCGCACCTAGAGCGAAGGAAAGGGGAATCAAAGGGTGCAAGGAAGCGCACCTTCCATTAAGGATCACTCAATTAAGGAGCAAAAAAGTGGCTACTCCTTTCGTTAAGTTTATGCTCAATTGTCCAACGAAAAGGTTCAAGTTTCGAGCCCATGCTGCCGGCTACGGGTAGGAATTAAGCGTGCAAATGTCAAAATTACTTCCATAATAATTAAAAACTAATAATTGTTAAAGTTTGTTACCTTTTTTTAACTCTCTGGGTCCTATTTGGTTTGTTTGTTTGTTTGTTTGTTTGTTGTTGTTGTTTCAAACAATTAAATAATTCACTCTGACAAAAGGCTTCGCCTAGAGGCTTCAGGGATAAAACTAATGCAAAGCATTTTATTTCTTAAAGGGAACCTCCACTGCTACAAAAAGATAACTTTAAAAGGCAGGAAATGTTGTTTTCAAGCAAACTTGTTTGGAATTTTTTCAAAGAAACCATTCTTCCGGGAAAAAAAATGGGTTTTAGAATCGCTTGTTTTCAATTTTAAATTTCCCGGGCGCTGCCATCTTGAATAATTGTGACGTGTTACGGTTGCCCTATTGTTCTGACATAAACAGCTTTTGTATAATAACAATAGAGCAACTGTAGCACGTCACAATTATTCAAGATGGCAGCGCCAAGGAAATTTAAAATTGAAAACAAGCGATTCTAAAACTCAGTTTTTTCCTCGCACGAACGGTTTCTTTGAAGAATTTTCAAACAAATTTGATTGTGAACAACACTTCCTGCCTTTTAAAGTTATCTTTTTGTTGCGGTGGAGGATCCCTTTAAGAGCCTCGAGGTCATATTTCAGGATGGTTTTAAGGTACTGAACACACGAAATTTCTTCTTTGAGAGAAAGGAAGGGGTGTTTAATAGTCGCCATTAAAGATGCCAGACTGACACCTTAAGAAAGTGTAAGGTTGGCCTAGGTTGCATCCCTTTCTCAAGGTTCATTTAAAATTTACAAGAAGTTCTGACTGTGGTGCATAAATTAAATATTAAGTTTGCGTGATATAAAGCCTGGGTCGAATTCGTTGTTCAAGGCAAGTTAAATCCGATTCAGTTGAGTGTCGTTTAACCAAAAGAAAAGTAATTATGGAACCAATCGCGTACTCAAAGATCTACAAAACGAACTAATTCACCGCTTGGTTTTACTAACCAATGAGAACAGAAAGCAAGTAAACGCAGCCAGCGCCAAACGCGTGAAAATGATAGTGAGTGGCTAAAGCCTGGTTTTCACTAGCGACGCAAGCGCAAGCACAAGAGCGCTTATTTCACCGTGAAAACGGGCTCAAGGCAAGCATAAGCACAAGCGCAAGGATCAAAATTTTTCCTTTTCCTTGTGCTTGCACTTACGCTTGCGTTCTCTGCTTGTGCTTGCATTATGTTGGTTTCACTTGACAAGAATTTCTTATGCTTGCGCTTATGCTTGTGCTTGTGCTTGCGTCGCTAGTGAAAACCAGGCTTAAGTCGCAATTGGTGTTAGCTTTGCAGTTGATTGGTTTGAAAGTTCACGCTAGTTTCTTTTTATCTAATCACAGCAAACCAAAGCAATAGCGTGATAACTTTTGCTCTATTTATAACGGTTTACTCTGGTAACCCCACCTCGTACCCTAAGATAATGAAGAGAACCGGCCAGGTTATTAGAAGCCGGGTTAACACTAAACCAGGCTAAATACCATGACAACCTGTCACGATTAACACTAACCTGATTGGAACTGCTGTACTCCCCGGAGAGCAGTGAGACTGGGCACAACCTTTACAAATTTTATTTCTTTAAGTCTCATGAAACGGTGGACCACACAGATACTAATGCCGCTCTCCGAGGCCAGAGGCAGGCGCAACAAGAAAATGAACGGAGATTGCAGGAACTGGGAATTCAGATAGCAAGAGAACGCGAACAGGCCTTACTGGAGGCGCAACAGCGGGCGAGGTGCGAGGACGAGGCCGAAAGGGAAAGGCTGGATGCGGAAAAACGCGCGAGAGAAGAAAAAGAAAAAAAGATCAAAGAGGAAAAAGAATTTCTTGAACTTCAAAATGTCTTGATAAATTATGATTTCCAAGAGCGACCAAGGATGAGAAAGGAAAGCTTCCGAGATCTCGATGTGAGTGATATCGATGTGGTGCGTATCGCTTTAATTGGACCCACAGGCTCTGGAAAGACCAGCTTTGTTGGTAAGAGGAGTGTCCTTAGTCTTGTGCATAGAGCAGTTTTCAAGTTGAGTGTCGAAAGTAGTCGCCCAATTGCTTTGATTGGTTTTGGATTTGCTTTGTTTAAAGATTGGATCAAAGAAAAAAAAAATTCAACCAAGGCGATGCACAACTAAAACAATTCGCGTCTTTTAGTCACTCTAGTTTTCCCGCGCTTGGCTTCGATGCCTCGATTTGCGATTGGCTGAAGTATCCATTTCCTTCAAAATGTAATCGGCTTTGTAACTATTAGTTTTAAGACACTCGTTTGAAAACGATTCTTTATTACTCTTGTAAAAAAGCATCCAGGCACGCTTTTGACTCTTTACGCTACCGTGCCAACCAGTTTACCAGACGCGACACCACAATTTCTTACGAAACAAACCCTTTGGTGTTTGCTTTAACCATTCCCATGCTTTTGTTGTCTTTATAAGGCACCCTTCAACGATCCCTTAAACGAAACGAGTCAGCGTTTGAACAAGGAACAGGAAGAGAGGGCACCATACATCTTGAGGAATACGCTGTTCAGGAGCATGTGTCGTTGGTGGATACCAGAGGGTTTTTTGAGAGCGACGAAAAGCTGTTTGAAGAATGCCTCAATATAATGTCAGGAAGGTACTTCATTCAGAGCCTAATTTTTCTACTGAAATCTAGCAAATCAAGCAATTCCTTTTTCCCGTGGTAATTTCAGAAATTCGCGACAAATGCCCCTATCACTGGGTCTATACTCAGGCACTCTTTTTTTGAAGATATTACTTTTGATATTGGGCAGTGAAAATGACTGTCATGTCTGTGGTTAAGACGTTTGACGGTTAGGATTGAGTAATCCGCTTGCTTTTATACAAATGGCATAAAAATGACACTTTTCCACTGTCTACATGCAGGGGTAGATCTAGGAAATCGTGAAAGAGGGGGCCGAAGCGAAATTGCAACCCGCCCTCCCCAAACTTGAAAGTCGGTTGGCTAAAGAAACGGGGGAAAGGAGGGCCGCGGCCCCCTCGTCCCCCCTCCCCCTAAATCCGCCCCTGGTCTAGCTAAAGAAAACACGAGAAGTAATTTCCTGCAAGGATGTGAAAAGAAACTTCTTGCAGCAGTAAAAAGGAATCGGGAAATGCAAGAAGACCGTTGTGACACAACTATCTCTGACATCATGCTTAATGCTTAATCTTTCTATTGAGTGCGGTCAGTTTTCAATAGAGCGTTGTAAAACCTCAACCGAATTAGTTACTGAGCCAATCACGTTCTGAAGGAAATACACGCCTCAGCCAATCACAAAACAAGGTAATTCACGACTTAGCTATAATAGCCAATCAGAACACAAAGCAAGAAAACAAAGCGGGCGCGCGCCAAGCGCGGGAAAACGAGACACACTACGTTGCAAGCAATTGATTTCATTTTTGCATCTGATTAGTTCGTGCAAGTTTTTTTGATCCAATCATAGAGTACAGTATATACAAGACCTTTCAGCCAATCACAAAACGAAATAATTCACTTGGTTTTACTAGCCAATCGGAACCACAAAGCAATTCAAGGCAGCCGGCCGCGCCAAACGCGGGAAAACGACAGTGACTTGATGGCAATTGGTTTTAGTTCTGTAAATGATTAGTTGAAAAGTTCACGCAAGTTTTTTGATCCAGTCATAGAGAAAAAAAAAAGCATCGTCTAATTACTTTCGACGTTCAATTGACAATGGCTCAAGTTCTGTTTTTCTGTTTTTTGGTTTTTGTTTTGTTTTGTTTTGTTTGTTTGTTTGTTTGTTTTTTCTCATTAAGAATTCGTCCGGCTGAGGTAATCAAACGAAATTACGATTCGGAGCAGGCTGGGATTCCTAACCCTCAGACAGCTAAGCTGAAAGCTCCAGAGCTTGCCAAGTTCGCTCACGCCGTGATATTTGTGGTGAAAGCCAATGATCCTCGTTTGAAGGGTTACAAGGACACGTTAAGGAAGATCCGAGAACACTTTAGAGAGGATGGTAAGCGCGAAATCTATAAACCATTTTTCATGTCTTGCTTTTTGTGTAGCCTGCGAATGCAGACGTGTTTCCGGTTGTTGCTTCTCCGGAAATTCGTCTGCATTCGCAGGCTAGCTTTTTGTGAGGAGTCTTGTAGAAACCCGGGCACAGCTGGTGGCCAAGAACGGAAAAGCTTGAATTAACTAGTGCCGATCCATGAAAAGTATATGTTACTAGTGGAAAACCAGGGAAACTGGGAAAAGTATGTTGCAACCAGTTCCACTGAAGGGTAGGAAAGCACACGTTAGGCAAAGTCGTAAGTCGTTTGGTTCCTGATGCCTCTGAGTATTTCCTGCGTAGGTTATGCTCCAGTGGCAGTGATAACGTACTTGGACAAGATAAAAGACGAGAATGCTAAAGAAAACGCTTTTGACATGGCATCTTGGGCGGCTGGCAGTTCCAGTGAGAGAACCTACTTCATTGCAAATTACACAAGCGAACACAACCAGAAGTCTTTTACAGTGGAGCGAACTGCTCTTGATGTTTTGGACTTTGCTCTGCTGTCAGCTGAGAGGTTCATACAAATTCGCAAGCAAAGAGAGAAAAACCGGATGGAAAGAAACTTGGCTAGAGGTATCACCTTCATGATACAACTTCAGAACGGAGTTGACGAGAGGTTTTGCTTCTCTAGTGACTCTTTAGTTTAGGGGAACGCTTAATTTATTAGTTGGTTCAAACAAGCGCTTTAATTCATAGCATGCCTAGAAAACGCGTGAGCGTAGACTCCATAAAGAGCGGCGCACAAGATTTGAGTTGAAGGGATAAGATTTTACATTGAACAGTAGACAACAGATATCTATGGTTTATAGGCATGATAAGCCACTTGAGATGTTGGAGAGTTCTTCCAACATCCCGCGTGGTTTATCGGCGCATAAACCATAGAAACGTGTGGACTATTGCTTAATTATTTCACGTAGAAAGTTATGTCCAGCCTGGTTCGGCGCACATATTTGTTGCAGGTAAAATCGGGATTCAGGTTAAAATCTTTTTTCCTGAGTTCAACGCGTTTTAATATGGGTAAAAACGGGTTTAACCTGATTTTACATACTTCATATTATTGTTCCGGTTTAGTTGAATTTGACGCACCCGTTCTCAGTACCATCGGCTTGAAAGTGTTATCTTCCTTTCATTAGGAGCTAGTGGTGGTACGGAGACTGTAGAGCAGTTCTTTGCCCGTCTGAAAGCGAAATACAAGTGGACTGACCAAGGAAAACTGAAGGAAGTTGTGTCGGACCTGCGCAGTAAGGAGATCAACACTGTCAAAGTACTCAAGGAACTGTGGGAAAGTGTGAAGCCGGAGCTGCCGCTGTCCATTGGCATGAAAACGTGCTTGGAGACGGAAATTAACCAAGTTTAAAAGAAATACCCAGCAATGATTCTGAATATCAAATAAAATCAGATAACGACAACGTCGTATTTAGTGAACGTGTATTTAATGTAACGGATGATTAGGCTTAAAGCCAAAGAATGAAATGAGGGCTACTTACGGCTATATAAGCTTTTAATTTGTTAAATAAACACTCCTCGTTAAATCTCTAATGTCATGAATTACTAAACGCAACTAAACGTGAATGAAAAACATTCGTGTTGATAACTATACATTGTGCGGTCTTTGCTAGGCCAGGAACATCGATCACATAGCTTGGATACGGATGGCATAGTCGAACTGGCTTTTCTGAAGGAACGGTACTTTGCGGATAATCAACTTTCATGGATCGTCACGATCTCGTCTCACAAAACCAAAACGTATATTAACAATTCTGAGGACGACGTCCAAAAACTCCAACAAAGATAAAAGGCTGGCCCCAATACAGAGCCCAAGCTGTCCCCCGATTTCACCTAAGACGAAAAGTGGCAAGTATTACATTAGTAATTGTTCACCATGACATTCTTAATACAGGTGGTCTAGCGTGGTCTTCTAAATATGAATGGTTAAGAAGTGTTCAATACATTTTAGACAACTCGATTTGCGTATTAGCAACTAAGGGGGATCACGCCAAAGAAAAACTCAGTGTTGTCAAGCAGCCAATAGTAATAGTAATAACGTTACCAGCAATGATTGTGATCATGTGACACACTGATGATGAGGCTGCTGGTTGTAAAGACGCCAACGACGACGGTGGGTGACGATGGCGATGACAACAACGCCGGACGGTGATGATAGTGACGGCGACGATCCTGGTCTTTGCTGATTTTATTAATTTTTTTCGTAGCAATACTCCATGGTTACTGGAATGTCTAGAATACCACAAAACTCACCAAGCAAACTTCCCAGGGGATAAGCCGGCTGCTCTTTAACGATCATGACCTCCATCTCTTGAAAGTATATGTTGAGATCTAAGATGTTTCTTCTATTATTTTAACGAAACAAATAACTGCCAGTTAAGGCTTATTTTGGTATCATTTTTGCCAGTTCGTGAAACCATAGTTAGTAGAAGGGACTACTAACTATGGTGGAACATTCGATACGAGTCAAACAGCGATGATCATTGTGCCATTAACAAATCTGGGCTGAACAGAAGCGGGTCAGTTAAAAAATGAACATTTGAAGAAAATTTCCATAAAAGAAACCCTATGTAATTTTTAATGGCAGTTAAAATGTATCTTGGGAGGGACAGGCATCTGACCTAATTCCGTTTACGAACTTCAGGGAAGAATGTACTTTCCAACTGGATTCAGTTATGATATTTCAGTCACTGAAATGTCACATTCGGGCGAATCTGAGTGGAACCTAGGGCGCTTACGATTTACACAAACCACTCGGACGGAAATTTGAAGCGTAAATCTTAAATTATGCACCTTGTCCTAGTGGAAGATGGCCAACGTACAAAATAAAATAACAGCAATAAGTAAGTGATTGAGCCGATAGACCATATTTTCTGAAACGCCCCAAACAGGATGGTGCGTACCATTTGACTTCCCAGTCGGAATTTCCGGGTTTTCCGTTAAGTAGTTGTAAAGATCCCTAGTCTCCTTCAAAGTCGTTTTTGGGATGTCTTGTGCTGGGTGGGAGGAAGCGTTGCTTGACATCCCAAACAACGGCTGTGAAGTATACTAGGCGGAATTGCGCAGACAAAAGACTTGAGGCTCTGGTGACGAGCATGAAGGCGGAATCTATCGTTCTCTCCACTCACCCCACCCCTCCCTTGCCAAGGTTGGGTGGTTGCTTGGTCAGGGGAACAGGGTTGTAAAGACGATTGCAAAAAAGCACTGACATCATATATGATATTTTACCTCAAATAATTCTGATAGTGCGTCTCCATGTCTTTTGAAACATTCAGGTTTGGTCTTCTCGCTAGCAAATCTGGAACGTACTTTTCACTTGGAAAACCCGCATAGGACAGGACAGACGTGAAAGAGATCGTTTTGCAAGGCGTTGGACACCTGCAGTTCGTGCCAGCGTTAGTGTAAAATTTTTCTGAAGGAAAAAAGCGAAACAGCATCTTCAATTTCAAACGTATTTAAAAGTGTTCCTCGATGACAATCCTTGCCCGCGCGAAATGACACGTGTGGCCCTAACCACACTGTTGCGTCTTGCTGCTCGTGTATTAACTCAGTTCAAGAGATCATCATCTCAGTTATATTCAATTGTTACTGTTTGAAATGTGTACATTCTGGCATGTCTTCATCACCTTGACTTCGACATTCCCACGCCTTCAGTTGCGTCATTGATTCAGATTGAAAGGCATCTCCATTGCGCAGCGTTCCTTACAAAGCACAAAGACTCACTATTATGTTTTTTTTTAGCTTGTCCTCACCATTTTCAGGGAAGACACAGTGAGCTGTTTGTCTGATGCCACAATCTTTGACGTTGTCAACAGCTGAAACAATATAATTTGTTACTGATGTTGTTCACTAATTGGCATAAAATCGTCACTGTTTTACAGAATTTTTAAGATTGAGTAATATGGGGGAGAGTAATATTGCCTGTCTTGTAATTCGTCACGGCTTGCCAAATGCTGCTAAGGGCCAACGACTAGTTTCCTTGAAACATTTGGGTCAAAGAGGAATATATAAACAACGCAGTAGACTTTTTTACCGATGCGGCGGCCATCTTGGATTCTATTCTGCGAAAGATAGGGATGCCCAGAGGCATCACACATGACATGACATGTTGTGGATATAAACTTGGTTTTCGTTTCAAAATTTTCAAGCCACTTTGATTTTTACATCCTTTGTTTCACACCATAATTATCTTATCTGTCCCCTGGCGCCAAGATGGCGCATAAGGCCTCCACATGTGCTTTCCATCGATTCCTGTCTTGCGCTGCAGTGCGCACCTATCTCCAGGACTGTCACCCTGCTTTGGACCTCTCCTTTTGTACTGTGCGCCGCCAGGTTGTTTTTGGCCGGCCTCTCTTTCTCTTTCCCTCTGGGGTCCACGTCAGGGCTGTAACACAGTCATTGTCAGGTTGTTGTCTGAGGATGTGTCCAATGAATCTCCATCTCTTTCTTCTTACCTCTTCGCTCAACCTCTCCACGTTAGCCCTTTCCAGTAGCTCTCTATTACTAATCTTATCTTGCCCTTTAATCTTCATTATCCTTCTCAGGCATCGGCTCTGAAAGACATCGATTTTCTTAGCATCACCTTCGTTCATTTTCCATGTTTCGCAACCATACATGAGAACTGGTTTGACCAATTAGTCTGAGACAAACGAAACACGAAAATTGATCTGGTTTGAAAATTATTGAACCAAATCCAAATTTTTTCCCCACGTTGTGTGCGAATTTGCCCCTGGGCATCCCACAATATCTTGTTCAGAACAATAGAATCCCAGATGGCCGCCGTATCTGAAAAAAGTCTATACTCATTGCTCATGAGGGAAATCAAGTGGAGACTGGGAGTGAGTTCTTCAATTTTAAGTTAATTAGAAATTGAGGCCTGTCACAAGAACGATGATATCAAAATTAGTCAGTTTACGAAGTTTAAGGCTGTTTAGTTGGATTGTGAACATGTAGTATCATTTTAAAAATCAGAAAACTAAGTGAGTTTGTATGGATTTCCAAATCAGAGACGTCCTCTGCATGGAATTTGGGCAATATTAGCGTTGACAGCTCACAATCCTAAACTAGCGCCAAGTCCTTTTTTGAACTTCGGTACGGGCAATCGAGTGTAAAAGTTACGGAGTAGTACATACCAGGAAGTTTCACGTCTCTGCAACCGCATTTTTCTACCACGTATCTCGCGTGACATCCTAACAGGCACGCAGCAGTTGTGTACTGAGTGTAGTTTCGAAGATCTGTTATTGGGTCTTCAGTACAGTTGCTCTTGTAAGGTGCTCTCTCGGTGTATATCTTTAACATTGTGCAAGTAAAATACTTGTTAACGAACAGATGACAGCGGATCGGTCTATTACATAGACTGCGAGCAGTCTCTCTTTTGCTCTTAAATCTGTGAGCAGAGTCAACAGAACGAACGCGAAAATATCGAGGGACGAACCGCGAGCCGCTAGTTTAATGGGACTCGCGGTTCGCCGCTCGCTATTTTCGCCTTCGTTCTGTTGATTCTGCTCACAGATTTTAGAGCAAAAGGGAGACTGCTCGCAGTCTATATGTTACAGTATTCGAAATGTGATTAACGCTAACCCTAACCCCAAACCTCCAACACCATGTTTCAGTTTTAAGAGCTAGAGGCTTCTCTTAGAGTCCCCTTACCTCTCGTTTTCGGATTGCTACGAAGGTGCTCGTTCCAGGCCCTACAGCAAACCCAAGTTCATCAACCATTGGTGGTGTTTCGTGGTGATGGATAAGAACCTTAAGCCCCGCTTGTTTCGCCAACAGGCCATGATAGTCATCTTGTTGTATGTGTAACTCGAGGCGTAATCCAAACTTAGCCCCAGCATTGCTTACTTTCAAGACTTCCCTCCCACCTTGACCTAATGCATAAAGGAAATCGAGATGGTTTTGACTTTGAGTAATGAACGATAACTAGGTCTCAACTGGTTCAAAGAAGTAATTTAGCCTTTGAAACTAATAGTGAAATAGCATGACAATGACCTCCTTAAGTAGGACTTGAAGATAATCTTTGGCATTTTCGCGGGGAAATCGTGCCCAACTACTTATTAAAAAGCAGTTAACGTAAAGCTCGCGCTGTCACTGGTCATTTAAACATTTGCTATTTGCCCTTGGGTGCACGCTGCTGCGGTCTTAAGCTGTTTATGATTATGTGAAAACAAACAGTGAACAGTTTAACTTGCACTATTGAGTTATGGTTGCCGCAGTTGGTAGTGTCACAAACGTGTGATTTTAAGTTAATTTAATCTTCACCATAAAATAAGGACTGTAGATTTCGCGCTTAATTCTCCACTCTACACTCTGAACTCGAAACCTTCGACAAAAAAAAAACACGTCTCTCACTCTCACGTGACCTCTTTTCCCGCCACGCCACGCATAAATTATGTTCAAAATTAATTTCTAACAGGTAGCTTGCCAAGCACTCAAATTCTACTCTTACGATTCTCTCGTGCTTAGCAACCTAAATAGTGTAAGGGCACGATCAGCCGATTACCATATGCTAGCTCAGTCGAGAACACATTTTGAAATACGACGAATCAACCTTGCAAAATGCGAGAAGCTAATTACAAGACTGCAAAGTGCCGTTAATGATACGTAAACAATTTTATTCCCCACCAATGGCCCGGCATGAGTCATGTTCAAATAAAAAGGCATGCATTAATTCGAACTCATATTTTCTTGCCCATTACAAAGGAACCGAAGCTGACCAGCTTTGTCAACATTTCAAAACCTTATCATGGTAAAGTCTGAGTGTGTCGGTTTTAAGGACTTTTAACGATTACAAGTTTAAAATTTTGATCTGATAGCAATTTCAAGCTGCAATTTATGCGATGAAATAAATATCAAAATAAGATGTGTTGTAGGCTAAGTCTGATATAATTCAGTTTTCCCAGAGTATTTCACTCACAATGACCTTTTGGTTTTAATAGTTCTCTCTGTGGGTGGATTTTCAATAAACCGGCTCTGTATCGTTTTAGGCAGGATCAGTAGTGGTTCTCACTTGCAATTAGTGGGCAAAAACCACAAAACTGTGCTTGAAACAACTTGTGGTTCAGAAAAAAAAATGTAGGGTTGGTGCAGTAAAAAACTCACCTCGCGCTAAAAATAACCATGTAAGGTATCGAATCATTGGCAGTAAAATACCCACTTTTTATTTTTTCATGTTATCCACTGACTGTTAGCAGATTAAGTAAACTATTTTCCCGAAAAACAGCTTAGATACTTGAGTTAAAAAAACTGGTGTGGCAAATACCCATTTCAGTTAACACTTAGTTGAAATCATCTCCCATCCAGAACAGTTCCTCCTCATACTTTTTTATTACATACCGGGTTTGCTTTTTCGGATGATCTTGACTATATTTTAGAGGATTATGTAAATGTTTTCAAACGCGGCTTACCTGAGTTAAAAGTGTGACACAGACCCATCGAGGTTAATACTTCAGTGAAATTACGATAGGTACACTCTTCTCCTATCCAAGAGCATATCTGTATCATACTTATCATTTGATGGCCACCCTCCCGATAGAGATCCGACATTCTGAAATGTTCAAATCTGCTCCAATCAATTTCGCTTTCGTTTATTTGGAATCCAGAGTACTTCTCCCTCTGTGCGTAATTGGCAATATCTGTAAAACCATTTTGATCCACAAGCGTCTGTCTAAACATATTAAAATTGCAGATGGTAACTGCTGGAAACTCGAGCGGTACCTCTTGTTTAAAAGTTATCTTTGTGTTCACTGGATATTTAAAATACTCTTCCACAAGCCTGGTGCATTGAAACGAAAAGTATCCAATGCCAGACAGCAAGAAGAAAGCCCACAAGACTCGACGGAAGATTGCTGAACGTGCATTGAATACATGTTGTATTCCGTGTAAGGTTGCATTTTCAACGTAGCTGTTCCATTTATCCTTGAGAGCTATAGTCTTTGGCGTCTCTAAGACACTACTTCCAGGATTCACTTGATTCATTGCTGGGCGGTTCAGGCAAATGTCGTAGGATTTTAAAACATGTTTTAAAGCTCTACGACAATCGTAAGCACAGTCTATGCTCAATAACGAGAGTTGTACGCGATTTTTTACGTGACGCGAGCAGCGCGCGCAGAAGAAATCGCATACGACAGTTGCTTAAGCAAAAGTCGTACCGTGTAAATCGACCCTTATTTTGCGTATAATTTGGTTAGTTAATCAGTTAATACTTCCAAAAAATCGTGCTGCGTGCTGTAACCAATCAGAACAAGAAGCTATTTTATCAACCAATGAGCGGAGAGAAAAAGCGATTTGCATTCTAGAAAAGTGACTCATGTTCTATTTAGTTGCACATGGTTCTACAGAGATGCAAAACATTTAAACTGGAGGAGCTTGGCAACAATCAGCAATATCTTCAACCGAAAAAGCGGATATTTATTCTCCCCTTCAGTCTGTTAATTTCACTCACATTCAGTGAGGAGACTAACATTTATTCACAAGTACGCCGGACCAAAATTACACAGACACCGGGTACTCGCGCATGTATTGTCGCGCATATCTTGCAACAACGTCTTGTCCTGCAATAAACTGAATAAATAAGCGATTGCGTTGTAAACCTTGAAGTGATTGTGCCGTTTAATTCAGGTTTGTCGTGTATTTCATGGGAACATTAAACAACAACAACAACAACAAAAAGCGCCATAGCGCGTCTTGCGGTTCGTGCCACAAATAGCACATTAAAACTATAGCTGTTTTGTTGACCCGGTGCTGATTCCCACTGAAGACGTTACTAAGTCTGAACTTTCTCGTTTGATCGTAATATTGACGAACACAGTCGGTTGCCAAATGATGACCAGGTTAACCCTACAAAAAAGGGCATCCCGCGCCCACTCCGTCACATTTTCAAACTGACTTCCTCAAGTGAGAAACAGTTGTCATTAGACGAATATTCAAATTGTCCCGCCAGTAAAAGTTTCGACAGTGTTTAATTTAACTTGTGTACCAGAAGGCTTTGTTCCTAAAAATACCTTAATATAAGTGTTTTTGATTGGGACAACCTTTGTTTTCAAAGTTGTTTTCCTTTTTTTGATACGAACATTATGTTAGTTTTTATAACCACAATCCATCAAAAGAGAAAATCCACTGCCAATCGTTTTCGGAGGGTTAGCCTTCTTTCTATGCAATTAAAACGCTTCAAAACAGGCCGTTGGTGGCCGAAGGTCCGCACATATCAATAAAGATTTTAACTAGCAATTATCACATACAGAGGATTTTCCTTCAGCTCAATCGGAGACGCAATATTTTAGATGAGAACCAAAGAAAGAACCAAAGATGAGCGAACTGTCATGTATGGTTTAGGGGCCGAATTTCTTTCTCTCATTGCATGTCGGGGACGGGTATCTGATGGGAAGCGTGGGGCTGATACTCAGGGCTGGTGCAAGCGATCCGCGGGCCGAAATCTGGAATGCATCTTCATGGTATAACGCGCAGGTTTAAATGTCCAGAGGTACCTCCACTGGTTATATTTTCTTTTAGGCATTTGGTCTGCGCATGGGCAAAAAACGTTGTTCTCTGATGCGTACCATGTGGAAGACCGAATGACAACATTTTAGGACCAGAAAGATCATGTCGAAGTAGCGACTGAAGCCGCGCTATAGCATGGCAGGAAAAGACTTTTTTTTTTACTTTCTCGCACGTGCGCGGCCTCCTCGCTCCTCACAAGCGGTGACTTAGTCCTAACACTTGCCACAGTTCACGTTGACGGGATTTTTTTTGACAGGTACGGGCAACCTTTCAAATCAATAATGCCTCGCAATCCCTTAACGCATTGCATATATTTTCAGGGCACTGGCAAGTGCGGTGTCCAAATTGAAGGTCCCATACCAGGTACCCACTCTTTCAACCGTTATTTTCCTGGCTTTTGTTTTCAACTAGGGCTCACATTTAAAAGACCAGTCGCTTGGCTCCTCTGTGAAATATTTGCTTGACGACAGCATACCTTCATTGAACTATTATTTTCTTTTACTTTTGCTGTGTTTTTGGTTCGTCATGTTTTCTTTCATTTCCTTTTGCAGTGTTTGACCTTTTTTTCCAGGTGCGTACTGGCGTGCGGGTAGCTACGTCTCTGATATAGGGGTAGCGTCATCCGGCGGGGGTCGGCTGCGTTGATATTAAGACTGTCCCACGAATTTTTTGTTCTGTGCCAACTTTTCCCGCTACTTTGTGGAGTCTGTGTAATCTAATCAGCCAATAGGAGAGCCGTCCTTCAGCTCTGAGCCAATTAGGGAAGAATATGATACGCACGTGATTTTCTCATGACGTTAGTGAGGTCCGTTGGTGCCGTCTTCATTCAGCAACCGGTGAAGGCAAACATTTCACCTCTTTTGCGAAAAGAAAGGTTTCACTCGTTTTAAACCTGCCTTTTTCACTTTCGTCACGTCGAGAAAATAGAATTAACCGGCACTCAGGTAGACGTCACGGAAGAAGACATTTTAGATCAGAAATGGGGTAAGATTTCCTTTTCCTTCACCGTTCAACTTTGCCGCAACCTGAGGCGGTCTTTGCACAATTCTTTAACTCGTGTCGTGCTACAAAAACCTCAGTTCTTCGTTTAACAACTTCTTTTTCTTTGAAAACTCAACGACATAAGCTATCTATATCTTAACTGAACTTTAATTATTATTGTTTTGTAGCAGACATTTCGCAAAGAGGAACAGAAAATGCAACAACAATACTGAAGCAACTTATGTCGCCCGACAAGCGCGGAGTGGTAACATTGCGCTTCCTTTTCTATCAAAGCCAAGGAACTTACAGGTAAATAGTTCTTACTTTGCGTAACTTTTTCGCTTAATTCAACATTTTTGTCAGTCCCTTTTTATTCTTATTCAATCCGGCTAACGGAAAACACGTTGTACACGCCGATTCAAAGGTTGTTTTCACGAAGCTTTCCAGACAACAAGAATTGTATAAATGACAAGGACGCGGAAATTTGGGCAAAATAACTATTATTTAAAAGGCGTTCAGAAGACGGTAAAAGAAATACTTTTCCTTTAGTCCGGAACGGTTTATTTTTAGGACGAAAACAGAAAAGGCAAATTTTAAACCAGTGTAAATCCCGCCAAATTCGGCAGAAAATTAAATTTTAGGGGCTCTGGTTTCTGGCAACAATTTCTGTCGAGTTATTGGCTTCCAGTTTTGTTTTCCTTTTTTTTTCATTTGTAACTCCGCAGAACAATATAAGATTCGTAGTTTTCCTTTCGACATGAAGAGAAAGGAAGAAAGGAAAAGCGACAAAGGAAGTAACTCATTGGCGATTGCAAAAAAAACCCTAGTTCTCATTTTTCGGCGCCGTAAACAACTTACGTCAGCATTTTTTTTTTAGCCCAACGCTTGTCTTCTGAGCATAGTACAGAAACCTTTTAGACAGCGGATTCGGAGAAGTTTCTCGGTAGCCTACGAACAGGCTCTCCTGGGTTATTCGGAAATATAATTTGTTGTAGAGAGTGCGGTTGAGGCAAGCAATCCCCTAGCTTTTGACCGCACGCTCGCTACACTTTCCGAATAACTCAGGAGACCTGTTCGCATACCAAGACCTTTGTCTCTACTTATGCCTCCTTTTCATTGCTTATCAATAATTTTGGAACGTTAAAAAAGAAAGAGGGAGGGGCAAGGGCACGTTGTTGGAACCTAAATTGAGAGAGACAGAGTGAGAAAATTTGGGCTTCTCCCGGAGGTTTCCCAGGAACTTAAGAAATCTAATCAAAATATAGGAATAAAAACATAGGAATAAACTCAATTTATTACTTCATACCGGCAATTTGTTATTTATAGATCGTTTTCACCGTGACGTCGTCAAATTCTAAAATCAAAATCGCGAGGTTTTCTGAATTTTTATCTGCAGCACCTTGAAGATAATCTCGAACTAAATCTTTTTAAAAAGTTTCCAGTGCCGTAGCATCTTTCGTTTTCAAAATACGGCATTTTCAGTTTCCGAATTCTCACCTTGCGTGACAACAAGGTAGCGGCTGTCTGGTTGGAAAAAAAAAAGGCTCTCCTTATAATTTTCAACAATTTAAACGTTTCAAGTATTATAAGATTGTGTTAATGCGTGTGTATACCAGCTCACGAGTGAGAAGAAAGCATTTTCATCGCAAAGTGAATTCCAGATGTTTTCGTTGATTTCCCGCGGCCATATTTGAGTACACCATGTGTACACAAAGATGGCGCCGCCATACAAAGCTCTTATAAGTTGCGTGCAACGTTTCGGAAAATAACTAAAAAATGGTGTACCACACAGAGTTGAGACTTCGAGAAGTTGTTCATGTACTTCTCTTTTATAACTTATAATTTTCCAGGCTTTTTTCCTTGAAAGGTGAAGAATTTATTTTTTTGTGGCATAAGGGTGAAAACAATCTATAGCAGTGACACTTGTTAGGGTGAGGTACATTTTTAATTTGTTGGTTGCAGGGACTGCTGGAAATTTTTTTTTTGCACTCGAAATTTCACCACCCTTCTCCTTCCCCTAGTTTTAAAGTTATGACTTTTTTTTTATTTGTAACCATTCTTCTTCAGTGCATTATAAACCTATACTGTATCCCTGGATAACAATGATGTGGTACCATATGCCAGGGCCCATGCAGGAAGTGTTTGAGGTTTTTTGGGAGGGGGGGCTTGAATATTAACTTTTGTTTAATCTAATTTAATTAATTACTTATTTTTTGGGCACAAAAGTTGGGGGGGGGAGTCCTCCCTCTACGCGGTCCCTGAATGCACCCATTATTGTTCGACAACAGGGCATCCCTGACTGAAAAACTAATGTAACACCACATACCACTCTGAAAAAACATACCATCCCTTCCCATATGAAAATGAAAGAGAACACTCAAGTTTTGTTAATTTTATTTTCTTTAATTCTCATAGTATTGTGTTCTTTTATCTTGCAGTTCTCCATGCCTGATCTTCATTAAGGCAATATTCCTGCCTCAGCCACAGCAGAACCTATGCACAACCTTCCTGTGGCCTTTCCAACCACACCATTGGTCTACCATCACTGCTTTGAACACAAAATCAAAGGAAGCTGGTCAGTCAAAATAGGGAAGGGATTAGTAGTGCGGTGGGTTAAGTAAGAGCTCTGGATGAACCTTCAAATGCACACAATGCCCACATGATTGGCTTTTTGGCCTAACTTAATTGTAGTTAGATTACTTAACTTCCAAGAATTGGGATGGCTCCTCTCCCCTTTAGGCTCCGTCTTCGTTGGGTTCCTTTGCTGGTTTTTTGGTCAGCAACTGGATTTCCCTTTGCTATTACTTTTCTTTCAGCTTTTCGGCAGGTTCATGAATTTTCGGCTTTTTCGGATCGTCAGCAAGTTCAAGATGTCTTCAGTGGCTGTCTTTAAATCAAGTCTTCTTCACAGGATCATCATCACCAACATCACTGTCTCACTTAGCTGCACTTAAGTTCACAAAAACACTACACTTCACTTGACAGTTTACCAACACTGAATCAAGTGAAGATAAAATTTTGTAAGGTTCAACCAGATATTTAATTCATTTCACTTAGGATCTGGAGTTTAAGGCTGTTCAGCATCTGAAAGGAGACCTCTTCTGGCAACTCCTCACAGGCTTAATGGTCTTTCCAGTTACAATTAGTTAGTAGAGGGTGTCAATGGGCTTATCTGTTAGCATATAAAGACGGTTTTGGGCTATCGTAACTGTATAAACAACAAAATATGAACTAACGCATAAATTTTAGCATACGCAGTACTCAAGAGGACTTAATGACCAAAGGGTGCAGACTTTCTAGGATAAATAACAAAATTTTTGACGTAAAAATGTAAATTTTAGTTTACTTTGACGTCGGCTAACACTTCTAGAGACTTTTTGTACCCTCTATTTGGTATGTTGCGTGTCCTGTTGGAGATTACATGGCTTCCCTTATTCAGTCTCATTTTGTGACATGGTCCAGGCCTGCGCTCTGTCTGTGGTTTTAGTTACAAGTCGCAGGCTTACTTTGCAAAAGGAGATCACCTAGGGCTCATGAAAGTCATAAAACATATAAATTAACTCACTAATCTCCTTTGTTGCTGTTTACTGACTAAATCCATCTTTTTCAAACAGTTTACTGACTAAATGGCTATTTTTCAGCAGTTTACTGACCAGAGCCATACCCCATTGACACCCTCTTAGTAATATGTTACATCAGGACTAGACACAAAATTTTGGGATTAAAGGGACAGAACTATGCATACACCCTAGTTCAGCAGAAGTAAACAATTACAGCAACAATAAGCTGTTCCAACCAGCAACGCTCTTTATTATTACTTATAGTGCTGGACTCAAACCTTCTTTAAATTAATGGCTGACATGTACATTGATGCAGGAGCTCATAACGCAGAGCGTGCAACTTCAATTGTTTGTGTCACGGCATTTTCACAGACCAAGCTATTTTTAGATTGATTTTCCCATGAGTTCAATCTCCCTCAGGAGCCTTGCTAGCCAATCATAAGCCTTGCATAATTAACTGCTTGGATGCACACAAACTGGAACTGAACTTTTTGTGGGAAAAACAATAGCTCGGTCTGTAGAAATGCTGTGACATAGCCCTAGTATGGGAGTTGTATGCTCCGAGTCATGGGCTCCTGACATTGATCACAAAGCAAGTGCAAAATGGAAAAAGAAAAAATCCAAGTTTCCATTGTAACTGTTACTTTTCATACACATCATTTGGTAGAAAACAACAATTATTGCCCATTTATACTAAAAATGGAGGACTGCAGTAAAAGAAAAAATACATTGCTTGTCAAAAGTTTATTGCCTATCATCATTCCATAGGCAGCTTTTTGCAGAAGAAACATGTGTGATATTGCTTGTGGTCACTCAAATTGCTGAAAAGGAGCTGTCAAATAACTTATTTCTTTGTCTGTTATAAAAAAAATTAAAGAAATAAATCACAGAGAAATGTGACATAAGCTTTTTGATAAATGCTCGTTGGAACAACTTTAATTATGAAATTCCAATGATGTAATAATTGTAATACAAACTTCCGATCATTATATCCCATTTTTTCTTGGGGGCCCTGAGTGTTTCAGTAGCAGTGTCAAGTTTACAGACACAGAAACACTCTTGGTTTCTCAAGGCATGCAAACTTTGGAATAGGAGCAAACCCCATAACATCACCATTCAAGGACATCAGGATTAATTAAGGCTTAAGAAGCCTTGTGAAATCTAGTGAAACCTCAAGACCCCCCTCAAAACTTCAAGAAGCCCAAGAACCTCAAGAAAGCAAAGAATCTCAAGGAGCCAAGGAATCTCAAGAAGGCCAAGGGCCTCAAGTAGCCCAAGGACTGCAAGTAGCTCAAGAACCTCAAGTAGCCCTAGAATCTAAAGTAGGCCAAGAGTCCCACACAGCCCAAGAACCTTAATAAGCCCACAAAGCTCAACAGGGCCATGAACCTCAAGAAAGTGAAGAAGCTCAAGTAACCAAGGAATGTGAAGTAGGCCAGGAGCCTCAATAAGCCCAGAACCTTAGGAAAGTGAAGAAGCTCAAGTACTCCAAGAAACTCAAGTCATTGTACAGTACCTAATTTCAGATTTCAGATTTCAGATTTCAATTTATATAGTTTAAGCACTTTTTTCACTTGGGTTGTATTTTGATTTCAAAGCTAATAGACTACAAGGACAGTAAAAGGAGTACAAAATTCAAAATAAGAGAGACCCCCAGGAAGTCCAAGAACCTCAAGAAAGCAAGGAAGCTCAAGAAGGCAAGGAATCTCAAGTAGGCCAAGAACCTCAAGTAGCCCAAGAGTGTCACGAAAGTGAAAAGGCCCAAGAAGTCCAAGAACCTCATGTACTCCAAGAACCTTAGGAAGTGCAAGAACCTCAAGAAAGTGAAGAATCTCAAGTAGGCCATGAGCCCCAAGTACCTCAAGAACCTCGATAAGCCCAGGAACCTCAAGAGGGCCATGAACCTCAAGAAAATGAAGAAGCTGAAGTAGCCAAGGAATCTCAAGTGGGCCAAGAGCTGCAAGTAGCTCAAGGACCTTGAGTCACTGTAAAGTGCCAAGAACCTCCAGAAACCTCAAGAACACCCTGAGAACTTCAAGAAGCCCAGTACCTCAAGAAAGCAAAGAAGCCCAAGTAGCCAAGGAATCTCAAGTAGGCAATGAGCCCCAAGTAGCACTAGAAGCGTAATAAGCCCAGGAAGCTCAATAGGGTCATGAACCTCAAGAAAGTGAAGAAGCTCAAGTAGCCAAGCAATAGGAGCCTCAATGCCCCAAGAACCTTAAGAAAGTGAAGAAGATCAAGTAGTCCAAGAACCTCAAGTCACTGTAATGTACCTAATTTCCGATTTCACATTTCAATTTATATAGTTTAAGCCCTTTTTTTCACTTGGTTTCTACTTTGATTTCACAGCTAACAGACTACAAGGACAGTGAAAGGAGTACAAAATTCAAACAATGAGAGACCCTAAAGTAGTACAAGAACCTCAAGAAAGCAAGGAAGCTCAAGTCCCATGCAGCCCAAGAACCTTAATATGCCCAGGAAGCTCAAGAGGGCCATGAACCTCAAGTCACTGTAAAGTACCTAATTTCAAATTTCAGATTTCAATTTGTATAGTTTAAGCTCTTTTTTCACTTGGTTTGTATTTTGATTTCAGAGCTAATAGACTACAAGGACAGTGAAGGGAGTACAAAATTCAAACAAGGAGAGACCCTCAAGTAGTCCAAGAAAAGGACTACAGAACTCACACAAAGAGAGACCTTCAAGTAGCCCAAGAACCTCAAGGAAGTGAAGAATCTCATATAACCAAGGAATCTCAAGTAGGCCAAAAACCTCAAGTAGCCTACGAATGTCAAGAAAGTGAAGAAGCCCAAGAAGTCCAAGAACATCAAGTAGCCCAAGAACCTCAAGTTGCCAAAGAACCTCATGTAGTCCAAGAACCTAAAGAAGCCCAAGAACCTTGCGAAAGAATCTCAAGTAAGCCATGAGCCCCAAGTAGCCCAAGAACGTCAATAAGCCCAAGAACCTCAAGAGGGCCATGAACCTCAAGAAAGTGAAGAAGCTGAAGCAGTCCAAGAACCTCAAGGCACTTTAAAGTACCTAATTTCAGATTTTAAATTTAAATTGATGTAGTTCAAACTCCTTTTTCACTTGATTTGTGTTTTATTTTACAGCTAAGAGACTGCAGAAAGAGCCAAAGGACTACAAAACTCACACAAAGAGAGACCTTCAAGTAGTCCAAGAACCTCAAGAAAGTGAAGAAGCTCAAGTAGCCAAGGAATCTCAAGAAGGCCAAGAGTCCCAAGTAGCCCAAGAACCTTAATAAGCCCAGGAAGCTCAAGAGGGCTATCAACCTCAGGGAAGCGAAGATGCTCAAGTAGCCAAGGAATGTCAAGTAGGCCAGGATCCTCAATAAGCCCAAGAACGTTAAGAAAGCAAACGAGCTGAAGTATTCCAAGAACCTCAAGTCACTGTACAGTACCTAATTTCAGATTTCAATTTATTTAGTTTAATTTTAAATTTCAATGGATGTAGTTCAAACTAGGACTACAGAACTCACAGAACTCACACAAAGAGAGACCTTCAGGTAGCCCAAGAACCTCAAGGAAGTGAAGAATGTCAAGTAGCCAAGGAATCTCAAGAAGGCCATGAGCCCCAAGTACCCAAGAACCTCACTAAGCCCAAGAACCTCAAGACGGCCATGAACCTCATGAAAGTGAAGAAGCTGAAGTAGTCCAAGAACCTCAAGGCACTTTAAAGTACCTAATTTCAGATTTTAAATTTCAATTGATGTAGTTCAAACTCTTTTTTCACTTGGTTTGTGTTTTTATTTTACAGCTAAGAGACTGCAAAAAGAGCCAAAGGACTTCAAAACTCACACAAAGAGAGACCTTCAAGTAGCCCAAGAACCTCATGAAAGTGAAGAACCTCAAGTAGCCAAGGAATCTCAAGTAGCCCAAGAATGTCAAGCAGCTGAAGAATTTCAAGTAATCCAAGAATCTCAAGTAGGGCAAGAGCCACAAGTAGCTCAAGAACCTCTAGTCACTGTAAAGTACCAAGAACCTTGAGAAACCTCAAGACTGCCCTGAAAACTTCAAGAATCCCAAGACCCTCAAGAAAGCAAAGAAGATCAAGTAGCCAAGGAATCTCAAGTGGGCCAAGAGTCCCAAGTAGCCCAAGAACCTCAAGTCACTGTACAGTACCTAATTTCAGATTTCAATTCATATAGTTTAAGCTCTTTTTTTCACTTGGTTTGTATGTTCATTTCACAGCTAATAGACTACAAGGACAGTGAAAGGAGTACAAAATCCAAACAAAGAGAGACCTTCAAGTAGTCCAAGAACCTCAAGAAAGCAAGGAAGCTCAAGTAGGCCAAGCACCTCAAGAATGTGAAGAAAGTGAAGAAGCCCAAGAAGTCCAAGAAGCTGAAGTAGCCCAAGAACCTCATGTAGTCCAAGAACCTAAGGAAGCCTAAGAACCTCAAGAAAGCAAAGAATCTCAAGTAGGCCATGAGCCCCAAGTAGCCCAAGAACCTCAATAAGCCCAAGAACCTCAAGAGGGCCATGAACCTCAAGAAAGTGAAGAAGCTGAAGTAGTCCAAGATCCTCAAGGCACTTTAAAGTACCTAATTTCAGATTTTAAATTTCAATTGATGTAGTTCAAACTCTTTTTTCACTTGATTTGTGTTTTATTTTACAGCTAAGAGACTGCAGAAAGAGCAAAAGGACTGCAAAACTCACACAAAGACAGGCCTTCAAGTAGCCCAAGAACCTCAAGAAAGTGAAGAATCTCAAGTAGCCAAGGAATCTCAAGTAGGCCAAGAGCCTCAAGTAGCTCAAGAATTTCAAGTTACCCAAGAATCTCAAGTCCGCCAAGAGCCGGAAGTAGCTCAAGAACCTGAAGTCACTGTTAAGTACCAAGAACCTCGCGAAACCTCAAGACTGCCCTGAAAACTTCAAGAAGCCCAAGGACCTCAAGAAAGCAAAGAAGCTCAAGTAGCCAAGGAATCTCAAGTAAGCCACGAGTCCCAAGTAGCCCAAGAACCTTAATAAGCCCAGGAAGCTCAAGAGGGCCATGAACCTCAAGTCACTGTAAAGTACCTAAATTCAGATTTCAGATTTCAATGCGTATAGTTGAAGCTCTTTTTTCACATGGTTTGTATTTTGATTTCACAGCCAATAGACTACAAGGACAGTGAAGGGAGTACAAAATTCAAACAATGAGAGACCCTCAAGTAGTCCAAGAACCTCAAGAAAGCAAGGAAGCTCAAGTCCCATGCAGCCCAAGAACCTTAATATGCCCAGGAAGCTCAAGAGAGCCATGAACCTCAAGTCACTGTAAAGTACCTAATTTCAGATTTCAGATTTCAATTTGTATAGTTTAAGCTCTTTTTTCACTTGGTTTGTATTTTGATTTCAGAGCTAAT
>BLFK01000134.1:2565261-2576079 GCA_014634185.1 Astreopora myriophthalma | reverse complement strand
TAACGCATAAATTTTATACGCGGTACTCAAGAGGACTTAATGACCAAAGGGTGCAGACTTTCTAGGATAAATAACAAAATGTTTGACGTAAAAATGTAAATTTTAGTTTACTTTGACGTCGGCGAACACTTCTGGAGACTTTTTGTACCCTCTATTTGGTATGTTGCGTGCCCTGTTGGAGATTACATGGCTTCCCTTATTCAGTCTCATTTTGTGACATGGTCCAGGCCTGCGCTCTGTCTGTGGTTTTAGTTACAAGTTGCAGGCTTACTTTGCAAAAGGAGACCACCTAGGGCTCATAAAAGTCATAAAAACATATAAATTAACTCACTAATCTCCTTTGTTGCTGTTTACTGACTAAATCCATCTTTTTCAAACAGTTTACTGACTAAATGGCTATTTTTCAGCTGTTTACTGACTAGAGCCATACCCCATTGACACCCTCTTAGTAATATGTTACATCAGGACTAGACACAAAATTTTGGGATTAAAGGGACAGAACTATGCATACACCTTAGTTCAGCAGAAGTAAACAATTACAGCAACAATAAGCTGTTCCAAGCAGCAATGCTCTTTATTGTTACTTATAGTGCTGGACTCAAACCTTCCTTAAATTAATGGCTGACATGTACATTGACGCAGGAGCTCATAATGCAGAGCGTGCAACTTCAATATACTTGTGTCACGGCATTTTCACAGACCAAGCTATTTTTAGATTGATTTTCCCCATGAGTTCAATCTCCCTCAGGAGCCTTGCTAGCCAATCATAAGCCTTGCATAATTAACTGCTTGGATGCACACGAACTGGAACTGAACTTTTTGTGGGAAAAACAATAGCTCAGTCTGCAGAAATGCTGTGACATAGCCCTAGTATGGGAGTTGTATGCTCCGGGTCATGGGCTCCTGACATTGCATGATCACAAAGCAAGAGCAAAATGGAAAAAAAAAAAAAAAAAGAAAAAATCCAAGTTTCCATTGTAACTGTTACTTTTCATACAGATCATTTGGTAGAAAACAACAATTATTGCCCATTTATACTAAAAATGGAGGACTGCAGTAAAAAAATTTGCTTGTCAATAGTTTATTGCCTATCATCATTCCATAGGCAGCTTTTTGCAGAAGAAACATGTGTGACATTTGCTTGTGGTCACTCAAATTGCTGAAAAGGAGCTGTCAAATAACTTATTTCTTTGTCTGTTATAAAAAAAAATAATCAAAGAAATAAATCACAGAGAAATGTGACATAAGCTTTTTGATAAATGCTCGTTGGAACAACTTTAATTATGAAATTCCAATGATGTAATAATTGTAATACATACTTCCGATCATTATATCCCATTTTGTCTTGGGGGCCCTGAGTGTTTCAGTAGCAGTGTCAAGTTTACAGACACGGAAACACTCTTGGTTTCTCAAGGCATGCAAACTTTGGAATAGGAGCAAACCCCATAACATCACCATGCAAGGACATCAGGATTAATTAAGGCTTAAGAAGCCTTGTGAAATCTCATGAAACCTCAAGACCCCCCTCAAAACTTCAAGAAGCCCAAGAACCTCAAGAAAGCAAAGAATCTCAAGGAGCCAAGGAATCTCAAGTAGGCCAAGGGCCTCAAGTAGCCCAAAAACTTCAAGTAGCTCAAGAACCTCAATTAGCCCTAGTCTCAAGTAGGCCAAGAGTCCCACACAGCCCAAGAACCTTAATAAGCCCACGAAGCTCAAGAGGGCCATGAACCTCAAGAAAGTGAAGAAGCTCAAGTAGCCAAGGAATGTCAAGTAGGCCAGGAGCCTCAATAAGCCCAGAATCTTAGGAAAGTGAAGAAGCTCAAGTACTCCAAGAAACTCAAGTCATTGTACAGTACCTATAATTCAGATTTCAGATTTCAATTTATATAGTTTAAGCCCTTTTTTCACTTGGGTTGTATTTTGATTTCAGAGCTAATAGACTACAAGGACAGTAAAAGGAGTACAAAATTCAAAATAAGAGAGACCCCCAGGAAGTCCAAGAACCTCAAGAAAGCAAGGAAGCTCAAGAAGGCAAGGAATCTCAAGTAGGCCAAGAACCTCAAGTAGCCCAAGGGTGTCATGAAAGTCAAAAAGCTCAAGAAGTCCAAGAACCTAAGGAAGTGCAAGAACCTCAAGAAAGTGAAGAATCTCAAGTAGGCCATGAGCCCCAAGTACCTCAAGAACCTCAATAAGCCCAGGAACCTCAAGAGGGACATGAACCTCAAGAAAATGAAGAAGCTGAAGTAGCCAAGGAATCTCAAGTAGGCCAAGAGCTGCAAGTAGCTCAAGGACCTCGAGTCACTGTAAAGTACCAAGAACCTCGAGAAACCTCAAGAACACCCTGAGAACTTCAAGAAGCCCAGTACCTCAAGAAAGCAAAGAAGCCCAAGTAGCCAAGGAATCTCAAGTAGGCAATGAGCCCCAAGTAGCCCAAGGACCTCAAGAGGGCCATGAACCTGATGAAAGTGAAGAAGCTGAAGTAGTCCAAGAACCTCAAGTAGCTCAAGAACCTCATGAAACCCAAGAATCTCAAGTAACCCAAGAATCTCAAGTAGGGCAAGAGCCACAAGTAGCTCAAGAACCTCAAGTCACTGTAAAGTACCAAGAACCTCGAAAAACCTCAAGAAGCCCTGAAAACTTCAAGAAGCCCAAGACCCTCAAGAAAGCAAAGAAGCTAAAGTAGCCAACGAATCTCAAGTAGGCCAAGAGTCCCAAGTAGCAATAGAAGCGTAATAAGCCCAGGAAGCTCAATAGGGCCATGAACCTCAAGAAAGTGAAGAAGCTCAAGTAGTCCAAGAACCTCAAGTCACTGTACAGTACCTAATTTCAGATTTCACATTTCAATTTATATAGTTTAAGCCCTTTTTTCACTTGGTTTCTACTTTGATTTCACAGCTAACAGACTGCAAGGACAGTGAAAGGAGTACAAAATTCAAACAATGAGAGACCCTAAAGTAGTCCAAGAACCTCAAGAAAGCAAGGAAGCTCAAGTCCCATGCAGCCCAAGAACCTTAATATGCCCAGGAAGCTCAAGAGGGCCATGAACCTCAAGTCACTGTAAAGTACCTAATTTCAGATTTCAGATTTCAATTTGTATAGTTTAAGCTCTTTTTTCACTTGGTTTGTATTTTGATTTCAGAGCTAATAGACTAGAAGGACAGTGAAGGGAGTACAAAATTCAAACAAGGAGAGACCCTCAAGTAGTCCAAGAAAAGGACTACAGAACTCACAAAAAGAGAGACCTTCAAGTAGCCCAAGAACCTCAAGGAAGTGAAGAATCTCATATAACCAAGGAATCTCAAGTAGGCCAAAAACCTCAAGTAGCCTATGAATGTCAAGAAAGTGAAGAACCCCAAGAAGTCCAAGAACATCAAGTAGCCCAAGAACCTCAAGTTGCCAAAGAACCTCATGTAGTCCAAGAACCTAAAGAAGCCCAAGAACCTCGCGAAAGAATCTCAAGTAAGCCATGAGCCTCAAGTAGCCCAAGAACCTCAATAAGCCCAAGAACCTCAAGACAGCCATGAACCTCAAGAAAGCGAAGAAGCCAAAGTAGTCCAAGAACCTCAAGGCACTTTAAAGTACCTAATTTCAGATTTTAAATTTCAATTGATGTAGTTTCAAACTCTTTTTTCACTTGGTTTGTGTTTTTATTTTACAGCTAAGAGACTGCGAAAAGAGCCAAAGGACTACAAAACTCACACAAAGAGAGACCTTCAAGTGGCCCAGGAACCTCGAGAAAGTGAAGAATCTCAAGTAGCCAAGGAATCTCAAGTAACCCAAGAATCTCAAGTCGGCCAAGAGCCAGAAGTAGCTCAAGAACCTGAAGTCACTGTTAAGTACCAAGAACCTCATGAAACCTCAAGACCCCCCTCAAAATTTCAAGAAGACCAAGAACCTCAAGAAAGCAAAGAAGCTCAAGTAGCCAAGGAATCTCAAGTAGGCCAAGAGTCCCAAGTAGCCCAAGAACCTTAACAGGCCCAGGAAGCTCAAGAGGGCCATGAACCTCAAAGAAAGTGAAGAAGCTGAAGTAGCCGAGGAATGTCAAGTAGGCCAGGAGCCTCAATAAGCCCAGAACCTTAGGAAAGTGAAGAAGCTCAAGTAGTCCAAGAAACTCAAGTCATTGTACAGTACCTAATTTCAGATTTCAAGTTATATAGTTTAAGCCCTTTTTTCACTTGGTTTTTATTTTGATTTCACAGATAATACACTACAAGGACAGCGAAAGGAGTACAAATTCAAACAATGAGACTCGCAAGTAGTCCAGGAAGCTCAAGTAGGCAAGGAATCTCAAGTAGGCCAAGATCCTCAACTGACCCAACAATGTGAGGAAAGTGATAAGCCCAAGATGTCCAAGAACCACAAGTAGCCCAAGAACCTCATGTAGTCCAAGAACCTAAGGAAGCCCAAGAACCTCAAGTAGGCTATGAGCAACAAGTAGCCTAAGAACTTCAAGAGGGCCATGAACCTCAAGAAAGTGAAGAATCTCAAGTAGCCAAGGAATCTCAAGTAGGCCAAGGGCCTCAAGTCACTGTACAGTACCTAATTTCAGATTTCAGATTTCAATTTAATAGTTTAAGCTCTTTTTTCACATGGTTTGTACGTTCATTTCACAGCTAATAGACTACAAGGACAGTGAAAGGAGTACACAATTCAAACAAAGAGAGACCTTCAAGTAGGCCAAGCACCTCAAGAATGTCAAGAAAGTGAAGAAGCCCAAGAAGTCCAAGAAGCTGAAGTAGCCCAAGAACCTCATGTAGTCCAAGAACCTAAGGAAGCCTAAGAACCTCAAGAAAGCAAAGAATCTCAAGTAGGCCATGAGCCTCAAGTAGCCCAAGAACCTCAGTAAGCCCAAGAACCTCAAGATGGCCATGAACCTCAAGAAAGTGAAGAAGCTGAAGTACTCCAAGAACCCGAAGGCACTTTAAAGTACCTAATTTCAGATTTTAAATTTCAATCGATGTAGTTCAAACTCTTTTTTCACTTGATTTGTGTTTTATTTTACAGTTAAGAGACTCCAAAAAGAGCCAAAGGACTACAAAACTCACACAAAGAGAGACCTTCAAGTAGCCCAAGAACCTCAAGAAAGTGAACAATCTCAAGTAGCCAAGGAATCTCAAGTAGGCCAAGGGCTTTAAGTAGCCCAAGAACCTTAATAAGCCCAGGAATCTCAATAGGGTCATGAACCTCAAGAAAGTGAAGACGCTCAAGTAGCCAAGGAATGTGAAGTAGGCCAGGAGCCTCAATAAGCCCAGAACCTTAAGAAAGTGAAGAAGCTCAAGTACTCCAAGAACCTCAAGTCACTGTACAGTACCTAATTTTAGATTTAAGATTTTAATTTATAGAGTTAAAGCCCTTTTTTCACTTGGTTTGTATTTTGATTTCACAGGTAATAGACTACAAGGACAGTAACAGGAGTACAAAATTCAAACAAAAAGAGACCCTCAAGTAGTCCAAGAACCTCAAGAAAGCAAGAAGCTCAAGTAGCCAAGGAACCTCAAGTAGCCCAAGAACGTCAAGCAGCTCAAGAATCTCAAGTAGGGCAAGAGCCACAAGTAGCTCAAGAGCCTCTAGTGCCCTGAAAACTTAAAGAAGCCCAAGAACCTCAAGAAAGCAAAGAAGCTCAAGTAGCCAAGGAATCTCAAGTAGGCCAAGAGTCCCTGGAAGCTCAAGAGGGCCATGAACCTCAAGAAAGTGAAGAAGCTGAAGTAGTCCAAGAACCTCGAGGCACTTTAAAGTACCTAATTTCAGATTTTAAATTTCAATTGATGTAGTTCAAACTCTTTTTTCACTTGGTTTGTGTTTTTATTTTACAGCTAGGAGACTGCAAAAAGAGCCAAAGGACTACAAGACTGACACAAAGAGAGACCTTCAAGTAGTAGTCCAAGAACCTCAAGAAAGCAAGGGAGATCAAGTAGCCAAGGAATCTCAAGTAGGCCAAGGGCCTCAAGTAGCTCAAGAACCTCGAGTAGCCCAAGAATCGCAAGTAGGCAAAGAGTCTCAAGGAGCCCAAGAACCTTAATAAGCCTAGGAAGATCAAGAGGGCCATGAACGTCAAGACAGTGAAGATGCTCAAGTAGCCAAGGAATGTCAAGTAGGCCAGGAGCCTTAATAAGCCCAAGAACATCAAGGAAGTGAAGGAGCTCAAGTAGTCCAAGAACCCTTAGTCACCGTACAGTACCTAATTTCAGATTTCAATTTATTTAGTTTAATTTTAAATTTCAATTGATGTAGTTCAAACTCTTTTTCCATTTCGTTTGTGTTTTATTTTACAGCTAAGAGACCGCGAGAAGAGCCAAAGGACTACAAAACCCACACAAAGAGAGACCTTCAAGTAGCCCAAGAACCTCAAGAAAGTGAAGAACCTCAAGTAGCCAAGGAATCTCAAGAAGGCCAAGGGCCTCAAGTAGCCCAAGAACGTCAAGTAGCTCAAGAATCTCAAGTAACCCAAGAATCTCAAGTAGGGCAAGAGCCACAAGTAGCTCATGAACCTGAAGTCACTGTTAAGTACCAAGAACCTCGCAAAACCTCAAGACCCCCCTGAAAACTTCAAGAAGCCCAAGGCCCTCAAGAAAGCAAAGAAGCTCACGTAGCCAAGGAATCTCAAGTAGGCCAAGAGTCCCAAGTGGCCCAAGAAGCTTAATAAGCCCAGGAAGCTCAAGAGGGCCATGAACCTCAAGAAAGTGAAGAAGCTGAAGTAGTCCAGGAACCTCAGGGCACTTTCAAGTAGCTTATTTCAGATTTTAATTTTAATTTTAATTGATGTAGTTCAAACTGTGTTTTCACTTGGTTTGTGTTTTTATTTTACAGCTAAGAGACTGCAAAAAGAGCCAAAGGACTACAAAACAAACAAAGAGAGACCTTCAAGTAGCCCAAGAACCTCGAGAAAGTGAAGAATCTCAAGTAGCCAAGGAATCTAGAGTAGGCCAAGAGCCTCAAGTAGGCCAAGAGCCTCAAGTAGGCCAAGAACGTCAAGTAGCTCAAGAATCTCAAGTAGGGCAACAGCCACAAGTAGCTCAAGAACCTGAAGTCACTGTTAAGTACCAAGAACCTCGCGAAACCTCAAGACCCCCCTGAAAACTTCAAGAAGCCCAAGGCCCTCAAGAAAGCAAAGAATCTCAAGTAGACAAGGAATCTCAAGTAGGCCAAGAGTCCCTGGAAGCTCAAGAGGGCCATGAACCTCAAGAAAGTGAAGAAGCTGAAGTAGTCCAGGAACCTCAGGGCACTTTAAAGTACCTAATTTCAGATTTTAAATTTCAATTGATGTAGTTCAAACTCTTTTTTCACTTGGTTTGTGTTTTTATTTTACAGCTAGGAGACTGCGAAAAGAGCCAAAGGACTACAAGACTGACACAAAGAGAGACCTTCAAAGAGTAGTCCAAGAACCTCAAGAAAGCAAGGAAGCTCAAGTAGCCAAGGAATCTCAAGTAGGCCAAGGGCCTTAAGTAGCCCAAGAACCTTAATAAGCCCAGGAAGCTCAAGAGGGCTATGAACCTCAAGAAAGTGATGCTTGAGTAGCCAAGTGACACTCGAGTAGCCCCGGAATGTCAAGTAGGCCAGGAGCGTCAATAAGCCCAAGAACCTTAAGAAATTGAAGAAGCTCAAGTAGCCAAGGAATCTCAAGTAGGCCAAGGGCTTTAAGTAGCCCAAGAATCTCAAGTAGGCAAAGAGTCCCAAGTAGCCCAAGAACCTTAATAAGCCCAGGAAGCTCAAGAGGGCTATGAACCTCAAGAAAGAGAAGATGCTCAAGTAGTCAAGGAATGTCAAGTAGGCCAGGAGCCTCAATAAGCCCAAGAACCTTAGGAAAGTGAAGGAGCTCAAGTACTCCATGAACCTCAAGTCACTGTACAGTAGCTAACTTCAGATTTCAGATTTCAATTTATATAGTTTAAGCTCTTTTTTCACTTGGTTCGTATTTTTATTTCACAGCTAATAGACTACAAGGAGAGTGAAAGGAGTACAAACTTCAAACAAAAAGAGACTCTCAAGTAGTCCAAGAACCTCAAGAAAGCAAGGAAGCTCAAGTAGCCAAGGAATCTCAAGTAGGCCAAGGGCCTCAAGTAGCCCAAGAATGTCAAGCAGCTCAAGAATCTCAAGTAACCCAAGAATCTCAAGTGGGCCAAGAGCCGCAAGTAGCTCAAGAACCTGAAGTCACTGTTAAGTACCAAGAACCTCACGAAACCTCAAGAACCCCCTTAAAACTTCAAGAAGCCCAAGAACCTAAAGAAAGCAAAGAAAGTCAAGTAGCCAAGGAATCTCAAGTTGGCCAAGGGCCTCAAGTAGCTCAAGAACCTCAAGTAGCCCAAGAATCTCAAGTAGGCAAAGAGTCCCAAGTAGCCCAAGAACCTTAATAAGCCTAGGAAGATCAAGAGGGCCATGAACGTCAAGACAGTGAAGATGCTGAAGTAGCCAAGGAATGTCAAGTAGGCCAGGAGCCTAAATAAGCCCAAGAACATTAAGAAAGTGAAGGACCTCAAGTAGTCCAAGAACCCTAAGTCACCGTACAGTACCTAATTTCAGATTTCAATTTATTTAGTTTAATTTTAAATTTCAATTGATGTAGTTCAAACTCTTTTTTCATTTGGTTTGTGTTTTATTTCACAGCTAAGAGACTGCAAAAAGAGCCAAAGGACTACAAAACCCACACAAAGAGAGACCTTCAAGAAGCCCAAGAACCTCAAGAAAGCAAAGAAGCTCAAGTAGCCAAGGAATCTCAAGTAGGCCAAGAGTCCCATGCAGACCAAGAACCTTAATATGCCCAGAAAGCTCAAGAGGGCCATGAACCTCAAGTCAGTGTTAAGTACCAAATTTCAGATTTCAGATTTTAATTTATATAGTTTAAGCTCTTTTTTCACTTGGTTTGTATTTTTGATTTCACAGCCAACAGACTACAAGGACAGTGAAGGGAGTACAAAATTCAAACAAGGAAAGACCCTGAAGTAGTCCAAGAAAAGGGCTATAGAACTCACACAAAGAGAGACCTTCAAGTAGCCCAAGAACCTCAAGGAAGTGAAGAATCTCAAGTAGGTGAAGAACCTCAAGTAGCCTATGAATGTCAAGAAAGTGAAGAAGCCCAAGAGGTCCAAGAACCTCAAGTAGCCGAAGAACCTCATGTAGTCCAAGAACCTCAAGATGGCCAGGAACCTCAAGAAAGTGAAGAATCTCAAGTAGGCCAAGTAGCCAAGGAATCTCTAGTAGGCCAAGAGCTTCAAGTAGCCCAAGAACCGCAAGTAGCTGAAGAACCTGAAGTAGCCCAGGAATCTCAAGTAGGCCAAGAGTTCCAAGTAGCCCAAGAACCTTAATAAGCCCAGGAAGCTCTAGAGGGCTATGAACCTCAAGAAAGTGAAGAAGCCCAAGAAGCCAAGGAATGTCAAGTAGGCCAGGAGCCTCAATAAGCCCAGAACCTTACGAAAGTGAAGAAGCTCAAGTACTCCAAGAAACTCAAGTCACTGTACAGTACCTAATTTTAGATTTAAGATTTTAATTTATAGACTTTAAGCCCTTTTTTCACTTGGTTTGTATTTTGATTTCACAGCTGAGAGACCGCGAAGAAAAAAACTGACACAAAGAGGGACCCTCTAGTAGCCCACGAAGCCCAAGAACCTGAAGTAGCTCAGGAACCTCAACTAGCCCAAGAATTTCAAGAAAGTGAAGGAGGTAAGGTAGCCCAAGAACCTCAGGTGGCCCAAGAACCTCATGTAGCCCGAGAACCTCAAGTTCCCCAACATGCTCAAGTAGCTTAAGAACCCCAAGTAGCCCAAGAACCTCAAGTAGCCCTAGAAGCTAAAGTTGGCTAATAACCTGAAGTAGCCCAGGAAGCTCAAGCAGTCCAAGAACGTCAGGAAGGCGAAGAAGTTGCATGGTAAGAGAGACTCAATTAACATTCACTTTCAAGATTTAAGTGGACTTCTTGGCTGGTAATGAATATATGAAACCATTGTTTAAAATGGACTGCCTCTAAGTCTATGGTGAGTGTGTGAGGCACTCAAGATAAAGGACCAACAATATTAATTACCAGTAATTACTAGGCTGTCACTATTATATACCAAGTCAATTGTCTCCTGTTGCTCAAAATTACTTGGGCCTACTTTTACACCATATGTTTGAGGAAAGCAGGAAACTGCAGACCTCACATATATATTTGAAGTCTGATTGACTGTGTACACTGGTGTCTTCCTGAGGAGAAGAGGTTATAAATTTTAACACATTGCATCTTAAATTAATAGGGAAAGGTCCACTTACAGGACCTGGTGGCATTATAGAGCCAGAACAGCTTTCATTGATTAGCTGTTGTGATAGATAAAGCACCAGGTGAACTCCTAAGACCAGTAAATGAACTCTATAAATTAAGTTACAAATTCTGACTACTTCATGCTATCAGTTGAAAAGTTTTGACAGTTCCTGTTGTATCATTTGACTCACCAACAGCAATTTGTGATGATTTGGATCAGCATTACTGTCCCACTGCTGGCTGAGTATTATGAATTTCTGCAAATCATTTTCATATGAAATCAAAGGACCAAGTGAGGAGGTATGGAGTCTTCTGTGACTAACAATTTTCAACTGCTTCCTACAGCTCCTTTAATTACTGTATGAATGCGCTGATTTAATTTGCACAATTTAAAGAGCCTGGGGACCTAATGTGAGCCCCTCCCAGGGGTTTTTGGGAACAAGGAAACATGACTAATTTCAACTGGGGAACAGGGGAACAAAGACAAAATATCTCAGGGAACAAGGGAACACAAACCATTGTAGGGATCAAAAAGCTGGGAAAAAGTTCGGAATTAATTTCTGGAACAAGGAAACACAAGCAGATTTTTA
>BLFK01000134.1:2543981-2558563 GCA_014634185.1 Astreopora myriophthalma | reverse complement strand
GCCAAAATTTTTCAAAATGGAGTCTGTTTCCATCCTTGCCATCCGTAAAAACAGAAGACAGTAAATAGTCTCAGTGCAGTAACATGGTCGTCAATGAACAAACTGCATTATTATTTTGGGTTTTCAGTGGTTTAAAGAAGTCTTTTAGCATTCTACAGTGAGGCCAAAATAGCATGACAGAGCCCCTTTAAATGTCTGTATGGAATCTCGTGTCAGTAACTTGCTTCTGTGGGTGTGCAGACTCTTCTCTTTGCGTTCGTGTCAGTACGGACTTTTGTGCTTGGCTGCTTGCACTTTTGGTATTTGTGTGGAAAATTTTAATTGGGCTTGTGTTTCTAAATGTCTTTCAATATCAGAAGACTTTCCTCACCAACATATTTCGTCTTAAAAACGCCTCAGTTGGAAAGGAAAACGGGTAGTCATTAATTTCGGTTTTATTGCCGAGAATGTTAGATTAGTAAGATTATAATACTCGTGAGATTACTATGAGGGTGGCAAAGATGGGTTCTAGATCACGTTTCACGGAAAATAAAACCGTCCTTTCACAATTCACGAAAACGAAGAATGAAAATCACAGTTCACGGCGAATTAAACGTGTATTTCTCGTTTCACGGAAAATAATTTTGCAAAATCAAGCCTCACGGCTGCCATGGAAATCACGATTCACGAGGAAAAAATTAGCTATTTCACATTTCACGCGGGAAAAAAGCCGCCGATCACGAGTCACGAAAATACCCTTTACCACCCTCTACTATGAATGGTTCTCTTGCTGGGGATAGTTCTACTTGTGAGACACGCAAGTGAACGAAAGAAATGCCTCCCGCGAGATGTCCCGACGATGAAGCGCGGTAAATCCATCGTTTGCAAATAGAATGGACTACGAATAGCTTGCTGTCGACATTGATTCCAGTTTATTTACCAATCAATAACGATTTTTCACAGAAGGTGAGTATTAATTGGCTTGGAGCAACTGGGTCCCAGTCATTTGCCCTTCAGTGTGGCGTTAAATGTGAAGTGTGTGGCGTTAAATGTGAATCTTTCGTTTCGAAGGGTATTATTGTAGGTAAAATCGAGTTTCAGGTTAAACCCGTTTTTATCTAGGCTAAAACGGGTCAACCTCATTCCCAGGGCTTTTCTCGGCCAAGGAAGACTCTGGGAACGAGGTTGAAAACGGGTTTTTCAGGGTTTTCTAGTTTTTACCTCTGGTTTAACGGGTTTAGCCCACATAAAGGAAAAAAACAGGTTTAACCTTGGTAAAAACGGGTTGAACCTGACAACCGATTTTACCTCTCCGTCTGTATGTGCTTGTGTATTCAATCGATGAACCTTATTGGTCAATTTCTTTCCCCGTTTTCTTTGATTACCCTTCTGATTACACGGTTTTCTGCATTTGTTTCATAGGTCGCTCGTATTTGACGTGAATTCACCACAGAATCCCAGCGATAACCAAGAAGTTGTCAGAGAAGATTCACCAGTAATATTAACGAATAATCACAAGGTTTCTTCATAGAGAAATTTTCAGTTGAGTGTCAAAAGTAATTACGCGATTGCTTTGGTTTTACTGTTGGTTTGGTCTATGATTGGACAAAAAAACTCGCGTGGATTTTTCAACCAATCAGGTGGAAAACTAAAGCCAATTCCGACTTAGTCGCTCTCGTTTTCCCGCGCTTAGCGCCGGCCGCGTTTACTTGTTTTGCGTTCTGATTGGTAAGTAAAACCAATCAGCGAATGACTTCGTTTTGTGATTGGCTGAAAGGTGTATTTCCTTCAGAAGGTGATTGGCTCTTTAATTACTTACGACACTAGATTGAAAACCGCTCTAAATGTGGATCTGGTTCGTAATAGGCCATTTCCGAATTGACGGCAGCCTCTTTTTCAAAGCGAGTCTAAGTGCAATAGTTTTGTGATGGTAATTAGTTTCAGTTTGCATATGATTAACAACTCATTTGCATAAGAATGACTTCGCACTTAGACTCGCTTTGAAAAAGAGGCTGAAGTGAATTCGGAAATGGCCTATTTAATAACCCCCTCTTATAATCAGAACCCCTTGCAGCCTTTTTATTTTCATTTATTTCTGTCGTTACATTACAAGACAACACTTGCGTAAATTTTTGATGATATAATAAAGGAATAGGTGATATAATAAAGGAATTACGTGATAATAATAAAGGAATACAATAAAGGAATATAATATAGGATATAATAAAGGAATTTCGTTACACATATTCAGTATTCTTGTTATTACCTCTGTAAAACTGTTGTATTTACAACATTTACAATTTCTTAACTCCCAACTCTTAAGTCCACAACTCGTTTTTTTTTTAAATTGGAGAGTCCCATTCGTAACCAATAAGACAGAAAGTTTCTTTTTACTCCCGACTCTTAAACTCCATAGCTCTTGCTTGCTAAATTGGAGGCTCCCTTTTGTAACAAATAAGACAGATATAAAGTTTAGCAAGCAGGTCTTAACGTAAAAAAGTCTCATCTGAAGGAAAAGAATGGGGGTCGTCAAGGGCAGAAGGACAACAAGGGGAGTACACAGGGGAGTACACGGGGGAGTACACGGGGGAGGGGAAGGGAGAATTTTTTTCTAGCTGTAAAAAGTAGTCATGAAAACCAGCTCCAAACAATAAAACGAAACAACATATTTCGCAATGACGTCACATTCTTGTGAATTAATTTGCATTTGTATTTGCATATTGCCTCCTCCTGATAACGAGGCTTTCCTTATTTGCATATGACCTCGTCTTGAAAACGAGGCTATGTTCAAGGCCTAAATATATTCTATGCTTTGGTTTTCCTTTATTATTTACTGTAACCGTTGAAAAAAATTATCAAATAAAATCAACCGGGAGTCGCTCGCACCTACAGGCAGCTTTTTTCAACCGTTTTTCTCCATGAAACTACTATTAAGTGTACTTACCGCATTTGTAGAATAAATTTTCCAACCATCATCACCGCTGCCTGGTTGGCACAGTCGATAGTGGGGTGGACTTCAATGCGGGAGATGGTGAGTTCGAGTCATAGGCGGGGCACATCAACGTCGGCGGGGCACATCAGCGTCTGCAAAAAATAGGTAAAGTACATAAGAAACATGGACGAAAAAGGCAAGTGATGATGTGGAGAGTGGTAAAAGAAGGAAGAGATGAAACGGTGGAACATAAGAAAAGGTGAACATCACGAAGAAGACGAAATGGGAGGGGGACATCAGGACAAGGTGAACATGAAGGAGGACATCAAGACGAGAATGACACGAAGAGGGGTCGTCTGGGGCAGAAGAAAATGACAAGAGAGGTGATCAGGGGCAGACGAGAAAGAAAAGAAGGGGGTCATCAAGGGGAGAAGGACAAGAAGGGGAGTAGAGAGGAGAGGAGAGGGGAGGAGGGGAAGGGAGAAAAATTTTTTATTTTTTTATTTTTTTTCGAAAAAATTTAAGAAATGTGGCAGGCAGCACATTCCACCAATCAGATCGCAGGAATCGCGGAAAATCGCGTTTTTTCAGGTCACGTGACCAAAACTGACCAATCAGAGAGCTGGAATTTTGCATTCCGACATGCTGGTCGAAATACAAATTCAGAGCTCTCTGATTGGTCAATTTTGGTCACGTGATCTAAATCCTGCAACCTGATTGGCTGAAGTTGCTGCCTGCCACATTTTGCATCAAGATGGCGTTTTGTGCTGTTTACAAATATACGAAATTCTCGCTTCCTGATTGGTCAATTTTGGTCACGTGATCTAAATCCTGCAACCTGATTGGCTGAAGTTGCTGCCTGCCACATTTTGCATCAAGATGGCGTTTTGTACTGTTTACAAATATACGAAATTCTCGCTCTCTGATTGGTGGATTTTGGTCACGCGGTCTAAATACTGCAAGCTGATTGGCTAAATTTGTTGCCTGTTTGTTTTTGAATTTTCCAAATTAAAACAGGCAAAACAAAGGAAATAGTCAAACGCCGAATGTGTTTTATCCATTTTTACCCAACCAAGTCTACTTGAGGATTAGATACCATACCGTGAATGAAGTTTGATACATAAACTACTATTCTGCTGTGTTTCGCGTTCATAAGCTTGTCATCAAACTCCGAAATTCCAAAACATATTTTGTTCAATCTGAGCTTGGCTCACTTCGCGTACTGCACAAAATAGAGTAACCATTGTTTGTAAGTCATTGAATTTTGGCTTGGCATTGTTTCTTGTTTTTGTTCCTCTACTTTTTCTTTTGTCTTAGGTCATCTGTGTCTGCTGCACCAAAGCCTGTCGAAGTTGAATTGCTTTGTTTTGAACTTGATCTTTGCATATTGATGATTATAACGGATCCAAATTTGAATAAATGTTTCCGTTTAACAAAAGATGTTCCCACTGGGAGCTGGTCGACCTTATTATTATGCTTAATTCCACGGAAAGTGGATGTCCTGGGAAACAGTATAGTTATGCTGGATGGAAAACGGAAAACAATACCTATCCAAAATTCAATGACTCGCAAACAATGGTTACTCTACTGTGTCCGGCACCCGATAAAGGCACCAACTGATGATGGGGATCCAAATTTGAATAAACGTTTTCGTTAAACAAAAGATGTTCCTACCGGGAACTGGTCGATGTTATTGTATTGCTCATTCCCACTGAAAGTAGACGTCGCAGAAAACAATAGAATTATGCTCAAAGGAAAACGGTTTTTACCCTTCGTAACAGACACAGATGACTCCAGACAAAAGGAAAAATAAACAACAAACAATACCCAGCCTAAACTCAATGACTCGCAAACAATGGCTACTCCATTGTGTTCGGTGCGCGAAGTAGGAGCCAAGCTCAGAGATTGAACATAATGTTCTACAAATCCTGATTTTCCCAACGGGTCTATGAACAGGAAACACGGCATAATAGTAGATTAGGTATCAAACTTAATTCACGGGAGGGCAGCTAACTCGCAAGTGGGATAATTTTTGTGAAAATGGATAAAACGCAGCCGATGTTTGGCCATTGTCTGTCATTATCTTTGTTGTTTTGCCTGTTTCAATTACGGTTGTTCAAAAACAAATGCCCAGTAACCAGAGAGCAAACTCCGAAAACTTACGAAAAGTTCCCTTAGAATCCCTTAATAGTAGCGTTCTCTCTTACCTCTTAAAGCATCGAGTCCGCCAAGCTTGGATGAGGTCGCTCCATCAGAATCAGCCCATAATACTCTTTGTCCTCTACATTTTCTGTACTGTCTAGTGCATGTTTACTATCACAGTATCTAAGCGCTACAGTGTCGGCAATCGTCACAGCACCAAAGACAATGATCTGAAGGGAGACTCTCAGCCCAGGCAACTGCGACCAGAAAATCCCATAAAAATTAAAATTCACTCAAGTACTATAATGACCTCGGAAAGGAAATTCTAAATTAGATCTAGACTAAGTAATTCGAACATAACATTTAAGGTCGTCAGAGAACAACAGGAAACTCGAGCTAATTGTCCAAATAATTCAATATATTATATATTTACATTTTATGTGTACTAGGATAAACCAAATGGCAACAACGCTTGTTCCTCAGTATTTAAATTTAGTATTTATTTTTTGTGTAACCCACTCGCTGTTCGCAAAGAGTAGGGGACGTATTCGTAGTCCCCGCTGTGTTGGTCTATCTTTCATAAGTGAGTGGCCTGGGTGGGTGAAATTAAATGTGGACTGCTAGGGGCTGCCTGGAGGAAGCGCCTTTGCGTGCTAACGTTTGCCTATTAACCTCAGAAAAGAAGCATTGTATAAAAACACACGTCTGTTGTCTGCTTACTCACTGAACGGATCGCATTACAATACAATGACATCGGGGTTGACCAAATGAACTCATACTGGATAGGCCCATGAACTTATGTTGATCTCACGAATTTGACATCAGTTGAAGAAAATTAAGCAACCGACTATACTGGCTTAGAAGTGATATACATGGTCGGTTTAAGCTGCATTCCTTACCAGTATCACAGTGTAAGGTGTCGCGATTGTTCCTAGAAGAGTGTTATTTGTCCAATACGCACAAACTGCAAGATTCCTGAAAAAGGAGTAAGCGTTGTAAACTGGCATTTGACATTAAAGATCACTTAAGATCAAATATGTTGGCAGTACTTTGGTTCAAAGGGAGATGCTATAAAAATATGAGGTCGATAACTTTTCTAATCAGCCAATCTCAGCGGCGGCGCTCACGATTCGAGTAAATACAGAAATTGTAACAGCTATATACTGGGAAATTATATGTTTACCTCAGGGATGAGCACTTGATCCATTTCATCGATGTAACGTCAAATGTTTCTACCTCCCGTTCTTGGTCTGAAATTCAGTAAAGGATGAAAAATAAATACGTGTCTCTCACTGTGTACCTTCAAACTGTCAAATCATTGTGTGCGAACGTAGTCAATACGAATGCCGAATTTTCCCCATTTTGAAGGAATCGCTCAGTTAACTCTACACGCAATAAAAATAAAAAAATCGTACAAACTCACAGGCTAACTGCCTTACCACCTTATATCCCATACAACCTCCTAAGGCTACAGGCATTACCGCCTTACCGCCTCACAACCACAAGGCCTTACCGCCTTGTAACCCACACACAACCACAAGGCCTTACCGCCTCGTAACCCACACACAACCACAAGGCCTTACCGCCTCGTAACCCACACCCAACCACAAGACCTTACCGCCTTGTAACCCACACACAACCCCAAGGCCTTACCGCCTTGGGAACAACCCGATCATATCCCTGTTTCATACCTCAATTTATAATCGCAGAGTTCGATTGTCGCCCAATTGTGGGACAGACTAAGTTTTGTCCAGATTAGATTGAGTCATTTTTTGTGGTTGCTCTTTTTCACTCGGACTGCAATCTCTCATTTTACACACACACATACACACAGCGTTTTCATGGCTGCAAAGTTAAGCCTAAATTTGAAAGTTTTGATTGTACGCATGCGCAAGAGCAATGAGAAAATTGACGGTCAGAGCAAGTTACTGCAGCCCCAAACTAAAAAATTGCTATTATTAAGAAGTGAATTTGAAAAGTTTACGACACCCACTGTCATCTAATTTTACGGCATAATAATTTAAAAGAAAGCACGGTACATCGACTCTGACATAAAATTGTGGCACCAATACTTTTTATCCATCTATCTATTTTATTGTTTTTCTTTGATGATCTTCTTTGCTACAAAGTTATTGGTACAATGCATTAAACACTTCTTGTTTGATATCAGCACTAATTATTTTTAGGGAGTATAAAAACCACTCAACTTACATGTTTTCAGATAAGAACTCGAGATGAATATCTGGCTCGGCATATGGCTGTGGAAACAAGGTCAGGTATGGGCTGTCGGACTGCCACAGTAAAGCAAAATCCACCAAGATTACCACCTCCACCCTGTGGAAAGAACAATCACCTTAACATGGCCATGTGATTGACAAAACACAGCGGCAATGCCAAATCATTCCTTTAATTCTACTGCGTCCTGTACAACTGGATTCGTTCAAGAATCTCACCATTTTGCCATTGTGACTGCTACAATATGACAAAGGTTCAAATGGTGTACGCAAGAAATTTACTTAGTATATTTGACTGTGTAACACGACGCACTGTTTCACGAGGATGGTCCGGGCTAGCGCTTGTTTCTATCTACGTTCTATCTACGTATTTCTTTCTAACTACGTTCAAAACTATTACTACTTAGTCATTACTATTGAAAATTTGGGTGATAATGCATGGGATAAACGAATCAAAGCCAGTGATACGCATCTAAAAGAAACCAAATTAATTGAACTGCGAATGCCCCTTAGACATTATTCAGAAAGTTCGCGAAATGACGCAAATTTGTTTTTGATCAACTATCCATGCTATTTGCAATTTTTGCTCCGGTTTATTCTTATGTTCGAGGCTCAGATTGTTCGATTGACTCCATAACACTTGGAAGGAAAAGAGCTATCAATTTACGTAGAAAAGCAACTTCAGGTGTACTTCGAAGATGCCGAACAATCACGGAGGGAGAGAGCTACAGCAGCCGGTGGAGGGGGTGAGGGCTCGCATATGAAAGGTGTGGGGATGCTCGTCAAAAATTTTGAATTAAACCCCTAAAAGAGACCAATTTGGGCGTGGCCCAAGCCTTTTCCATAGGTTCTGCGTCTATTTGCAATTTTTGCAGACCAGACAAACGCGTGCTGCCTTGTTGTTGCACTACAACACCTTTTGTGTTCCCGTTCTACTAAAGTATCGAGCACTTTAACCTGGCTTTCATCGCCACGAGGTTTTGTTTATATCAAATTTATAATATAGATAGCATCCTACGCGCTCTGATTGGTCAAAAACCCATGTTTTATCAGAGTATAAAACATAGAAAAAGCGTCTTTTATTGTTTTTCGCCACATTACCTCTATATCATAAAGCAAATGAAGAAGCCTAAGCCGTGTATTACACTGTGATAAAACACTCCGGACATTTGAGAACACTCGGGAAATGTAGACAACACTCGCCTGCGGCTCGTGTTGTCTACATTTCCCTCGTGTTCTGAAATGCCCATCGTGTTTTATCACAGTGTAATACACGGCTTAGGCTTCTTTATTTGTTAAATATACACTTTTATATTTCTGCGCGTGCAACCCTAATCGAGACCTTCACGGTTAAATAAAATGGCGTTTTGCCCAGAACACCCTAAGTGAGAACAAAATCCGAAATTTACACCCCTAAGCAAGACAACAAGCATCCCCGCCCCTTTTATATGTGAGTGCCCCCCCAACCCCCCTGAGCTAAAGCAAAAGAATATTTTTTATCTGCTTTAATCTACATTGAGGCTGCGTCACTACACAAAAGGTTTAAAAATCAAATTCCACCGGATGCTGCTATACTGCAACATAATGCATTACTCTCGAAAGTCTCCATAACTGAAGGAGACAACTGTGACATTTTGAGGGTAACATCTCGGCAAAGATACAAATCCGGATTTCTTTCTTTTCTTTTCTTTTTTTTTTTGGTTAGAAAAATATTCCAGATTTTTAGACAAAACTGGGATTTAAAGGCATTTTTTTGGAGAACTTTGGGATAAAATTTTAGGCCATTTTTCGGGATTTTTGTATCTGGGCCTAGTAACATCAGGCAGCAAGTTGCATTGACCTTTGCCATAGAAGTGAGACGGAAACCTGGGACAAGAAAAGTGTACAATTGCTTGATTGAACCTTTCAAATCCATCTACACCTTGAGAAAACTGGCTCACATGGAAAATAGTCCACCTCTCTGTGTGCATTGCCAAAGAGTGCTTTGCAATCACCAACCATCAGATCCCACAAGTGCTGGGTGAAGTTAAGGTTTAAAATGCTACTTGTGATAGCAGTGATTGTTAAATATACAGACACTTAAGGATCATGCTGTTGATTCCTACAGATAACAAGGAGGAAACGCATGTCTAAGGTAGCCAGTACCAGAAGGTGGCTGGACGCGTGCGCATTGTGGTCCTCACAGTTTCACACGGATGAAACAACAGACGAGAAATAGTTCAATGTAAACACACAAAATTTTTGAAAACGGGATGAACAAGAATGCAATCTTAGTCCACTGCGGACCACTTCTTATTTCCATAAATGGTTCATAACTTTGCCTCCTGCGAGGGAAGGTGTACTATCATTCTCTCATTTCCTCTAGGTAGATGGAAAGCTGAAAGTCACATCACAATAGCAACTTTCTTCTCAAGACAACAGCGGTCATCTTAACCCAGAAAGACAGCAACATAGTTTCCAGTGCTAACGACAACTGTTGCTAAAAAATGCCATAGATGTCACCCTCTTAGCCTTCCTTTCAAATTTGAACCCATATATTTCGGAAACATCTCTTGTCATCAACACCAGTTTTTGCTGTTGTTGTATTCACGGGATGATACAAATGCAGCTTAATAAGTTCATCACTTACAGCAGCATCAATGTGTGCAGACCTCAAGGTCAGTCAGCAGCGAGGAGATGCATGAAGGAGTATTATCTTCCAGTGGCTGATGTCTGCTACATGACAAGAACAAAACAATCCTGAATCCTCAGTGATTCTTTCACTTTGTCTGATTATTTTGATCCTAAAATGATATAGTAAGTAAAACCTTAGTTGTAAAACTAAAATGAGCACTGATTAAACATATGAACAAACAAACAAACAAACAAAAATAGAACTTATAAGAAACTGGTCGACAAAGAGCTGATCTCTAAAGCAGACTCTTTATACATTCGGTACTTTTTCACTCCAATAATTGTAATAATCTTAAGCCGTCCACACACCACCTGCCTCGACTAGCCTTGCTATTTGCAGGTGGTGTGATATTTGTATATTTAATGTAAGAAATAAAGATGTTGTTGTTGTTGTTGCTCTAACATTAAAGCTCTTTTAAGGTGCCTTTTCTTACTAAACCCCCACCTCTAATTTGCCCTCCCCTTGGCTTTGCCCCTTAAGAGAATACTATTTCATAATTGACCTATGAAGATGTTCCTGAATTAAAAACTGACTCTGGCAATAATGAAGACAAAGATGTTGAAATAAGACCCTTAGTTATAACTGAAGAACTGAACTTGTCATTGCTGCACTTGAAAAAAATTCCCTTGTTTATAGATAAAGTGATTTTTATCAATGTATTCATAAAATATTTATAAACAATTTGTTGTGCTTATAAAAGTTTGAGATGGTAACTAAATTGTTAAAAAATGTCCTTCCTTCCTTTCCAATAACCGCACCCTGTTCACCTGCATTTTGTGTGTCTGCTTGCTTGTTTGCCTATACAGATTACACCTAGCCAGAAATTTCCTGTTTTTCATAATAAGCTTTCATGACATTTGCATATGTTTCTGATGTATCCAGCCGATTTAAAAAAGGTGGCAAAAAGAGTCAAGTACAACTCATTGAAATCAAGTTCAAAACTTGCAATACGTACTGGGTTGTCAGGCCAGGCAAGAGTGATGAATATGAGAAAGAACCTTCCCAGATCCTTCAAAGATTGTTAAAAGATCCTTATCCTTAAAGATCTTTTAGCAGATCCTTGAAGATCTTTAAGGATCCGCAAAGGCCATTTGAGGTTTTCACCAGGGTTGCTTAATGCTAAAATGATCTGTTATTGCTGTTAGGGAATAAAGCTATAAACAAGGTTTGATCAAAACAAACTCAGCAACTGACTTCAAAACAAAAACAACACCAGCTGATCTCCAAAATTTGAGCTCAAAGAACTTATGATAAATCCCCAAATCTGTAACTAACTGTACATATTCTAAACAACACACAATATACCTGAGCCACTTGTGTCAGCTTGTGAATCAAAAGTGCTATAAAAAGTCAAAGCATGCATGGGTCCAAAAATAAAATATGAGCGAAAATCTGAAAAAAAGTTTATTAAGTGTGGTGACCTACCCTGATTTGTTGGATGTAAGTAAGATTTGTTATTTTGCATTTCTGCAGGAACTTTTTTTTAAAAAGTTGTCAAGTGGAAAGTTTTTTTCATCTTCCTCTAGCTTTTTCGTAACTCAAATTCTACTATATAATTTTTCCCCATATCACATATCGGGTCAGTGAAATTGATGGGGTTTAAGACACTCGATAAAAAATACCTGGTCACCGAATTGGTTTTTGAGATATTTTTCAAACACTGTGTTTTAGAGGGTCTCTGAGCAGCCCTCTGCTGTTACCATAGCAACAGTTGGGACCTAGCAAACACCTTTGATAAATAAAGATAATAGTATTATACAGAGGTCAAGACGTTTCCCTTCTAAAAGGATCGAGAGTTTTGTAATCTTTATCCAATTAACACCCTCTATTAACAATGGAAAACCCTTTCGAGCCTCCTAAAAACCCGTTAAAATAGATTCAAGGACGTACCGCCGAAGCTTTATCTTGCCACGAGAAAAAGTGATCATCCGTAAATTTGACAAGAGCTTTAACTCAGTGATGAAGAAGAGCGGCTACAAGTGAGCGAATTTCGAAAGAACGCCACTGACCAGTATTTTGCCTTGAGTACGGGCATGGATACACAAGAAACATTGCGGATCAAGTAACAGCGATGTATAATCGCGCAAGAATTTCCTTTAATTAATGAAGCAACTTTTTTTTTCTCCTTTCTTATTTATTTATTTGTTTATTTTTATGTTGGCCTTTCCCGGCTGCCAGGGTTTAGGCCTTGCCCTCTATGTTTGACCTGACTCCTTCAACTATTCAAAAGAAGTGAATGTGTCAACCTCGTCCCCAGGGCCTTTCGATCGTCGAGAAGAAGGCCCTGGGACGAGGTTGGTGAATGTGTCTCCCAGGTCAGGAGGTCATGTATGACCCCATGAAATGTCCTGAGCGTCGTAGTAGTACGTGTAGTACCTGTAGTAGCTGTAGTACGTGTAGCAGCTGTAGTACGTGTAGTAGCTTTAGTAGCTGTAGTAACTGTAGTAGTACGTGTAGTAGCTTTAGTAGCTGTAGTAGTACGTGTAGTAGCTGTAGTAGTACGTGTAGTAGCTGTAGTATCTGTAGTACGTGTAGTAGCTGTAGTACGTGTAGTAGCTGTAGTAAGTGTAGTAGCTGTAGTAGCTGTAGTACTCAGGGGCGGATCCAGGGGGTGGATTGAGTGGCTAGCCACCCCCCTTCTGAGAAGCCCACCATAAAAATCTAAGACGTGAAAAAATGGAAATACATGCATGGGTCCCAAAAAATATAGAAATACGTGGGTACCCAAAACCTTGTGAAGCCAACAAGGCCGAAAACGGAAATGATAGTAGGCCAGAAGCAACGCGAAAAATTGAGCCTCGTTTTTTTAGTTCTTTCCCGCCATATTAGCTACCCCCCATTAAAAAATCCTGGATCCGCGCCTGAGTACGTGCAGCAGCTGTAGTACGTGTAGTAGCTGTAGTATGTGTAGTAGCTGTAGTACGTGTAGTACGGCCCTGGAAATCAGTATCATGTAGATTACATCGGCGCTTAAAATAAGTAACACTACCAGAACTGTTTCACGACTGAGACATGCATACATTTCTTTTGGGCAAATGGCCTGGGGCCAGGCCTTGAAAGCTAATCTCTATAAAAAAGAGAGCATGTCAATAAAAAGGAAACATGCTATACCCTTAACCCCACGTGCAGAACTTCTTTCAGTGGACATGCTCTATTACAAAGCTATATCAACTTTAATGCATGATATTCACTGTAAAACACGTCATCAATCGTTATCGCTCTCCCCGCAAAATATATACAAGTATTGAAGGGAACACAAAGGAATACAGAGGTATACAAGGGTATCTATGGTTATACAATGTGCGGGCGACTATATGTATATATACTACAGCTACTACACGTACTACAGCTACTAGAGCTACTACAGCTACTACACGTACTACAGTTACTACAGCTACTACACGTACTACAGCTACTACATGTACTGCACGTACTACAGCTACTACATGTACTACTGCTACTACAGCTACTAGAGCTACTAGAGCTACTACACGTACTACAACTACTACAGCTACTACAAGTACTACAGCTACTGCAGCTACTGCACGTACTACGGCTACTACACGTACTACAGCTACTACATGTACTACAGCTACTACAGCTACTACATGTACTACAGCTACTACACGTACTATAGCTACTACAGCTATTACACGTACTATGCAGCTACTGCACGTACTACCGCTACTACACGTCCTACGGCTACTACACGTACTACTGCTACTACAGGTACTACATGCACTGCACGTACTACGGCTACTACAGCTGCTACATGCACTACAGCTACTACAGCTACTACACGTACTACAGCTACTACAGCTACTACATGTACTGCAAGTACTACGGCTACTACAGGTACTACAGCTACTACAGCTACTACATGCACTGCACGTACTACGGCTACTACACGTACTACTGCTACTACAGCTACTACATGTACTACATCTACTACAGCTACTACATGTACTACAGCTACTACATCTGCTACAGCTACCAACAATATTGTCATCTATTGACCCTGGTCAATTTGGTTTCATTCCAGGATCTTCAACTACCTTTGCTCTTATATCGATGCTCCACCACTGGCTGCGTGCTACGGACGGGAATGGCGCAACTGTTAGAACTGCTCTCCTAGACTATAAGAAAAGCATTCGATTTGGTTGATCACCATTTGTTGATAGCCAAATTATTCAGCCTTGGTGTTAAGCCAACTACCGTCAATTGGATCATTTACTTTCTAAGGAATCGGCAACAAAGGGTGAAGCTTAACAACAACTGTTACTCCAGCTGGCTAAACGTTCCCGCCGGAGTTCCTCAAGGCACGCGTTTAGGCCCTTGGCTGTTTTTGGTCATGATTAACGACCTAAAGTTACCTGGAGGGTCGTTCTCCATGTGGAAGTTTGCAGACGACACGACTGTTTCGGAGGTGGTGCCAAGTTCTGGGGAAAGCTCTTTACAGGAAGCTGTTAATCACATTTCCAGCTGGTCTCACAGTAATCTCTTCCAGTTAAACCCGACCAAGTGCAAAGAGTTAATTGTTTGTTTTCAGAAAACCCCACCACCCTATAGCCCGATTACGATAGACGGCGTGCAGTTTCAGAGGGTATCTTCTGCTAAAGTC
>BLFK01000134.1:2538635-2539667 GCA_014634185.1 Astreopora myriophthalma | reverse complement strand
GGGGATGAAAGTTTGTGCCCTAAAATCTCCAAATTATAGCAACTTGCAGTTTTATAGGAATCAATACCATTCACTGTGGACATGTTAAGGGAAAATTCAAAGTGAAGTGTACTACACTGCTCAATTAATCCACTGGGGAAAATGTCAGCTACATTACCAATATTACATGTATTACAACACTTTGCCATGAAAACTGTATCTTTATTTTCCCAATAATAATGCTCCTTATAATGTAATGTAATGTAATGCTCTCCTCAGTAGATGGAAAATTCACCTCATTATTTCATGGTGTTTGGCCTCAATTCATAATTTAACTGACATTTAAACTAGATCTACATTTTATTAAGCCTGAACTGCCATGCCCAATAATTATATGTATAAATAAGACAATATATAGTGCTATGTTAAATTACTTTAAATGCTTCCCCATTAAGATGATACTTAAGTGTATGTTTCTGCTGACTTTCTGACTTTTTATAAATGCCTGCACAGAACTGTCTAAATTATTTAGTTTCTTTGTTAATTGTGCACATGACCAGGCTTTTTTATCTCAACAGAACCTACGTGCAACTTAAAGAACATCTGTGAAAAATACTTTCAATTTTAAGGAAACTTGGATTATTTTTTTTTTCAAATAAATTTGTAAGCACTATCTTGGCTATATAATATACCAGAACACCTTGTCCCCTTTGATTTTAAATTGCACCTGAAAGGGTGCTCCGTTGACCAAGAAAATATGGTATTTCCTATCATGGAAGATACATTATTACGGCTCCACTTTAGAACATATAATAGGCAAAAGACAAATTCTTTTACAGACATGCCTTCAATCTTTCTAATGCCATACTAAGCTTATTAGCAGGCTATACCATGGGTTCATCTGTTCACTTCCCTTCCCTAATGGAGCATTACCTGATAATGAAAAGCTAGTACTTTAAGGTAGCCCATTTTAATTTTGCAGAAGACATCAACATTGCATTTATGAACTAACATCAGGATACTTTAAGAATTTAAGAACAACATCATGAAGTT
>BLFK01000134.1:2531135-2533635 GCA_014634185.1 Astreopora myriophthalma | reverse complement strand
CGATTAAAAAAAACGTACCTGGACAAGGCACTATTTCTAATTGACTTTTAAACTAACTTTTGCAGCATTTAATATAATAGGCTTAATTTTAAGACCGAATTCAACTAACACGAGATCAGATGCAATATTGCGTTTTATTTGACACTCCTCGAATAACTTTCGCCCGTTTTCAGTGGTTTTAAAACAGAAGCGAACACAAGCCCTTGTAAATAATCGAAAACAAAGCACCGCCAACTCCGTTAAGTAACAGCATACAATCGAAAATATACATAAAGAAGCGGGCAAAGGATTCCTTCAAGTACTTCATAACGTAGCCAATATGTTAAATTAAAAATTTACAATGTGATCCAGGGCAGGTAAAACAGCTTGCAACTCTAGTTAAACTGATAAACCTATACGGAGATAACCAAGCACGTAAGGCAGATTGCTTAAGAGAGTTTAACAGGCCACCTAAATAATAAGCTAAACTTCAACTGGCTGGGCGAGCATAACTTTCTTCGAGGTTATAGTTGTCAGCACTGACCCAGTCCGTTTCAAAATCGAAAAACAATGTATTCCATAACATAAAAGGACTGTAGTAACGATGCAACTTGTTTCTTTGCTCCAATAAAACGTGTGAACATCTTTAATCAACACAATACTGCTCTTACCAGACCCAATCAGTCACTCCCACGACGCATGGAAGGTTCTTGAACGTACAAAGCCGTCCGGGGATTTAACTCAGGAAATTATTAACAAGCATACGTCTCAGTCCAGGAAAACGGACTTCAACTCGAGAGATGACTCCACATAATTTACAATTTTTCTCTCAAAATGAATGGTTTTTTCCCGGACAGCTGAGTAGATCACGTGAGAATACAACTTCCGGTGTATGACATTTCCGGTTTCACCATCTTACCCCAGATAAAGTGGGCCATTAATCAGCTCTTGCAGAGCATGTTACATTGAATCTTTTCAATTTTGTTTGAAACCCAATTTGCAACAGTTTGTGGCGTGGCCTCATTTTTGTTAACTCTGTGATTAAGCCAGTTTCAAGAAAACAAATTATCCTTTCTCTTTAAGCTAATTTTCCACACTAGCCTCATTTTCAAGCAAGAATTCTTTTCAATTTTTACATACTAACAAGGCTAGTGAGGAAAATTAGCATTAAGACAAAATAATAATTTATTAGCCGCCATTTATGAATTTGGTCTATGTGAAGGACTATCATTCTTATATCAACATTGGCTTCATTTAGTGGCCCTCAAAGTGTCCCCAACTCCTTGGGGACACTCTCCAGTTTGGAAATGTTGGTTTTTGAGGAGAGGGGAAAACTGGAGTACCTGGAGAAAAACCTGAACCCACATATGGCAAAATGGCATTATCCAGGATTTGAAACTGTACCTGATACAAAAGGTTCAATGGTTTTTGGGGTCACTGTAAGAACTTCAGGCTTCAAATTTGATCAAAAACTCAACAACATGTAATGCACTTCTGTCCAGAGAAAATTACATCCTGCCAGCACATGTCTTCCAATCCCATGATGCCTAGAACATTCTAACAGGCATGTAAAGTGTGCGTACAGGTATCCCTATTCCTAACAGTATCACATTGGTAGGAGGCAGGTGCTCTCAACACTGCACCATCCCTGCTCCCCTACTACCTCTGTTTTAGCCTTCCATGGGTTGAGAGGGCACTGGACTCTCTACCCCTCCCTTGACATGTTGTTGTATTACCCATCCTGGCAAGACAAATCACAAGAGGCCAATAAATCTCTAGCCAAATCATTTCAGGTTTTTCGCTGGTCTATTAATCTTCCTGGCCCCAGATGTTCGAAGGGTGGATAGCGCTATCCACTGGATAAGTCCATTGGATTTGCTAGTGCTTATCCGGTGGATAGCATTATCCACCTTTCGAACAACTGGGGCCTGGCAGTCCTTGCAAGTTCTGAAAATGTGTACAAATCCTATTTTTAATATGAGCTAATGACAATGACCATTTCATCTTGACACTTCGCAATCTCTTTGCAATGTTACAGAGTGAATGGATGCATTTCCACCTGCAAGAGAAGATGCCACCGAGCCTGCACAGTAAAGCAAGAGAAAGGGATAACATCTGCTTAGCTTTGAAGTTAATTTTCTTTTGTCCTTCCTTCTTGCCTAGTTCTGGATGCTTCAATTTTAATTAAAAGAACACATAAATAACAAAATAAAATGATTAGTGCTCTCGAAGCTCCACACAACCTTTAATATCTATGAGCTCCCATATTTTGTCACTCAGATTGGTATCTTCCACCTCAAAGAGCTGGTATTTAACATTAGCCATTCCATTCTGCAGAGGTGCAAGCAATTCTACCAAAAGTGTCAAACATAATCCATCAGCCATACCACGCGGTTTGCCAGTGTGTTCAACTTTAAGGTACCCATGGATCTTGTAAGCTATTTCACTATCAATGTCTCTCATTAATCTGTGAATCACAGAGGTGACTTGAATACCATGGCTAATGCTCGTAACCTCATAA
>BLFK01000134.1:2511135-2523635 GCA_014634185.1 Astreopora myriophthalma | reverse complement strand
CTTTCAAAGTTTAAATTATTTTGTTTGAATTAATAAGCCCTCAGGCCTCACTGAGATTTCCCCACAACAAATTTGTTTCTAACCCTTAGTTTATTTCTCTATTTCTATTTTTTTAAATCCAATTGCTTGTACTTAGTTCCTTGTTACTATATTATCTTGAACTAGATTCACTTGTTACCCGATTGTATTGTATCATTTTTGATATGACTTTTCTTTCTGCAATGAATACTGTATTATGTGACAAACGAATGACTGTGAAGAGCATTGCAGTTTCACTTACGTGCTTTCAGCCCACGTTGAGTACTCTGCGGAATCATATTTTTCTAACAAGAAAGCTGGGGAGAGAGCAGGTGAAAGGAACACTGACCCAGTCACACATATACCATCACTGTCAGGGTCTTTTCCTTGCATGTTAGCTTTAACCACACCCTGCAATGTGAGAATAACAAGGCATCAGACTATCCGTTCTCATTATTAGCAATTTTTGGAATGTTCTAAAGTTTGCTTCTCACAAGGCCATAAACATAAGCATGTACATTAAGCATGAGCAAGTGAGAATACAACCAACATAAGCATATGGAGAAATGCTTGCAAAAAGAACCATTTGTTGGGATACTTGTCAGTTTATTATCTCATCCTTATGCTTATGTCCCTAGCATTAACACATATGTATGCATGCACTGATGACTGTGCTTATGTCCTCATGTAATCCAGGCTTAACCAGTATCTACTGTGCAAATCTGCTACAAAAGAGAACAAGTAAAAATCCATAAACTATGGACACAATCAAGGGGGCCGTTTTTCAAAGAAACTGCAAAGCTGGAGAGTTGAGCACTAAAATATGGCAACTACTGAGTTTACAATATAAACAGGCCACCTCCAAAAGGTTCACACAGATTGATAATTATTTTCTCTAACTTAGTACTCACCTCAGAGTCAGAACAGGTTTCACTTTTTAGATCCCAGTGGTAACCGGTGAAGTACAGTAAAAGATAGTAAACCGCTGTTGTAAATGAGTTGCTAGTTGTATTTACACTGACATAACGTGGAAATGGTTTTCCATCTGCAAAGGAAAATACTGTGAATGTTAGAGCAGTTTTCAAATGACTGTCGAAAGTAATTACGTGATTGCGATAGCTACGCTTAGTGATTGGCTCAAGAATCTTGTGCTAGTTTATCAACCAATGAGAAGGAAAACCAAAACCAATCGCGACTTGCGAGCGCGATTTTTCCCGCGCTTTGAGCAAGTTACATGGAATTGCTACGAATTTTGATTGGCTCATTGCGCTGTTTGCACCTGCTGTGATTAGTCGGAGTAATTACTTTGGTATTGGTTTTGCAACACTCAATTGAAAACCGCTCTATACCTTAAACTTATTGCCGGCCTCGAAGTTCACTTTTGGATGTCCTTGCCTATGGGCCAGTTCATTCAAATTTCAACTGACCAAGACAGAACTTTAAGTGGCCAGGTGTAAGAGGATTTGAAGATTTCAGTTTCAAGCAGCCATTTGTGCCATAAACACTAGAATGACTGCAATCTCAGCCTCAGTCTGAAATGACAAGATTATACAAAACAAAACAAAAATGTCCACTATGGTCCTGCCACACCATGGTCCTGTCCTGTTTTTAAGACCGCCATTAAAGGACGTGCCCTTGACGAATTTTTAAGCCATTGACTTTTAATAGGTGTTATGATGAACTATGTATCTTAAGTTTTTAATAATATGGTAATGTTCTTATCACTTTTGAATGTTTATTTTAGATTTTAATTGTTTATATTAGATTTTATTGTAATTGGTATGTGAAGACCCATTTTAATTGGATGTACCAATAAAGCTATTATTATTATTATTATTATTATTATTATTATTATTATTATTATTATTATTATTATTATTATTATTACAGTGTCACAGATTGGATTTGGTTGAGATGGACTAAGCATAACAAGACCTGGGCAGTTCCCCATCACTTCTGATACGAGAGAGTGGAGGTTTGATTCCCATTCAGGGCCACATCCTAAACACTAGGCCTTACAACCAGAATAATGAAACAACAACATGTAAAACAGTTTGATGGCAAACATTAACCATAAAGTATCTAATGTATGCTTACATTTGTGCACGGATTCCCAATCCTTCTTAGTAAACACTTCCCTATAGAGAGGACAGTTGGATTGGATGAAAAAGCAGTATGTCAGATGTCCGATCTATGATAAAATGAAAACACAATTCAGTAAGCACTTAGTGGCCAGTGGACCATTTTACAGCTACCTGGCCTACAACTGAAAGTGAGGCAGCCAGTGACCTTCATTTGATACAAACTTCTTTGCTTTTCTTATGTAAATGCAGACTAGTTAGCATTACAGGAACATGTTGTACATGATAAAAGCAGTGCGCTCTGTACCAATTCAAGGTCACCAGCAGCCTCCCTGCCATTCACAGGCCACGTCACCCAGCAAACAACTGTAAAATGGCCTATTAAATGGCAAATTTCAGCCCTGGCTTTGACTCTGGCCTGCCTAGCTGGACTGAAACTCCAGCTCAGCTTTCTGAACAAATACCTCATTTAAAAAACAGCACTTACATAGACAAAGTTTTGGCCTGAGATGAAAAAAAAAATAAAATAAATAAATAAATAAATTTTCCAGGTACACTGAGGTAACCAGGCTGAAAAAAGCCACGTAATTCCTATCTTTTCTCAGTCCGGGAAAGAAATTTGTGGCAGTCACATCTACTATCGATCTGAGACGTCCGTGGACAACGGCTTTTCTTCAGCCCACTTCACGGAACCGTTGATTTCAGTCTGCGGTTAAAAATTCTGATCACGTGATAGCATTTTTGTGGCTCTGCGGTTTTGAAAAATACCGATCTCGTGACGCTATTTTCTGTTGCTCTAGCTCTCCCCAAAAAGAAATGTGCGAAAAGATGTTGACGGCGAGTAAAACCGGCCGAAGCTATAACAGGTAACCAGGAAAAGCCTTGTCCTGAGAAATAAGAAGCGAACTCTTCTTCAGGTTTTTCTTTTCTCGGCCGTGGGAAGAGTGAAGGATTAGCGCCACGTGATCGTTATTTTCGAAACCGCAGAGCCACAAAAATGTTATCACATGATCAGGTTTTTTTTTAACCGCAGACCTAAATCAACGGTCCGTGAAGTGGACTGAAAAAAAAGCCCTTGTCCACGGACGTCTGAGGTTGATAGTATTGTGTTTTCACTTCCATGGAATAAGTAGAACATGGGCTCTTCCCATTTCAAGTGAATGAAGTATCCCAGCAAACGTTCCTTTAATTAATAGGTCAATGCAATGCAAAGAAACTGTTTATAGATGTTTTGAGCAGTAGATGACTAAAATAGAGATGGGCTTAAACTTGAAAATGGTGGGCCGACATTTTGAGGTTTTCACTTGTGCATGAACACTGTAACTTGCCAAAAATCAGTTGCACATAACATAATAATTATTTCAGCTCATTAATTTCTTCTCAATTCACTTTCCTTCTTGAAATCAGTGATTTAGAAATGAATCCAATATTAACCAGTAGTCAATTTGGCACTACATCACTCGTTGACTATATCTATTGACTCATAGAAAACATTTAATGTGTAGTCTAATGATTTGCTAAATATATTTGACTTAATACTCACTACAGCCTCAGTGTCATTATCTACTTTGATATTATATTTTGGGGCCTGTCCTTCATTGGCTAACTTGTATAGAGTTGTAGCTACAGTGGCTGTAATCTTAGCAAGTTTCTGTCAAAAGAAGTAGTTAAAAACTATATCAGGTGAAAATAATTTGATCTAGAGTTTCCTTTGTCTGGTATTAATTATCATAGATTAACAACTGAATTGCTTAGTGGAAGTTGGGTGCCTGGGATGTCCAGCAGCTTCCACTTTTAGCACAGCCAGCCCCTAGACAGAGTTACGCCCCAAGACTGGTAAATCCCCACCTCCCAACCATGAGCCCCCTCGCCAACAGAACCGGACACCCGTCACACTGACTAAGCAGTGGAGAAAGAAATAGAAATGCAAATAATTATAATTATAAAAAGGGAAGATAAGAAGAAAAGAGGGAGGGAGGGATGGGAATAAATGCAAGATCCAAAGGTTAAGCCAAGCCCAATGGCCGCCATGAATGTGGTACAAAGCACAAGGAGCTAATGCAAGCAAGGCAAACAGCACCTGAGCCACAAAAACTGACCACTGGCCGACAAACCTGACGGCGCGCTTTGTTAACTGCGTTAAATTTCATTTAACTTCATTATATCATAGATGACACACATTGTAAAGAAATTACAAACCATTCGAGGCTGAAGTAATATTATCCTGAGATTAATTTACATACAGGCATATGTTCAGTCAAAAATTACACAAGGCAAAAATGGTCCAAAATAGTTTCAACCTACAGCAGTTTGATTTAAAATTTCCTTTGTCTGGTATTCATCAATGCAATCAAGCCACAAAGAAGTTACAAATCAAACTATGGTAGGTTGAAATAATTCTTACCTACATAACAACATATTATGCATATTGTGCAGTGATGTCAAATCCTGACACAGGAGGTGCTATATAATTTTTGTTATTAACTCTAGGCACTCAAAGCATTGAAGATGCCTGATATAATAATTATTATAAAGCATTGACGAAGATTATAACCTTCAAACTCAACACCTACAGTGTAGTATGTGAGAGATTACCTTTGTAAAATTTGTTATGAGGTAAACTGTATCATTCTCTGTGGGAAAATTTCCTCCCACTTGATAGAGATCATCAAAGTGACTGTTATAGAATCTGCAAAAATACATGTCGGTATTTAAAGTCTCTGAGGAACTGAACAATGATACAATCAAGCTCGCACTTATTATTATTGCTAACAGTAATTATTATTTTAATAATAAGAAAAGAGATGAAACAAGAAGAGCAGTTGAGATTACAGCCTGAGTGCATACTCTTTATGGGAGAAGTGCACAGTGGCCAAACAGGCAAAGCTCTCTAGTTGGCCAGTACCACAATGCAATTAGGTACTGAAAGAGAAAGTACAATTCATAAAAAATCTTAATAATTATTATTAAATAATTTATTACACTCATTTTGAAATCACTGGTGATCCTTGCAATCTGATTGGCTCTCAGCAGTGTGATTTGTTCACAAATCACACCGTTTTTTTGTTTTGTTTTTGTTTGTAATAAAGTGATCATTGAACTTCATGTCGTGCAATTTTGGTCTGAAATCACACTTGGGATTTCAAATTGAACTAGTGTTGTGCACTTGTTCGATTTTGAAATCACGTATATGATTTCAGACCAAATTGCAAATCTGCTCAGTTCAGTTGCCATTATTAACCCTTTCACTCCCGAGACCCACTTTAGAGATTTTACTCTGTCTAATGCCAGACGATTTTACTCGTCACTGGGGTAGCCCTTGGGGCTGAAGGGGTTAATTAAATAAGTAATATTATTGTTAACCATATTTGATACCAATAATTTGTTAAGCACGAACTGCAGAGTAACATCTGACAGTAAGAGTCTACTTTAAGACCATTCAGCCCTCTGTTTTCACAACAAAATGTACATGTAGTTCTACTTTTAATAAGCTCTCAAATGGCATAAGCAGCTCTACTCCAGTGTATATAATAGCCATCTTGAGAAACTGAGATTGATAACACTGACTTTCTTGAAAACTAAATTTTGTCATGCATGCAGATCTTCTCTTGAAAAATATGTCAACTGTTTACTAGTCTTGTTCTATAGTCAGCTGTGAGAGTTCCAGCTCAGTAAAAGAGTGCAGGCCATAGGTTGCACAGTGCAGTTCTACCGGCTAAGCTAAGGCAGTAAAAGAATATAATATAATACCCATTCAAATCATTAATTGCAAAACAGAGAGCAAATATGTTCATTAGTCCATACCATAGCAAGGTTTATTGGATAAATTATTTCTTGCAAAGAGATCCATACATTTAAATAAAAACAATTTGAAGATGAATTCTTACTTGTTTGTATATTGTTCCTCGTGATCTGTAAGAACAATCCCCGGGATTGTCCTATCAGATCTTAAGAACCTCTGGAATGAAGCTGGTGGTAGTGGCTGTGTCTGAGAAGGCTTCTTGACATTCAACTTGTACTGAGATCCTGCTTCTTTAAGATATGTAATGATTTTTGTAACCTGTGAAGTGAGAAATAGCACTGTTACTCTTGACTTCCTAGAATCAGGTCCTGGTCACATGGTTAGTTTGCTGGACTTGGAACAGATTCAACTTCCCCTCTGATGACAAGCTGAAAATGTTTCTCAGTGGTTCAACTCGTTAGGCTCTGGTAAATAGTGAAATGGTCTGCCCTCTGCTAGATGGTGTTCTTAACCCCATTAACTTCAGTAAGAATGATTGTTCCCTTTAAGTGTCCCTAAAAAGAATATGAATTAAAGTTTTTATACCCAAAAGAACTTGTAAAGAGCTTTGGCATTAATTAGTCCATACCATAGTAAAGTTTATTATGCCACTAATACAGGTTACAAAGATAGAGGAGGTACTGTAGCTGTCATCCAGAGTACATCTAAGCAATAAGTTATGACCACTCCTTTATGAGGTACGACCAGAAAGGGCAAGGAATGAAACTTACAGAAGACAAGCTACATCATTAGATTGACAACAGTAACAAGACCATTAACCATACCTGCTCACCAGTGTTCTTTTCTTCTGAGACTGGATCAAAATGGGCCCACAAAGGACCATTATCAGGAATGAGACCGACTTGGTTAAGTTCTATGAAGTACTTAATATTTGAAGTCTTCATCTTGAATGCCTCTTTCTTATCACTTCCAACCTTGTAAGTTTTGATGACAGAAAAAAATTAAGGATGAATTGTCATGATAACACTAATTCTTCTTGTCATTTAACCAACTCCTTTGCTCCTTAATCAGAGTAGACAGTACAACTTACACCATTTTCATTGTGATTAAAACAAATCAATAAATTATGTTATGAAAAAAGCAAACTTTACCTTCCATGTTTGATCATCATTGGGAAAATCGCTTTGTTCCATGTCATAAACCATTCTGGATGAGCCAATATAATCCCAGCTTTCCTGTAAACAAAATGTATAACAAATAACTATAAAAATATAAATGAAAAAAAAAAGGTTTAAAATAAGAAGTTGAGGAATTGTGACTCACCCCTTGGAAAAATGTAAACACAATAGGATTTTTAGGCACTGGAATGGATCCCTAAAGAAACATGAATGTATGAATCATGAATGTGAAGGAACTACTTGAATATGAGTGGACTATCGCCACTGTGACAGCTCCCTGCACTTTTACATCTACATGACTTTGTCTTAAATGTAACAGTGCTTGCAGCCTTGCTTGTCCTGTACGTAACATGTTGCTGTTAAGTGTATTTATCTTACTTCCTTTTAACTGCTGTTTTATAAATGGGCTCACAGTAATTGGCTACCCACTGTTGTGGTCACCCTGCCTATGGTGAAGTCAATAAATAACTGTCCTATAACTGTCTTAAATTCCTACAGTTAAATTACTTTAATAATTAAAATGAACAACAATTGAATTGTGTCAACCAATCATGTAAATTAGCATAACAAGGCATAGCCATGATGCTAACGCAGACTTACATTCCTTTTCAAAGCACCTAGCACCTTAGCCGCAGCTAATGCAACTATGATTCCTGTGCCATCATTGTCCACTCCCTGAGATAGGTCATGGAAGAATGAACTGGAGTCCAACTAGAAAGAGGTAATAGATGTTGTTGACTTAGACCGACTTGTTCAAAACAGGTATATTGCTAAAATAGGATAAATATCAATGAATAGTTATTGACAACCTTTGTGAGACCTCTGAGGGTTTGGTGTTTTAAAACTCTACAGTTCAGATGTCACTGTAAAAACAACTGCAATTTGTATGCAACAGCATGATGAATGATTAATTCATTAGTACAGTGTACTACCTTGGCAGCAAGCATCACAACTTCAGGATCTTTGAGAGGTTCTTTTATAGGATACAATGACCCCCACACATTCTGATCTCCAAGAGGCTGACAAAACTCACCTAAAACAAATGAACCAAAAGTTAATGAGCAAATTATGGGTTTGTTTATCTTTCATGATCTTGAGTTGTGGAAAGTTGATTGGTCAGTGAATTTGTTTTTCAATTCATATCAGTAGCTTCAACTCATCTGTTGCCCTTGTCAATAACCAACTTGTCCACCTTCCACCACTTAATGTTACCATGTTTGTTTGCAAGTAGAAGTGTATAGACAATTAAAACAATTCACTCAAGTTCACAGATGCTTCAGTAACTGCACAATCAATCCTGTCCTTGCCTTTTACACACATTCGATGCACCAAGGTTCAGAGAAATGCAGTCAACAATAAAAAAGCTAATAGTACTTGAATAAAATCTAAATGCAGAGTATTTCAACATAGCTAAACAGAATCATGTGAATTGAAGAAGTGATCCTCACACTTTCTGGACAATTTAAGCAATTGTCTCACATATGCACTTGAAAAATTCAAGCGACTTCTACGGGATTCGAACCCACAACCTCTGTGATGGCGGTGCAGTGCTCTTACCAACTGAGCTATGAAGCCACACAGTTGAGAGCAGGTCAATTTGTTGGGCTCATGCGTGTTTTCCCGTGAAAAGAATGATGTCATGTGAATGAATCATGTGACTCAAAAAGGACACGAACAATAAAGGAAGGAACCCAGATGCAAGAGGAAAATTTGAAATTTCCCTGAAAATCAATCATGTAATGTAATTAATTTACAAATAAAGTTTGGAATGACTTACTCCCTGTAGGGTTTGGCATGTGTGTTTTCCGCATGCAAGTTGGAGTGTCTTTGGCAGCAAACATAAAATCCTTCAGCTGTACACCACACAATGGATATTCAGGTTGTTCTTGGCTGTTATGTTTCTGGTAACACTGCAAAGAAACAACACTTCATGAAACAAAATATTACTGTTAAGCCTTTCACTCCTAAGAGTGACATAGATTTCACTCTGGCTAATGCCAGGCAATTTTAGGCATCAATAGGGTACCCTTTAGGGAGTAAAGGATTAATTTCAAGATGTTGTTCCCTTGAAAGTTGTTTAAGTACCACAGTTTTTCATAAGAGTGTTACAATTACGTAGGGATAATCTTGACCTGAAAATCAGGGGCATTAATCTTGATCATTCAAAACTGTGTGTGAACAGTTTTTATACTTTATTCATAATAATTATTATTGTTCTTGGTTCAAATTTTCCGCACAAGTTTTCCGTTCTGAGCACAAATTTTTCCAAGTAAGCTTGTTCAGATTGGAAAACTTGTACTCATAGTTGTACTCGTAGTCCAATCTAAAGGTCCCTAATAACTTTTATGTGCCTTCAAAACACATGTAAACAGCCATTCCTCTTGCTGGCCTGACTGACATTGCTGTCATAGGTCTTAGGGCCGATTTACATGATACGACTTTTGCTTACAACTGTCGTATGCGATTTCTTCTGCGCGCGCTGCTCGCGTCACACAACTCGCTATTGAACACAGATTGTGCTTATGATTGTCGTAGAGTTTTAAAACATGTTTTAAAATCCTACAACATTTTTTGTGACGTACATGAAAGTCGTAAGAAAGTTGTAGGTTTGATTTACGTGAAACAATTCGTGCCGTAGGCCTGTCGTAAGCTTGTCGCATGCAACAAAGTCGTACCGTGTAAATCGGCCCTTAGGGTACCTACTGTTGAATCCTTTCAGCCCTGAAGGTCCCCCCCCCCCTTTTGTTAACAGTGTACATGCAAACTTGCCTGCTGTAATTACGGTAAAATCCACAGACTCTCTTAAATTTGGAAGCAAACACCACTAAATCAACCAAGACTTAAAAAGCATAATGTGCTACAGATAGAAATTATTTCAATCTAGTCTGATTTGTAATGATTTGTTCCTGTGTCTCATTTATACCAGAGAATACCAGACAAAGGAAATTTCAAACTAAAATGTAGCTTAAAATAATTTTTATCTGAACCAATTTTTACCAGCAACATACGTAAAAAATAAAATCCCCAGAAACTAATGAGACAGCCTTCCACTTTGTGATAAATACTGTACCTTGATAAGAGCATCTACTTCCTTTTCATTGTTTAAGGCAAATATAGGTATGTCATAGTACATAAAAGACATTGCATTTCCCTGAAAAAAAAAATCAGAAGCTCTATGTAAATATAGGTCTGTCAAAACTACCGTACTTCCTTTCTGTGATTATGCAGGGACCAGTCAGGAAGTAATAATTGAGTGGTCACAAACAAAGATCTCAGCCACAGTCACACAAAAGTTACAACCACCTTGTGTGCCACTTTTCTGATGTTGCCACCTTTTGACATCATCTGTGATCTATTGCTGAACAGATGCACAGCAACATGGAATCTATTATTCTGTTAAATAAATGGCACCACAGAAAAGAACAGGTACTGCCTAGTAATCTCACTTTCCATTAAATAGCCATCACCTTAGGATGTTGTTTAGAACTGTGGGATTGTTTTAACTTAGTGCAGTAAGGGAATTAAATCCAATTCCATGTCTGTGAGCACTTACCCCTTTGTTCCACTTTACTTTTTTACAGTTCCCATACTTCATGTGGTCGTCGTATGCTCCTAAAAAAAGAACACAAAAACGAAAAATCTTCCTGTAACAAGGTTTTACAAGGGATAAGAATAACTTTACTATTTAACTGAAAAGTGGCAAATAGTTCAATGTGTGTTTGTTTACATTCAAACTATTTAATACTTTTCATTACAAATAATAATAACTAATTTTGGACAATTCAGCTTCCTAATAATTATTATAATTAATTTTCTCTCAGCCTTTGTTCTAGTTCAGGAGGACCTTTATCAAACCCTAAAATGGTCCCAAACATAATAGATGGTTGCCACTTAAAACAGTCTCCCTTTTGCTGCATTTATTTTAGCTTGCAGAACAGGCATTACTTTTTGGTGTTTTTCAGGTGGGCTGGGACAATTCCAAGATGAGCATCAAGCACAAGTCACACACAGTTGGTTACTTGATATCATGCGATCATGAGATGTTTCTCTTCAACATGGTGGTTGCTTTATTACGTTCATGTTCTTTGGATGAAGCTATTCAAGGAGCCCTTCATTTATTTACAAATGTGCCAGACATAAAGGAAAAACACAGGAAATCAACACAAAAAAAGGGTGCTCTTGGATTGCTCACAACTGGGTTTGGAAAAAGCTTGACGGTAAAGAAAACAATGTTAAGATTCTGTGTGGAAACACAGTGCAAAATTTGGCTGTGCTGAGATCCTACTGAACTAAGAATGGTTGGAGAAACTGAAGAATTTCTTTGTTGGTGAGAAGAACTTACCAAAATGATTATTTGGACATTCATAATCAGGAGAAAAACCTGCAAGAAAATGCAGATGATGTAAAAGTCAAACTTGTACTCAAATCTAAAGGTTGGCACTCTTGGGCATTAAAGGGTTTAAAGCACCCGTAGACAATTGATGGACCAGTCAAGCAGCTAAAAGTAAATAATTCAAGTGGCTATATAAAGCGACTATACAAAGTAAAATAATTTGAAACCGTAAATCTAAAGCTGAACATTCATAACAGAAATTTAATTAAGTGTTTCAAATTGACCACATTTACTGTGATCTGTTATAGCCACTCAAGATGAAGTTTTCAACAATGGCTTGTGATGCAATCCTGCATTTCTCACGCAACAACATACCCAACAAGCAGGTATACTCTACCTGTTTTTGGAGTTTGTCTATATTTCCCAGATGGAACAGCTATTACAAGAGCTCCACTGATCTTCTTCTTTTCTATAAGTTGTCTGAGCCAATCTCTGAAAAAAGAATGTGACACAAAAACTTGTAACCAGTCATGAATTGCCTTTGGAAGGAATAATGAGGCTGGCATTCATTTGGTCCCACAACAGAGCTAGTGCATGGCATGGGTCTGTTCGTCTTTGACATCACAAATTGCTCTGCAGTGCAAAAATTCTTCTCAAAACTGGAATGCAAAGTCATTTGTGATATCAAATGAAGAATAGATCCATGCCTCTCACTAGCTCAGTCCTGGGACCAAATGACCAAATTTTGCTAACTTTATGCAACTTGTGCAGCCCTTTAAAGTGGTTGTCTCCTCTACTCCAAAAGGTTTTTTTCTCCAGGTACACCAGTTTTCTTCTCTCCTCAAAAACCAACATTTACAATTCAATCTGTAGAGTGTCCCCAAGGACTTAGAGACGCTCAGAGGGCCAGAAGTTTATCAGTTCTTAAAACTGTCAACTGGCACCGTCTCTAAAATAAAGTCGATGATTATTTTTAATGTGACTATATGAAATTTCTAAGGCAAGGTTAAAATCAAGACAATGCTGGTCAGCGGTCAACCCTCAGACTGGCGTGGGTATGGCCCTGAGTTCTGTAGGGAGTTCCACCTCGTTGCATTGCACTTGCTTGCTTGCTGGCCATCACAAGGCCATTTTGCTTCCTCTCTCCC
>BLFK01000134.1:2493298-2511125 GCA_014634185.1 Astreopora myriophthalma | reverse complement strand
CCCCCCCCCCCCCCCAAGTTTTGGTAAGCATCAGGTTGGTAAGTATTCCATTGATTGTTTCAGTGTGGTGGCTGCTTGCAGGGTTGCCATGGATACCTCCTTTCCCCTGACAGATCACTTCCTGGCTCCATCAACCTTAAGGCACCAGCTCCCAAGCTCATGTATTGATGATGAGTTTTGTTTTTATTATTATTATTATTATTATTATTATTATTATTATTATTATTACTACTACTACTATTATTGTCTCAATGAGAAAAGGTGAAATATTATTATTTGCTTTATGGTCTTGAGATTTAACTTTTGTGAAAGAAAATGTTTTGACATTAGGTGCAATTTAACCTTGACTGTGTAGCAGCTTTGTGGGAGATACTTACTTGTTAAACTGATCAGATCTGAACAGTGGAACGTAAGGAGCATGTTTTCCTTCTAATATCCGATCAATATCGCTTCCATTTTGAACATAATGGAGTACTCCAACATGACCATTTATACTTGCTGTGAAATTAAGACAAGCAAGGAAAATATTAACGCCTTACCAAAGAATAATGTAAGATCCCAGGGCCATTAACAACACATGTTAAGGAGTCTAGAGTGGCAGCATTCTAGAGCAGCAGTCAAGAGTAAATGACACTCTGTAGATACATGTATAAAAAGTAAACTAAATTACTTGGCATTAGAAAGGTACTGCAAGTAGGCAAGGCTTTTCGGGAATAGAACCTGTTACTGAAATATAATTTACAAATGGAATCTTAAAAGTAGATAAAGACTGAAGTGGGTCTACACACAGACTGAATAACAAACCATTACATTGTTAAACAATCTCAAGCATGTATACGAGTCCATCAATAAACCTGGCAAGCATTATTTTGTATTTTTTAATCTTACAAGTGTCTAAGAGAGCTGGCATCAGCCACAAGGACAATAACTTTTACTGAACAGCAATAAGACCTGTACTTGAATATTGTTCCATCTCGCAAAGTACAATTTTCTAGGTTGTCATGGTACTCACCCCAGTTTAGTATGAACCCTGCTTCAAACAATTCAGTAGTTTCTTATTCATACACAAGATTATTATTCTTACTGCGAATCTAAGGTACAGCACTATTTATCTGCATGTACCCTACATGCAGCCATGTAGCAGTTCTTGCAATGTCTCACATCATTGGTTTGTTAACGTTCCAGACAACAATAACACCAACAACAGAAACAATTGCAATGCATCTAGCCCTAGAAACAATAGCTGCTGCTACACTGGAGAGCCAATAGAATTACAAGCTTATGAGAGCTACTACACCACTGCTTTCTTAATGTTAAGATTGAGATGTCAAAGGAACTTACAAGTACACCCAATTTGGCTTGTTGCATTTGTGAGTATGACACATGGCCTTGTACCCGTAAGGTCTTGATAGATTTTCTGAGCAAGCTTATCTCCAGTAGCTGTTGAATAGAGAAAATTGGTAGTAAAGAGAACGGATGTTTGAAGTCCACAGGCTGAAAATATGATTGTTCTCCCTAAAGATGATTAGCAATTTAAACAAAAAAATAAGCTTAAGTACTACAATTCAGCTTAATTTAAGAAATTTCCATGTAATTGAGCTTCAGTGCAACGCCAAGTCTATAATCATAAGTTCTTACTTTTCTTTCCTTTGGGGATTCAAGATCAAACATAACTGCAACCCGTGCACGGTTTACTGAAAGCGGTATTGCCGTAAATGATACACCAACAAATTAAAACGCTGAGCTTTTAATGTCAAGTGAAAAACATTTATTTGTGTGTAAATTTCGATAATTTTATTACCGTTCACGTTAAGAATAAAAAAGGGTATCGATAGATTCCAAGGTAAATTTATCGGTTTCTAACTTCTTTATAAATGACAAAACATCCTTACCAGCGTAAAAAAATCCAAAAACTAAGTAAGATGACCACACCACCACTTTGGCCGCCATCTTTGATGTTACCTCATTCCCAGAAGACTTTTGGGCCGTCACTTCCGATTGCGCACTTCCGTTGAAGATAAACCGACCAACATGGCGACTGAATCTGCTGCACAGGTAATTTTACGAGTGCATGACTTTGCAAATAACACAATACTTGTGGAAATCTTACTGTGACAAGAAATGGAGCCATATATAAATTTTATACTCGTATGCTTTGGAATTTCAGATATTTTTAAGCACCTATCGTGTTAGCCCAAAGGGTGGGTGAGGGGGAGGGGGAGGGGGGATCCCAAGAATATGTGGTAAATTGGATTTTGGGGTTAACCCTAAAGCTCGAAGAATTTTTTATCAAAACCCCAACCCTTAGGTTAAAAAGAAAGGCTAAACTCGAGAATACTCGGCGACTTAAACATGCATCTTCAAATGCTGTTCCTACAGTCCTGAAGGCGTCACTTGTCAATGCATTTGACTACAGAAAAGGAGTGCAGGAGCAGGGATCCCAGGAGCAGTGGTTTTATTAGCCTTGTATGAAATGATCACGTGGTCAATGTATTATTCGTTCTTTTATCCATCAACTATGGGAGTGCAGTACAGTGGGAGCACTTGTTTTACCAACTTTGCTTTCATATATAAAATAATTCTTTGAGCATGGTACTGCAGGACCACGGGAACAATACATTAGTACCACTCTTAAGTGACTGGGTATTATGAAGTTGCTCCAAAAGAAATTGTTTGAATGGAATTATACTGGATTTGATCTCAGTATATCTGCCCTTATAATCCATCAAATATTTTCGCTCGCACGCGATTGGTCTAAACACGTCACGTGACCGAATTTTCCTGAGCTAAAACTGGGGAATATCCGAGAATATTCCCCAATTTACTAAATTGTGCGCGTTGCGAAAAATATTTGAAGGATAATAAAGAAGCTCACGGTTTTCCTCGAGCTACGCTCTCGGAAAACTGATCGCTTCTCAGAACAGATAATGTCCGCGGACAAATATCCTAGCATATTTTCGTGTCAGATGGAGGCTATTGTTTATATATTTAGGAATTTTACTACACTAAGGGGACATTGAAGTGTTGTCATGGCCTGTTTGTATAGATTAAAGTACCTCAATAATAGTCTAGTTCTCCTCTCCAAAAAAGTTAAATGCCCTAACCCCAGGGGTCGAGGCTTTCAGACTGCATTTACATGGACACGGTTTCATTTGTAACCACATCTCTTTTGATGCAGTTTCCCCTTCTGTTTACCAGATGCTGATCAAGACCATTTTGGAAACTGAGTTGTTTTGAAAATGCTGACAAAAGTGGCGTGTTTTGAAAACGATATGGTTTCATCTGTCTTCTAAGGGTTGAATCCTTGAAATCCTATCAATTTGAAAACTGGGTCTGTGTAAACTGCCTCAGTAAAATTCCCAAGGCTGGTGCTAGCAAAGTCAAAATTATGGAGATAGCAAATGGAAATAGAAAAAAATCAAAAAATTATGCCTCACAAGTTAAGCTCCTGGTCATGGGCCTCTGCCGATGATAATGTGCAGAAAATTCATTGTTAATTGGTATACATTAACTTTCCAGCTCTTTGTACGATTAGGAGGAAAACAGGCCCTGGATGGTCTGGACACCAAGCTGTTTGCTGACATAACAGATGGCATTAAACCAGGAAATGTTCTCGAGTTCAGTGGCCAGGAAGGGAGTGGAAAGACAGAAATGCTTCTTCATTTAATAGCTAATTGCATTCTTCCAAAGTCTTGGAAAGATCTGAACCTGAATGGTCAGTCTGTGGACGTTGTCTTTGTGGACACAGATTGCCATTTTCAGTTGCTTCGGCTGGTAACAGTTATGGAACACAGGATATTAAATGCAATAAAGGAGACCCAAGCAGCTGCCGCAGTGTCATCAGTGAACAATACAACAAGTCACGTTGACAATCATGCTACAGAACACCATTTATGTTACCCTGCTAAGTACAGTGATTATGAAAACTTTATAAAAAGCTGTCTTAGCCATTTATTTGTTGTTCACTGCAACAACAGCATTCAGTTGCTTGCAACAGTCTTATCACTGGAAAATGTGTTGGCTGCAAAACCTGAAGTAGGGGTTTTTATGATTGACAGTTTAACTGGATTTTATTGGGTTGACAGATTTAGTGGCAGAGAGAGTCTGGGTCATCAAGAAGCACACCAGAGAAAGATTGTTGATGTTATAGCAAGATTTACACAGCAGTATCATGTTGTAGTGATTGCTACAAAACAGTCAATATTTGGATCTGGAGAAAAGACTTCTTGCCGTGAATATTTGTCCCAGACATGGCAAAGACTGGTACAGTTTCGTTATGAATTTTCCAGGCCAGAAATTATGCAAAATGGATCTGATTTTGTTTATTCAGTCTGTAGGACATACCCACCAAGCAAGACAACTTCAAAATTTTATATTAAGGAGAGTGGCATTCAATTTGTCAAATAATGTTATGTCAGTTAAAACTGCAATTTACTTTTTGTAGTTTTCTGACAGGCATTCAGTTTCTTTGTGCCTTTTACTGGGATCCAGGGCCTCCTTCTTTCAAAAGATGGAAAGTGTTCAATGTGCATTGTTTTTGAAACTTTCCTTCCCTAAATATTCCATCAGTGTGAGTTCAGAATCAAAGACTATTGATACTTTTCAGGAAAAATAGTGAGTCCATTACTTATGAGTTGAGGCTGAAAAGGATTAGGTTCATATATATTGGCAGCTCTATTTAGAATTAGGCTTTTTCTTCAAACATGAGAGGAAGATGATGTAAAACAAAAGAAATAGAGGTTAGAGAAAAGCAAATGAGCCCAAATAAAGGCTAATCACAAGTGAACAATACGGACTGTGGAAAATAAGGGGTGTGGCAAAGGCGGTGTGTGGAAAAATTAGCGTGAAGCCTGGTTGAAACGTCGTTTTCTCTTGTTTTGTGTATTGTGACAAATGCTAAAAATAATTAGATTTCGTGATAGTGAAAATGATAGTCTTAAGAATCGCTCAATTCCTATCAAGAAAATTTTGGTAATTAATAAACGGCAAAAGCAGGCATAAAACCAGCAGTGTCTGTATCTGAAGCAAAGGGTACTTGTTTAAAAACGTCCAGCATTTGCCCTTGTCGTTGCGGAGCACGGAGCTTCAGCCCGTTAATGACATCATTTCACTTAATAATGGACAGTGCGAGCTTCTGGTATTCATGGTGCAACTGCTCCCATTGTTTGATTTCGACTGACGTTTGTCCAGCCTGGCTGGCAGGCGTTCGAAGGGTAACGGGAACGGGCCTTTCGCGTTACCGCGCGCCAAATCCCCCTTCGAACCTTTCCCCTTCGAACGCCTGCCGCGCAAGTAAACGTTTGTCAGGTGTGTTTGTACAAAGCCTTCATCGATTGTCTCAAGTAGGCGTCTGTTATCATCTGTCGTCAACGTTTGATATAGAAACAAAAGAAGAAAACTCATCGAGACAGGCGGGCCACTCAATAGGGTGCGGTCCATTAATTACTTAACCGCTAATAGGGGTTCGACTGTAGTATTTGCAGGGCAAAATATCATGGATTTCGTCCAAGCCCAATAAATATAAGAATAAGAGAAACAACTTTTTGTCCGGGCAATCCAGATAATTAGGGACCTTACGAAACAACGACGACGACGGCAACGAGAACGCCACGAGACAATAGGTTTAGTGTGCAAAAACAATGGCTCTGCAAGCTCTGCACGCTCTGCAGGTGCGTTTTACATTTTGGTTTATTTCCTTGCCTTCATCTCCTAAATGACGACGTGAAATTACCAAATTCAAGGTTCTGGGGAGGACTTTAGCACAAGGCGGTTAATTTTCAGTTATCTCTCTACGGTTCTAACCCGTTCTTACCAGTTTATTTCCTCAACTTGAACTGCACATTTTAAATGCGGAACAACACCAAATAGTTCCGTAGTGATACCAATAACGCAAACTTGTATTTTTAAATGACGTCCTCGTTGCCGTCCTCGTCCTTGTTTCGTAAGGTCCCTAATTACTTTTGATGGGTTTAAACCTCACCAGTATAATTTCCGGTAGAAAGATTAAACCATTTTGGAAAAGCATTTTCGCACCTTCTTGTCTAGGGGGTAGCATAAGGTTTTCTAAAAGAGCAAGTATTCGTCCAGCAAAAAGAACCAGCAGATGTTCCGAGTATTCCCTGTTCCGGAATAGTCCCGAAAAAAGAAAAAGGAGGAAAAAAGAAAGGCTTTTTATTTTACGATGCGAATCATACTACAAAAAACCAGGTAGGTACAAAAGTCGGACGGGATCAACTCAGATCACTAGACTCGGATCGGATCGATGTAAAAAATGAATAAGTACTCGATAACTCACTTAACGTATAAAGCAAATCTTATCACATTTGCTAATGAAAACCGGTTTTATGTGATCCGAGTCGAGTGATCCGATTTGGTCCAGTCCGACTTTTGTACCAGACCCAAAACCCGTCAATTCCACCCACTCGCTCGTTACCGCGCCGCCTTCAATCGATCTTGGATTTATACTCGACATTTAATGAATGCGACTGACTGACGACTATTCATATGGATCTTGTTCACCCGTCCATGCGATAAACCTAACCTAACGACTGACGGAGTAACTGCTGAATACGCTGCCACTATTGATAGCATTTAGCAGCGTTCTTTGAAGAACGAGTCAGGGTACAATAGACGCTATTCTTATTCAGTGACATGCAAATAAGAGGCAATAACTCAGCGAAAGGAAAACGAAACGAAGCGAAACGTCGACGCTCTACATCTCGACTGTGATTTTACGTGATGCTTTTTATATCTCCTACGCTGAAACCGGAACTACCGGTAACCTTTTTCAACAGAAGCTCATGTGAAAATCATAACATCTGGTAAAACTAACTTGTCCGGTCAATCGAAGTCCAGGAGAGTCCCTGAAGGCACCAAACATTGTTTTAACTTTTGACACTGAATCATTTAATAGTGTGTCATTTCCGGTACAAACAATAAACCATTTAGGTTTAGATTTATGTACAAACAAGAAACGATTGTCAAGAGCTCAACTGACCCTCAACTGCTATTCGTTAGTCCGTACGTTTGTCTGTTGCGCGAGGTTGTACATACTTACTGATTGTTGTTGTCATCTGTTCCTGCGGAATTCAAACAATCAAACAAAACAAAAGAAATCAAAATCTGTTTGCAAAATAGTTTGTGAAGGCTGAAGCGACAATTCTTTTGTTATTTTATTATTTTTAGCAGATGCGCATGCGTTAACTCCTTGTGTACTCCAATGAGCACCAAAAACTGCGTACCATATGGAAGACAAGATTACTGCACTGACAACTATATAATCGATCGAAATTATAGTAGGTGTAGCGGAACTGAGCTGCGAGTACGTAAGGGATCTGTCACATATGGTCTAGGGGCCGACATTTCTCTCCCTCACTGCCTATCGGGGATAGGTATCAGAAAGTGGCATGTATAAACGATCCGCGGGCCGAAATCTCGGGGAGACTCGTCATGGTACAACGCTCTGGCTTAAATGTCCAGTGGTACCGCTACCGGTTCCATAAGTTTTTTTTTTTTTTAAATACGGTATTCAGTGTGCACATGCGCAATCGCCTTTGTGGTTGTACCTCTGCAAACGGTGACTGTTCCGGGTTCCAGGCTTTCCTCGGTCTGATACCAATTGCTACTCCCGCGATTGACCTCATCAGCGGTTAATTATTGTCGTCATAGAGACATCTGTCATAAGTTCTGATGTCGTGCAAATTGGGGCAATTAGATCTTTCCATTCTGCTGTTTTTGATAATTCCCCCCTTGCTTTGGCCCGTTTGAACGAAATATTTGAACTGTGGACATGGCAGTGCAATACGCTCCCATGAAACTGAGAGTTCCGCCCGGTTTTCAGAACTTATTAGAAGGCTTGGCAAGGGAGGTCTTGCGCGAACAACCGGAGGACATCATACATTTCGCAGCGCAATATTTCAGAAACCAGCTTCTGATCCGAGACGGTAACTTAGAGCAACTGAAATGTTTGCGTTTTCTCTAAATGTACTTGTTAGCATAGATAAAGAGAGGAATGACGGGAAAAGCTTGAAAAATGGTTGCGATGTTCCAGTTAAAACGATCCATTTTCCGGTTTGTTTCTAATTGCAATTTTCGGGTGCGATCGATTTCGGGGTGTATTTGTGTACACTGTATACCATTATTATCGCTGGGAGGAATAACCTGGAGGGTTTATCTATTCGATAGATCTCCCTGATTAAGTTTTGGAGAATTAAGCGTTTCGATTATTTTTAATCAGTCAACGGAGTGTTTATAAGCTTACTGGTCCAACTATTTGAAATTTGATACTCTGATAATTAACTGGCAACATTTTTCGTCACTAATGCGTTTACATTTCGGCAATGTAAACAAAGCCCAGCGAGAAGGAAATATAAAATATTTAAATAATGAAAACGGCGAGATTATAACTTAAACATGTGGAGATGCTAAAGGGACACTTTTACATTTATTTAGTTCTCTTGGGAAAATGAGTTTTTTGGTTTGTGATACACTTATACAGTTACAGTTAAAAGATGAACTCTTTCAGCTCCATGAGGATCTTCCTTTGATGATAGTTTTGTACTTTAATAATTTGTTTTTCTAAAACACAGAAACTGGAAAGGATGATGCAAAGAAGGGTGATCAAATGGAGAAGCTACAGAAGGGAGAAGATGTTGACATTGATATGACAGATCCTGGAGTACATGCAGCCGCGACAAAAATACAAGCAAGCTTCCGAGGTCACAAAGCTCGGGAAGATGTGAAGAAACACAAAGATGAGGAGGCTGCGGCTGTTAAGATCCAGGCTGGCTTCCGAGGTCACCAGGCTAGAGAGAAAGTCAAAGAGATTAAGATTTCAACAAGCAAAGAACTGGTATCTGAGAATACAGAAGCAATGGAAGCTGACTTGTTGGGCAAAGACTCAGATGCAAAGCCTGAGGAGGCTGGACCAGGGGAGGCAGGACAAGCTATGGAATCCGAGAAAGAGGATCTTGTTGCAGAAGTAGTGGAGGTGGAAGTTGAGTCCAAGGAACCTGAATTTGCTGAAAGTGAAGAAGTAACTGAACCTGCAGTTGAAGATCAAGACATACAAGAGGAAGCGGATGTCACTGGCAAGGATGAAGCTCAAGAGGCTGCAGGAGAAGAGGCAGCTAGTGAGAGTGTGACTGAGGAAGCAGGAGTCGTTGCTGCTGATGAACAACCTGATGGGACTGAAGGGGGGTTGGTAGGAGGTGAGGTAGAGCAAATAGATATTGATATGAATGATACAGAATTGCAAAGTGCTGCAATTAAGATTCAAGCCAGTTTTAGGGGTCACAAAGCAAGGGAGGAAGTAAAGGCTTTGAAGAGTTCAGAGTCTTTAGCTCAGGGAGACAATGATGTTGCTTCAGAGGAGAAACCTGAGAGCCATGATGATAAGGGTAATGAGGGTGAGGAAGCAGTTACCAAAGCCACTGATGCAGAGCCATTAGTTGCAGAGGAAGGTGAAATTTTGAAACCATCAGAAGATTAATAAGAATATTTAAAGGGAGTTTACCAGTTGTAAATTGTTAAATGTCTTATGTAATTATTACCATTACAACTCTAAGTTATTGTTATCTGAGAGAATTAACTTCACTCAAGCAAACAAAATAAATCACAAACCTTGCCATATGTTTGATTCAGACAAATTGTGGATAATTGGACTACTTAAATATCTTGTTAATCTAATGCCTTAACTTTAATTATCTGGGCCGAGTTGTTCGAAGCTGGATTAGCGCTAACCCAAGGTTTAGCCCAACAAAGTCATGAAAGCCAATCGATCACTCGGATTTCTGCTGCAAAACCTGAGCAGTTGCCCTGAGGGAGTGAAAGAGGCAGCTTACAAAGCCCTTGTGTGACCTTACCTGGAATACGCCAGCTCAGTTTGGGACCCATACTAAAAAAAAACACGACAAAAGAAGTAAACGGGGTACAAAGAAGAGTCGCACCCTTTGTTAAAAACTGTTATACATGGGAACCAGGAACAGTTACAAATTTATTGAACGAGTTACACTGGATTCCATTGAAGGTACAAAGAACAGTCTCTCAGTTAACTTTATTCCACAAAGCAATCCATGGTGATGGTGGCCTGGCTCTCCCAGACTATGTTATGAAGCATAGAAGATTTTTAAGGAATTCTAGCCAGAACAAGTTTATTGAACTCTTCCCAAATACCAAGACTTATAAAAATAGTTACTTTTGTATAACTGCCACATGAAATTGTTAATATTAAGTCCGCCGACCAATTTAAAAAAGTCTTATTTGAGCATTTTACTTAATGATGATTTTATTATTATATATTAATTAATGCTATGATATCTTGACCCTTTTTATTTTTTTTATTTTTTTATTCTATTTTACTTAGCTAGATGTCTTGCGTGATGGCACCCCTTTGCAGGACTATAAATTTTTTAATAAAGGTTGAAAATTATAAAGGTTAAGACCTATAGGTTGTCATGGTATTTAAGCCGGGTTGGCGCTAACATTGCTTTGAACAAGTCGGCCCAGTTCAATAGGCCATTTCCATTTTAACTGCAGCCTCCTTTTCAAGTCCAAGGCAAGTCCAAGTGGAGAAGATTGCACATGAATGAAAATTAATTTTCACGAGAAGGACTTTGCACCTGGACTCAGAAATGAATTCGGAAATGGCATTTTTGCTTGAAAGTTTTTTGGGGGGGGGGGGGGTACTCATTGCCACCGCCCCCTCCCCAACCAATATATATACCTTAATTAGTTCATAGACCATTTTACAGTTCTGTGCTCAGTTACCAGGCCTTTGAATAAAAGCGAGGCTGGAGTTGACCTGGTTTTGATACAAACCATACTTCTTTTCTTATGTAGATCATGCTGTTCTTATGCTAAATCGTTCTATTTACATGAGAAAAGCAATGAGGTTTGTATCAAAACGAGGTCAACTCCAGCCTCACTTTTATTCAAAGGCCTGGTAACTGAGCACAGAACGGTAAAATGGTCTATTGGTAACAAAGGGGATTTAATTTACTGGCAATAGTTTTGTGTACAAATGTAAGATTAAGGCCTATGACAAAGACCTTCAACATCAATAATCTTGCCTTTGCTCAATGTTCTTTCAGCCTTAAGTTTGCAACATACGTCGGTCTCTTTTAACTGTTTATAAGTGTTATTGTTGTATATGTAATTTCACACATGCATTATGTTTTGAGTGAAAAGTTACATTGACATAAAGAACCATCGTACCCCTACCTAATGACCATTCCTGATGAAGACACTAGGCAAGAGTGTTCAAACATTGGGTCATGAATTGTAACTTTTCAGGTTACATTCATTAAATCTAAACCAAAGCAGCATCACACTTTGTCTGATTTTCCATCTGGTTGCTGTGTGAACCTTAACTTACCTTTTTGCTAGAGCATTCAGTTATTTTACCATCGTACGGGAGCAGGATGGGAAATTAAATTTTAATTTAACCCTCTAAATCCATATATACTTGTAAACTGTAGGTTACGTTTGAGGAAAGCAGATTGCAAGAGTCAATAAAAATGGTTAAATTACAGCATAATTTCTTACAGACCATTCTATAACTGTAGGTCCATTGTACTGAAGAACATACGTGTTTTTGATTATTAATAAGCTTGTGACACATCTTGTAAATACTAAATTTGGTCAATAACCATTTTTTCATTCACATAGCACAAGTTTGTAAATCTTACCATGTTATGTAGAGCATTAATATTAAATAAAACGTTTTATCCACACCAGAATCATTCTGAAACAGGTCTAAGTTTTTTATTATTTAGCAGTTGTGTGGGCTTCATGATTTAAATGAATTTAATAATTAATTTTATTGAAGCTCTGATGACATTGCATGTATCTGGGTCTTTGCTGTTGACATTTCTGAGCTCTGTATAAGGGCATTCCATCACAGAGAGTAACTTATTCAGACATGTATTGTCAAATATGGTCATTTTGCTTTTTAGATTTAATGATTTCTATGGGTTTTTATTTGGTTGTGTTATAAACTAAATACAAATTTGATTTTGACAACTAAGTAAGCAGAAACAAAACCCAGACTCGTTATCTTGTCAGTTTCTTGACAATGTCTGCATTTACAGAAATTTAACTGGGAAATTTTTAACAGGCAAACAAAATCGGCAATAATGCCCAGATTGTAAGAATGTATTGTTTTCCTGAAATCATGTTTCCCGAGGAAAAAAATATGACTTTTTCACACTTCATGGGGAATAAAATAGGTAATGTATGGCTCACAAAAACACCCTGCTTTGTTGGGGACAGAATTGCAGGCTGTCGTGGACAGGTAGCTAATAGCAGTGAATTACCAGCAGATCTGGTTTAAGGGAAGGGGTGGAAATTTTGGGGTGCATGAACATGGTACAACACTCACACGACATGTCCAGGCATTTGGTCTGCATGCACATGCACAAATGCCTTTGTGATGTGATATGTACCACATGGAAGATAACATCACTACATTTTGGTAACAGTTGCACAAATGTATCATGGGATAATGTATATGTTATCGCTCTCCGGTGCACAACCTATCCTTGTTGCTTGCACGTGGTAAGGCAGGTCTAGCACCTGCCATGCACAAGCATGTCTTTGGGGTAGGTGAGAAAAACTTTGAAAAGTTTATTCCTGTTGCAGTAGAGAATGTTGAACTATTGTTGTTGTTTCCCTTTGTGTTTTTGTTTGTTTTGTTATACAATTTGTTTTTCTTATTTCAGTCTGATCTTTTTCCAGGTATGCACATGCATACGTTTGCTCATAATTTTCTTGAGCCTTGATTTCAAAGCAATGTACATTTGTGTTATTTGAATTAGTCTGCTATGCAGCCATTATTTGAGGAGTCACTATATTTGAATTGCCTAACTTGTTGAACAAAGGACTGTGTAACCTGGGTATTGGGACACAATAACTACTGAAACTAACCATCCCAGCCTTCAGACCTATCCACACAGACCTTTCAACACAAGAAAAAAATCATTACGGCTTCAAGAGGGAACAAAAATTTGTTTTGGTTTTAGTTCTTCAACACTGTTTATTTTAGACAACTAGCTACACAATTGTGCCAGACTGGGAAAAAATGGAGGCCAATGTTATTCATGTTGTGGTCCAAATGGGACAATATGCATATCACTAAACCAGGGCACTGGTATTCGTATCTGCTTGATTTGTGACTGTTTTGTATCCTATTCTCCTGTTTTCTGGACTGTGTTACCGTCTCTTCAGATTAAAAAAAAAGATAGCTATAAGTAAAAAGTGAATCAATAGCTACATACAGAAAAGTTAACTTTCATGCAACTCTTACCCATTTAAACAGCAAAAGCACCAAATCTGAAAATCTTGTGTCCTCTGTTTCTTTTGGTCAACAGGGAATGATAAAGGATATTAATATTCTTGAAATATTTATATAAAAATAAACTAACAAACGAAACCAAACAACTATGTTTGGAGGGGAGAGAGGTAGGAAATACATGTACCACCGGCACACCATTAAATGCGGCAGTCACCAAGTGTGGGGAAAACTAGAGTGACTAGGTCACAATTCATTTTCATTTTGCATTTGGTTGGTTCAAAAGTTTGAGCAAAATTTTCATCCATAGAATCAGAAACCAAACCAAAACCTATGCAATGGTATAATTACTTTCAACACAATTGAAAAACATTCTAAGCCCCTATAAACAAGTGTATTTTTCTTTTTAAAGAAAGGATCCAAAAGCATATTAATGATCTTTGGAAGGGGAGAACCATTTAGAATCATCCCACTATCTCACTATGCCATTATTTATGTTATTTTGTCTCTGCCTGGTCTCTCACAGCTCCTTTGTACTCGTCAATATTGTCATGAACACACCTGATCATAAATCATAATAACATCTCGCATCTCACCTTCATGTCTATAAATCCTAACCTGCATCCTTATTTGGACTCTCAAATCGTGCCACTAATGTAACAATGGTACTGTATTTCAGAGTTTATTGTGAATGGAGTCAAAATTGAAGTTGCTGAAGCTACAACCAGGGATGAATATGAACCTGTGACTGTTGAACAGGATGCTGCTCCTGAAACAGCTACATCTGACAACGATAGACTAGAGGATACGATCAAACCTGTAGATGAACAGGACAAGGTACAGGAAGAACTTCAGAAACAGAGTGATCGGCAAGAGGAAGTGATCAGCAGTGGCCAAGACATCAAAGAGGACACTGTGACGATTGTGGTTGAAGAGAGTACTGACTCCCCACAGACAGGAGACTTGTGTCACGATGAGGGTACTGACAAGGACGAGAAGGCTGCAGAGACTCAGGAAGTAAGTGCAAGTGAATTAGTTAGTGCAGACAGCACTAACCAGAAAGAGGCAGCTGAGACAGACAATGCTAGCCAGGAGTTGCTAACTGAAGCAGACAGTAATGCATGGGAAGTGGTAGCTGAAGCAGACATTGATGCACAGGAGGTGCTACCTAATGCAGACAGTGGTGCACAGGAAGTGGTAGCAGAGGCAGACAGTGGTGCACAAGAAGTGATAGCTGAGGCAGATGGCAGTGCACAGGCAGTGGTAAGTGATGCAGACATTGGTGCACAGGAGGTGGTAGCTGAGGCAGACAGTGGTACACAGGAAGTGCTGGCTGAAGCAGACAGTAGTGCACAGGAAGTGATAGCTGAGGCAGACAGTGATGCACAGGAAATGGTAGCTGAGGCAGACAGTGGTGCACAAGAAGTGATAGCTAAGGCAGACAGTAGTGCACAGGCAGTGGTAAGTGACGCAGACACTGTTACACAGGAAGAGATAACTGAGGCAGAGAGTGATGTACAGGAAATGGTATCTGAGTCAGACAGTGGTGCACAGGAAGTGGCAGCTGAAGCAGACAGTGGTGCACAGGAAGAGGTAGCTGAAGCAGACAGTGATGCACAGGAAATGGTGGCTGAGGCAGACAGTAGTGCACAGGGAGTGGTAGGTGATGCAGACACTGTTACACAGGAAGAGATAACTGAGGCAGAGAGTGATGTACAGGAAATGGTATCTGAGTCAGACAGTGGTGCACAGGAAGTGGCAGCTGAAGCAGACAGTGGTGCACAGGAAGAGGTAGCTGAGGCAGACAGTGGTGCACAAGAAGTGATAGCTAAGGCAGACAGTAGTGCACAGGCAGTGATAAGTGACACAGACATTGGTGCACAGGAAGTGGTAGCTGAGGCAGAGAGTGGTACACAGGAAGTGCTGGCTGAAGCAGACAGTAGTGCACAGGAAGTGGCAGCTGAAGCAGACAGTGGTACACAGCAAGTGGTAGCTGAGGCAGACAGTGGTGCACAAGAAGTGATAGCTAAGGCAGACAGTAGTGCACAGGCAGTGGTAAGTGATGCAGACACTGGTGCACAGGAAGAGGTAGCTGACGCAGAGAGTGATGCACAGGAAATGGTATCTGAGTCAGACAGTGGTGCACAGGAAGTGGCAGCTGAAGCAGACAGTGATACACAGGAAGTGGTAGCTGAGGCAGACAGTGGTGCACCGGAAGGTGTAGCAGAGGCAGACAGTGGTGCACAAGAAGTGATAGCTAAGGCAGACAGTAGTGCACAGGCAGTGGTAAGTGATGCAGACACTGGTGCAAAGGAAGAGGTAGCTGAGGCAGAGAGTGATGCACAGGAAGTGCTGGCTGAAGCAGACAGTAGTGCACAGGAAGTGGCAGCTGAAGCAGACAGTGGTACACAGGAAGTGGTAGCTGAGGCAGACAGTGGTGCACCGGAAGTGGTAGCAGAGGCAGACAGTGGAGCACAAGAAGTGGTAGCTAAGACAGACAGTGGTGCACAGGAAGTGGTAACTGAAGCAGACAGTGGTGCACAGGAAGAGGTAGCAGAGGCAGACAGTGGTGCACAAGAAGTGGTGGCTAAGACAGACAGCGGTGCACAGGAAGTGGTAACTGAAGCAGACAGTGGTGCCCAGGTGGAAACAGCTGAGACAGACAGTACTCCTCAAAAGACAGTAGTTGATGCCCAGGATGCTGCCACTAAGACAGACATTAATACCCAGAAGTTCGCAGCTGAGGAAGATGCCAGCCACCAGGAGGAAGCAAGTGAGGCAGACAGAGTTCAGCTGACAGCCAAGACAGTCAGCATTTCTGAAGAGCAAGCAGCTGACGCAGAAAGTGATGCTAATGAGGTTGTGTCTGAGGTAGGCAGTGATGCTCAGGAGGGAGCACCTGAAGGAGACATCGATGCTAAATTGATAACAGCCAATGCAGAGAGTGCCACTCAGCAGGTAGGTACTGAGGTAGACAGTGGTGCCAAGGGGGTAGGTGAGGCAATTGGTGATACCCAAGAAGACAATGAGGAGCAAGCTGAGATGCTAATTACCAGTGAAGAAGGTCAACAAGGAGAAGAATCACAAAAAGGAGGAGTAAAGGAGGATAGTACTGAACAGCCAGAGGACGAAGCCCAAAATGACCTGAAGGACTCAAAGTGTGTACCAGTGGAAGAAGGAGCTGCAGAGATGGAAGAGACAGAATCAGCTTAAAGAAACAGTGATCTAAGCACCTCTGACGAGTTCAGAATGCACCCACACTATTCATGTTCACCGTACACTTACCTTTGAGAGAGAACCAAAATCAGAGACCGGTGTATAAAATCAGTGACAATTTTGACTATGCTGAAGGTTACAAACAGTTTTTGTAGTCAGGATGACAGTGAATGTGTAAGGAAACAATGAAATAAAGAGGAAGGATCCTTTTTTGAGACATGTAACAGTGCAATCCAATCATCTGTTAGAAAATCAGACCCCGTGGTCGACTGATGTGGAGGCACACACGATCCGGTTGCCACGTATGAACCAGTCTTTAAAAGGCAATTGAATAATATATTATTTCTTTGCCACTTTATAGCTTTACTTCCTGGAATTTGCTGAGCCAGGAGCTAAACAGGACCATTGGAATCCCCCCACTTAGTCTAAACTGATCAGTGCCCATTCCCTGAAGAATTTCTGGTTCTTAGAAAAACTGAATTATAAAATGCGATTTTCCAAGAGCAAGGCTGAAATTACCGGAAGTGAGATTCACATCTGGGCGGCCTGTGGCTAGTCCGACTGAGTGAACGAACATTTCTTACTTCCGGTTTAATCACATCCTTTTGGGGGTTTTTTTCTACACTATCACGTGACAAACTCAACCTCGTTCCCGGGGTTTCTCTTTTCCTCCTTAGTCTTCTCGACGGTGCACCGACGACAAGGGAGAAAAAGAGAGAGAGCCCGGGAACGAGGTTGGTCCAAACCCAGGGCTAATTAATTAAATGTCATAGTAACTCGAAGATTTTACTCGCACTGGCCCGGCCGGCCATCGAACATCAACAAAAAGCCATGGGAAAACAAACGTAGCGCTGGCACTTATGAGGTACGTCCATTTTTGTTTAATCCCGTTTTGTGTGGGTCAAATCCGGTTAGAGGTTGGCGTTCATTTCATCGGTTGTCGTTTGGATCACATGCGATATATTTGCTCCAAATACTCAGACCTTTGGTATTTGTATACATACAACTTACATTAAAAGCGCTGTTGTGTTTGCAACGCGTGGAGCGAAGTTTCCTTTAGGTTGAACTATTTGGAGATGCAGTTCAACTTTATTTACCAAGTATAACTTTGATTGCTTTGTTCGAAAGTATTGTTTTGATCGAACGCCAGGCCGGTTTGCCTTATTTCCGTTTCCTGCAGAATACGCCAACTTGAGAACCAATTAATCAGTGTCCTTTGAATTTGTATCCATGACCGGAAAGTCGACTGCACTTGCGATCAGACGGGAAAGTATAGACTTATTCCCAAGGGTTAATGGAGATATCATTACAATCCAAGCTCAG
>BLFK01000134.1:2472695-2488504 GCA_014634185.1 Astreopora myriophthalma | reverse complement strand
GTAAAGGGGGGGGGGGGTCTAGATCACATTTCACGGAAAATAAAACAGTCCTTCCACAATTCACAAAAACAAAGACATCCCAGTAATGAAAATCACAGTTCATGGCAAATTAAACACATATTTCTTGTTTCACGGAAAAAGTTTTGCAAAATCATGCCTCACGGCTGCGAGAGAAATCACGATTCACGAGGGGGAAAAAAAATAGCCATTTCACATTTCACAGGGAAAAAAAAGAGCTCATCACAAGTCACGAAACTACCCTTTACCACCCTCCATTTGTTCCTTCTGAAAATCCTCACTGGGGAGCTAACAAAGTAATCTATTAATCCTCCCCTACCCACCACCTATACCCTTTCTGAGCCCTTATATGTCGCCAACTGATGGTGGGCTTTCCTTGAAACTGAACAGTGTCTTTTGAATGGTTTGATATACCGACCATATCATCTGTAAATGTTCCCACAAATACATGGTTTGTTAGTATCATGTTGGCTGGACCAGTGAGTCTTCCATTGAGCCAGTTTCCATCATACTATAAGGAAAGAAAGCAGAAAGGGGTCAAAGCATCATTTTCTTGAACTTTTTGAAGCCTATTAGTATGTCCCATGGTATGGTGTGAGGGTTGTTGCTAGACACTACCCCCCCTCCACGCTTCTTTCCATTTGCAATTCAGCTCGACTTAGTCTTTATATGCACAAGTCTTACATTATTTATTAGCTATGGAGTTACACAGATAAATATGACAGCAATTAGAAGAAATAATGTATTTTTAAAATTGGGTGTGCAGTGGCTAAAGTAGCAGATGCTTTTGAGTTGGCAACTGCACCTGCGACAAAGGCCTGGCTGGATATGTTCTTAAGCTATAGCCAATAAGAGCCTTTCAAAAATATGTCTCAAGACCCAATGTTTAAGCCAAATATCAATAGTTTTCAGTGGATGGGATTTGTGATTTTAAGTTAGAGTGATCATTGCAGTTAATGGCGGTTAATCACTTAACAGTTGCATAGAAGCCTGAAAAAAATCTAGGCTTGAATGGGGCTCAAATCCATGACCATGCGATTGCACTGCACACTGCTCTACGAACTGTGCTATCAACGCCATCTGGGAGTCGGTAAATTGCGATTTTGTGTTATGTCAAATCCTATCATGATAGGATGGGATTTTTGCTTTAACAGGGACGGCAAAGCGTAATTTGAAGGGGGGGGGGGCTAAAAAAAATTTTAAGGTGATATTCACAGAAACGGGGTCTGGGAGCATACTCCCCCAGAAAATTTTGAAATCTAGAGTCTCAGAAATGCTACTTTCATCGGTTTACTGACTTTATTTATTTAGGTAATTTATTTATTGCATTTAATGCTTTAATAAGTTTGTTTTGTTTTTTGTTTCTTTTGGTTGTTTTTTCTTTTCTTTTTCTTGTTTTATTATGTTGTCATTTTTTATTTATGAATATTTTTTTTGGCTTAAAAGTGGGGGGACTAAAGCCCTCCCAGCTCTGCCATCCCTGTTTAACCATGAAACAATTCCGTGCTACCATATTAAACATTAACCTAGTGTATACACCAGTAAAACCTTCAGTTTGGTTGAAGCACATTTGTAGACTCCTTTTCCATGTCTCTGGTTGTCTTTCCATTCTCCCTCATATACATCACCATTAGCGTAATGGTACGTCCCTTGACCATTGCGTTCATCATTCTCCCATCTGCCTGCCATGGTAAAGTAAAACATTTTTTAAACACCAAACAACTTGATTTTTTAAATTAATACCTCTGAAATCAGATCCTGTTTGAGGGAGCCTAAACAGAATTAGACTGCTCACCCTTACCTATAACCCTCAAGAGACCGCTTGCAAGTTCGTAGGGGAATGACACTACAGCTCCTAAAGGGGGTTTATTCCTCGCACTTCAAGACATTAGTAGCAATGATAACATTCTACGAACCTTCATATTTAGAACCATCAGGATAGTCAAACACTCCTTGACCATTTTTCTTACCCAGGTCATAGTACCCCTTGTACTTCGCTCCACTGCTTCGAAATGAGTACATACCCTGAAAGCCAGAGAAAAAAAATACGTTTTGGCTGCATGCAGCACATACAATTCTGGGGGATTATTTAAATTGAGGGAGGAGGAGAGAGGTTTATCAAAGAAGTGGGCAGAAAATACAAAGCTTATGGAAAACACATGCACTTATGCGTGGCTCTTCAATTCTACCTGTTACCATCCCTGGGTTAAAACCGCTGCAGGGATTGCAACAGGTAGAATTTTGGAAAACAACCATTGGAATTTTTGACACAACCATTGTTTTTAAAAGACTGAAACAAACTCCACTTTGGCTTTCTGTTGATGGCAAAAGGCTACCAAGCAACCTTTCACTTATAGTAGTTGTCTTACCCTTCCATGTCGTTTGCCATTGTGATAACTCCCATCGTATAAATCACCATTTGGCAGCACGGCTTTGCCTCGGCCATGTCGCTCTCCGAGCTCATTTCTCTCTCCCTCATATTCCTATTTTAAAAAACAACTTCCAGCTAAAACTAAGTGTTTCAAACCTTTGAGAAACTAAGGCTACGCACAGAAAACTTAGTGTCTATAAAACCAACACGGGCAAGCTTGGAGGTTCGTCACTAAGTTGTCTGCAAGTACACGTTAACCAAAATAGAAGCCAACATACTCCAAAATCATTGGTCCAATCTAAATCGTCCGACCTAGAAGCCAATAAACCAGACATTTTAGTAGTTCAGAGTTATAACGGGTAATTTAGAAGTCCCTCTTTCCGTTTCTTTTTGCCGTTAACTGCTGTAAATTTATTTCAATATGGCGACAATTTTTCGCCGAAAATCCCGGATGTTCAGTAAGGTCGACTGTTCTCGTCCCCAGGGCCGCTTGGCTCTTATTGCCCGTTCGGCCAAAGGACTAGGCACTACAAACGATTTAACCTGTTGAGTTAGAATTTTAAGTGCTCTGCAGTTAACCTAGAAAATGATACTTTTCCCCTAAAACTGTAACATGTACAGTTTTAATTCAAACCACATACATGTGTCTGACTGCAAAGCTTTTGAGTCAGAAATTGAAGAAATTAGTTCTGTTTCTGTGCAGAGTTAATTTGTCACCTGGCGTGCATTTCTCAAAGCCGGCGCACGAAACGTTTTGGGCCTTTTTCGGGTGCCACAGTTCCCTAAGTATCTCTTATAAACGAAAACGTTTTTAAGCATGAAACTTTTCCACCTTTTTAATCTTTCCCTGTCATACTGAGCGTGACCCATCTCAGCTGTTCTCTAGAAGTCTTTTTAGAAGATGTTGGAAGTTCTGATTTTATTTCATAACTATACAGCATAAAGCCAAGTTGAAGGGAAGTTGAAGGAATTAGCATAGAGCTTTTTAAAAATTAAACAGTTTAGTCCAAGCGCCCAAAGTTAACCAAGATGCTATGCTCATCAACAAAACTCCTATAAAGACCGCACAACTCAAAGGTCAAATATGTTTTATTGTTGTTTGAGTTTTTAAGAGGGTTTAAAAGGTTAAGAACCGTCATTTGCCGGTCGTTTAATATACCACGTCACAAGGGTATCTTTTTCGCCGGAAATACAATTACAGTGGTGTACCACTATCATTCGCGTTCTCGTTTATCCTTACTTATTCGTCATCAAGTCTAAACTGATAGGTGTTGATATTTTTGGACATCGCTATTAAAACCTTCCTTGTGTCAACTACTCGACCACGAAGCCTGCTTTTCGCGTTGGGGCACAGTTGAAGCTTACACGAAATCCGCCGCATCATACAAGTCAATCAACAACCTAGCAGAAGGAAAGCCGCAAAGACAAGCAAACAAGAAGAATACACTTTCTCGCCTATTTGACTCCCATTGTTCAAGCACGGAAGCCTTTTCAATTCGCAGATATAAGTCTTTGGAATTCCCGCTGTTTTCTTAACCCAAGTTACAAAAGAGGGAATCAGGGATTTGTCAGCTAGCAATGAAGCAGCTGTTGTTGGAAGTAGTGTTAATCTGTTGACTTCAACATTCTAAGTCCATCAAAAATGTTTAACAGTTTGTCAACAACCGGTATATTTTGGGTCCTGCTATCGATGTTAAGTTCGTTGCTGGCTTCCACGGGGTTTTTCCTTCCTTACTGGATACAAGGGAACATTTACAACTCGACCGTGTACTTAGGAGTTTTTCGCCGCTGTAACTTCTTAGTAAAACGTGAAGATGGCCTCTCGACTCTTGAGAAAGCATGTGGACGATATGCAAGTTTTCAAGACATCCCGTCCGAGGCGTGGAAGGCTAGCACGGTTATGATCGGGATCGGTTGCGGTTTTTTACTTCTCATTGCTTTAACAGCCATGTTTTCATGCTGCCTCAAAGATATTGTTACGAGATCTTCTGCGCGCGTTGGAGGCGCTTTCCAGTTTCTGGCTGGTAAGTGATCTTGTCATGGTTAATGTGGCTTACACAAATACAAATGGGTTATTACATGTAATGTGATTACAAGTAGACGTAGTAGAAGTAGTTAAGTATTTTCACGCGATAAGTTAGTTTCTTTCAGCGAACTAGAAACTCGTTCAAGTTTTTTTATCTTTCCAAGTCGGATGACATGTTACGGCTCTTGCGACCAGCATTTCTTGAAAGTGTCCTATTTTAAATCTAAGGTGCGCAATAAACTTTTAGACAAGTTTCACAGTTTATGACATGGCATGCAAATCTTGTCAATTATGAATCATTAAAACAAACACAGCAAATACCTTCTCAGTTTTCATAAACAAAATAGTTTCCACTAATCAAATCTCCACTAATTCAGGGCATAATTAATTCCTCAAGCCACAAAGAAAGCCTTCTCAAGTTGTGCCCCGTACGATCCTAAACTAGTTTGACCACGACTTAGGATGCAGTCAATTCATTCTTCTAGTGTTCCTGCTTCTGCCATTCTCCGACCCGACTTTATATAAACTTTGGTTTTTCAGTGACGTATGGAACAAAAAACGTCGCAGTAAATTCGTCCGATTGGTTTCATTGTTGATTTACCGTTTTCTTTCTTTCACCCAAAGGTTACAGCCATGTACAAAACTTGCATTAATTATAACCAGGTCTTAACCCACACAGAGTAACTTAGGACTAATCTTGAAAACGAAGACAAATCGTTCTCGATCGTTCCGATGCTTGATCATGAGTTAAGCGCCTGCGTACATTGAAACAGGACGTAACAGATCTGATCTCAAGTTCGAGTTATGACAAACATGTTCAGAAATGCATAGAAGTCGACCACCGACCACAACCATCAATCTTACCCTATTACAATGGCGCACTTATTATTTTGTAAACTAGATTGTATTTTCCGGTTTGGAGGAATATCCCTGCGCGGTGTTCGTTATCTTCAAACCGCATATTTAAGAATTCCTACAGATAAGTTGCAGTGAATAATCAGCGGTTGAAGTTAATAAGCTTTTTACAATAACTGTCCAAATTCCCGCGCGCTGATTGGCTCGTAGCTATCGTCTATAAGAGTACAGACAACAAAACTGACGTCAGATGTAAAGCAATTCCGCTCGTATTTTCCATGTTATTGTAGAAAACAAATCGACAGCAGTTTTCTATGGTCTATACTCTTATAGACCATAAAATTACGCAATAAAATGTTCAAACTTGGCAGTGAAACCACTCGCCTGGTTTCACTTGAGTTTTGAACATTTTATGACGTCATTTTACGGTCTATAAGAGTATTGACCATAGAAGACTGCTGTCGATTTGTTAAGTAGATGTCCTTCCCTTTATGTTTAATGACGTAAACATTTCTAAAGACGCTAACAATGACTGTGATTTAGATGACCCTTTTTAAAACCAGAATAACTGTGGAATGAGCAAGTTAGCGGTAAAACTAGTACCTAATAGCTTGACCTATGAATCCTCACTTCAATAAAATTGCCGCCCTTGTCAAGTGTCCCGGGATTAACCGAAAAAATCCACAGGATTTAATTCTTCTTGATCTTTCTTTCGCAGTATGCAACTATTAAAAATAGCTCTTAAAGAAGATTAGTATTGAAAAAAGTTGCGTCGACTGCCTCTTATGTAAGAACAAAGATCTTACAAACTTGTAACGAACCGATAGTATTTTTCAGAGGGGCACTTCGAATTCCCGTGGGTTACTCCAATTCCTTGGATCTAATTGGCTATCTCATCTTCTTGCAAGTGCGAAACGAGCTCGAGCACTAATTGCGAAAGTCAGAATAATTTCTTAGCGTATTTGAGGGGTTTGATTTTTCTTTAATTAATCACGCAACTATCTTTTTAGATTCCTCATTTTTAAGTTGCGAGACAAATACAGAATTATCCAACCGTAATATTTTATCTCCTTTGCGTGCCAGTTCGACGCCAAGAATTGATTTAATTCAATTAATCGTCACGCGAAACGTGTTCTACCAAAGAACTAAAATAGCATTATTGAAACAAATTTGGACGAAATTCGTGCGTCTACAATCCGGGTCAAAAGACTTCGGGACACTTGTCAAATTTTGGGCAAAAAGTAGAGAATTTACTGTACATGCTTCCATCGCTTTATGAGCAACGTGTGTTCTTCTTTCGCTGCCTTTTTCGCGCCCCCCTTCCCCCCAGACAATGTTGAAACATGTCAGCGATCGATGAACGGATCTTGATTTTGGTGATCGTGAAAAATCAACATTGCAATGGGGGGAGGGGGAAACGTGGGAATTGTCCTAACAGTTTTGACCAGGATTGTAGCTTCCGAGATCTTACTCCTTTTAATTTCCCGCGTACGAGTGGACGTACAAAGGCTTATGTTAATTTTAATTTTAACCTCAGCTTTTTTACCAATGGAAAAAAATGATACTGGGGAACCATGTTCACCTAGACGTGCAGCCGTGGCTCGTTTTCAATATATTTCTACATTATTTGATGGCCAATCCCTGTCTGTTTTGCAGGATTCCTTCTCGCAATATCTTGTGGTATCTACCCTTCCGGTTGGGGAAGCGTCGAATTCAAGCAAGCGTGTGGAAACCAAGCTAATTTTTACAAGTTGGGACACTGCAAATTAAGCTGGGCTTTCTTCATCTTTGTGGCAGGCACAGGGTTAGCTTTTATTTGTGCTGCTCTGTCAACGTTGACGTTGACAAAATCAAAACACCTGTCTTTGAGGACAAACATCGAACAGTCAAGCAATTTCACATTGTAGCGACAGACGAGACTCCTAGCTGTTTGAGGGGAAGAAAGCCTTCCATTCCACTAAGGAAAAAGCATGCCCACTGAAGAAAAATGTCCATAGTTTATTGCGATGCTATCTCTTTCTTTTCTCTTGTTAAATTCAAGTTTAAGTTTAAAGTTTAAGTTTTAAATTTAAGTTTAAAAGCATTTAATCATTTAGTTATGGAAAATGCACCATATAAATTCAAATTATTATTTTGTTATCTTGTAAATATTATTGGAAACTAAGATCTTTTGTTTTTTACCATCTTGAATCTATCTACAATTTCAGTTAGCGATAAGAACTAGTTCAAGCATAACAGTAAGATTCCAGCTTAGTTTTAGAAGAAGAAAATTAAAGATGGGAGATTATCACATGTATAAGTGAGAACTGACCATGATGATATCATGAAAGTCTTTACTGCCAGACAGCGCTAAGCGTGGGAAAAAACACGTGTGGGCCAACCAAAGGTGATGGTTCTTATGCCAAGCAAGAAGCCAAATTAGGGCAATCAAAAACTGAAAATAATTGTTGTGACTTCCCCTTGCTTATTTACTGTGACAAGTTTGTTTATGACTCGACTAATTTGAACTGAACATACATGTCACTGACAAGAGGGAGAGACATTTTATAGGTGTACGTAAGCTCAAAAAAGCAGCAAAAGGGTTTGAAAACATGACAAAAATCAAACAAATACTAAACAAATGCACACAGCACAACATGACACATCTTTGTCTATGTCTATGAAACCACTGATAACACAAGATATTCTTGGAACTATTGATAGTGGTGATAACTGTATATGGTACAATTACACAAAGGATGTGCAGTCTATTTTTCAAGTGGAGAATAATTTAACAGTTTTTCAATCAAGTCCACATGTGAAAGAAGCATTCGTCGGCAGCAGTATCTTTTCAGTCCCAGAGCGTCTAAAGCATCTCTGCAAGTAAAGATGGTTGTTAGTACTTCTCAATGATTGTGTAGAAACAAAAAATCCAATGGGACACAATCTTATTTGAGAGTGGTTTTTCATTTGAGTGTCATAAAACCAAAACCTTAGTAATTAGGGCCGATTTACATGGTAAAACTTTTGCTTACAACTGTCGTATGCGATTTTTTTCTGCATGCGCTGCTCGCGCCACCTAAAAGATCGCGTACAACTCTTGCTACTGAACACAGACTGTGCTTACGATTGTCGTAGAGTTTTAAAATGTGTTTTAAAATCCTGTGACATTTTTTGTGACGTGCACAACAGTCGTAAGCGAATTGTAGGCTTGATTTACATGAAACAATTGGTGCCGTAGGCCTGTCGTAAGCTTGTCGCATGCAATGAAGTCGTACCGTGTAAATCGGCCCCTAAGAGAGCGAATCACGTTCTGAAGGAAATACACCCTTTAGCCAATCACAAAATAACTAATTCACAGATTGGTTTTAGCAGCCAATCAGAATGCAAAACCAGTTAACGTGGCCTTCACCAAGTGCTGGAAAACTGGTGTCTGGCTTTGAGTAGAGTCGCAAAATGTAGTTAACATGATCTGGTAGAGGGCAAGGGTTTTATTATCTCACACCAGAATGGAATCTATATACATCCCACAAAAGGTAACCCCTCCTCCTCACAATGGGGCTTGATAGCACACTTTCGCATTTGAAAGATGAGCTAAGCCAAATCCTAGAGTAGTTTGAAAGCTGCTCTCTTAAAAGCAACACAAAACGCCTGGACGTTGTCAAAGTCACACTCAAAAGGGAATATGACCCAGAATGCAATGTAACAATCAATTCAAGTTAATGCATACCCTTCCGTATACTCTGCTTGCAAAAAGCCAAGGTAAGCTTCCCACTTGTTTCCAATAACTTTTCCACACGTAAAGCAACGAATTGGAATAATCATGGTCCTCAGAGACAACTAGAGAACAAAACATTTCCAGAAACAAGTTAAATTTTCACAGCACTGTACTACTAGCCAAGAGTTGCACTATAATGACTAAAAGTGAAATCGGTATTATTCGCGAGTTAACCATCTCTAGAAAGCGATCAACATTTGACCAATAAACTCAACTATTATCAGTCACAAAAAAGTAGAGAATTCTATACCTTTTGTTATAAATATTCCCCAAAATGCGAAAGAAAAGGTTTATGAATGTCACGATCTCCTCAATGCGTCGTCCACTTCTACCCGGTCTCTCACGGACAAATTTGTTTTGTTTGCGTTTCCGCTGAATCAAAACACCAAAGGCTTCAGTGCCAAAAAATGGCTTCCAGGTCGGCTTCCAGGTCGGCTTCCAGGGGTGTGAAGTTCGGGATCTCCTCGTTGCTGCAAGGCTCTTGCAGAATCTGTAAGGTATGGGATTTATTTTGTGCTTTTTATGCGTGAGTTATCTTTTCTGTAGGGCTTTGAATCTTTTTTTCTTCTTTTACCACCCTGCCGGACTGTATCGTGCTATCGTTCACGTCGCGTGCCATCCTAGCCGGCCGCGTACATTTCCTAGCCGTACCTTATGCCGTGGCTCCTTTAAAGTTGGTTTTGTAGTGTGATGTAGGCCTAGTCAATTCTTAAACCTTGGTGGAGATACACTGTAGCTTTAGAAGTCTAATTCCAATCCCTTTTCTTATCGATTTGTTACCTAGATAGCTCATTTCACAGCTGAATTGTGTGACAACCTCGAAGGGTGGGCAGTGGGTAATCCCCATCCACTGGTTAACTCAATTAATTCCGCTGGATAGTCATTTATCCGGTCGGTAGCATTATCCACCTTTTGAACGACCGAGCCATGGTCTTGAAGTACATCCATCCGTACCAGAAAACATTTTATGGCTTTCTGAATTTTTCCATACATTCGTTTGTAAATTCCAGGGGAAAAAATTTACAGACTATGGAAAACTTCGAAAAGCCGGAGAGCACTCTCTGGATTGGGTAATCCCTTCAAAATTTTTCAGCGAAACCCTTTGCCTCGTACCTTCTACATTAGCAGTATATATTTTTTTAGAAGAATAGGTGCTTCACGCATTGTTTTGGCAGCGAATTCCCATAAAAACACTGTAATTCCCATCACTTTTGCATACCCACCAAGATGACGGCAAAAACTGGGAGGTGGTCTGTTAACTAATAGCACGTGACAACACAGCTTGGATAGTCATGTCGCATCGTCAAAACAAACTTCTTTGTTATATACCTAGACTTTCACTCAACAAAATGAGCACTGTGATTGGTTGATTCTTGGTCTCGTGCCGCTGATCAAATTCAAAATATGAAATACCCCAGGGAAGTCTAAATATATAACAAAGCACTTAATGTATGTTCCCTCGGGAAACTAGTTAGTTTTGTTTTCCCTCGAGTCCTGATGTTTCCTTCGACTTTGCCTAGCGAAACATCAGGACTCTCGGGAAAACAAAACTAACTGTTTCCCTTGGGACCATACATTAAGAATATAGTGTATTATTGCCTATGTTCTCCTCCAATGTTTAGGTGCATTTTTTTACTATTGCTGGACTGATGTACTAAAATAATGAGGTGCAATTTTTGGTGCAAAGGCATTATGCATAAAATGGATAGTGTTGAGGGGAACGCTTGTATTGCAATAGATGTGACATTGACAAAGATGGCAGGTCTCTGAGCATGCAGCTGTTTAGTCACCTACTCAATATGCACAAGTGAATGCACATTTTCCCTTTTGACTTGTGCCTATATGCATGCAGTGAAAATCCACGTGAATTCTCTTAATGGTTGTGAAGTTGGAAGATTAACAGATCTCAAACTCACCTTAAATGAGGCAGGCAAAAGAATAGATATAAGTAGGGAACCCAATATTAATTCTTTTTTTGTGGAATTACTGTTTTCATCAGCAACAAAACCCTTTGCTCAATGGATATTGGAGGTTTTATAGAGGATTTCAAACATCTGCAGTTGCAAATGAAAAGGTGGGATGAATGTACATTGTGTATAGTAACTTGCAAATGGTAACATTATGCTGTGAGGGGAAACCACTTTAAAAATCGTAATCATTTTGCAATTCTGGTATCAGAGATAGAGTTAACTGTACAAAGTAACCCTTGGGTCGTTAAGAGTTAACTATTATTAATTTTTTTTCCTGGAGTTCATACCACCATTGAAGAATTTTTTCGTGAAGGTCTTGCAAGTGTGTCAAATCTAAACAAGAAAGTTGTAACCACTTGATAGAAAATCAAGCTGGTCTAGCAGTCTTAGTGAAACAGTTGTTTACATGTATCTTGTCCCTGATAAGGATTTTTTTTTGGCTGTAAAAGTACCATCTACATTGATCAATACTTAGTAAATTTAAAGTTCTATGGCCATTTTCAACATTAATTAGCTATCTAATTAGTGCTATCCTTTTATCACTTTCTTTTCCAGCTTTTTGACAAGATTTTGATTGCCAACAGAGGAGAGATTGCATGCAGAGTAAGCAATAAAGGATAATACCTCTGTGACCCAGACTTGAAACATATTTTCATAACCCATGACAATTGCGTTATGTTATGTTATGGGTTCTGGGGACTGTAAAACCTCCTAACATGGTTGTCTTTATATTTTATTTTCTGTGTTCCCTTAAGGTGATGAAAACATGCAAGCGTCTTGGTATTAAAACAGTTGCTGTGTACAGTGAAGCAGATGCAAATGCAGTACGTTTTAGCATTTGAAGGGTTCAGAATAAAACCAAATTTATTTGTTGTCAATGTGCAAATACTCAGGTTGAAATTTTTTTCACAATGTAAAATGTAGAATACCATTAATTTTTGTAGCGAGATGTCAACCAATGATAATTTCACTTTATATTTTAGCAACTTCATTTCAGATTTGACATTCTTAGCTTTGAACATGTATTCTGCTTTTGAAAATAATATAACGAAAAGTTTTCAAAATGTCAAGTTCATTGTTTGTTTGTTTGTTTGTATCTATTTGTTTTTGCAGCTGCATGTAAAGATGGCTGATGAGTCCTTCTGTGTGGGTCCTCCACCAACCAATCAGAGTTATCTGAACATGGATGCCATCATGGATGCCATAAGCACCAGTGGTGCACAAGCTGTAAGCAGAATTTGATTTGACAACATTGGTTCTCTTGCCTAGTGTAGCGAACGAAACAGCTTTGCACTTTATCAAGACTACTTTGCAAAGTAAACCTTTTGTATTAGTCTTTGAAAAGCAATCACCAAGTCTGAATAAATTATTTTATTTTTACAGGTTCATCCAGGCTATGGATTTTTGTCAGAAAATAGCAAATTTGTAGCCAGATTGGTGAGTTTGGTTTGTAGTATTCATTGCTTGCAACACCCAAAATGATGGTGATTACAATGTTGATGACCAGTTCCCTGTTATAATATTGATGAAGTGAAATTAAATTTAAAGAAGCTAACAACATACAAATTTTGGTCAATGAATCACTTACAATGTACACTGTAATTGGCACATACTTTGAAGGTGCATCGTAAGTATACAGGAAAACATACCATGGGGCAGAGGGACTGCAGGTCCACCCCTCCCAAATCACCCAACCAACCCTCATAAATTTGTTTTGTTTTATTTAGGCAGAGCTAGTCCATTATGGACGCTTTAAGTGTTGACCTTCCGTAATGAACATTTAAGTTCTTCATCATTATTTTTTAATTCAAGCATTATTTTGATCTCACTGGGTGCTTTTTTCACTTTAATCAATCTCTGTTACCTGTAACTTAAAAATAAATAAATAATTAATGATTTTTTTAGATATTTGTATTTGGGAGCAAAAAGTGTATTAATTGGCAAACATTGTTCTGCTTTCCTGCACAATTTTTTCTTGTTCCACAATATGATCGAGAGCATTTGACATTTTTATTTACTTAGTTCCTATGGCGTGTGCTTTGTTTCTTTGTTTTGGCAAGCTTTTCAGTGCAATCTCCTTGTAGTCCAGCTTCCCAATACTAACTTTGCTCTCTATAATCTCACACAAGGAAAAAGCAAATGTAGCATTCATTGGTCCCAATGCTGCAGCCATGCAGGCAATGGGCGATAAAATTCAGAGTAAACTGATTGGCAAGAAAGCTGGTGTTAGCATTATCCCTGGTTTTCAAGGAGTTGTTAAGGTGGGTTTGGTTTGTAAACAATCTGATTAATATTTTTATGTAGTCTATGGTTTATATACTGTACCTGTAGTCGGGTTCAGGTGAATGTATACTGGCATACATCAGACCAGAACTACAGAGTATGAAGTACATTATATTAAGCTCTGTTGAAACAAGTTATTTCTGTATTATCACCTTAAAAGGTACCAGTAACATGAATGCTCAATTTGAAGAAAGGGAAATATAATTTGGGGTATCAGCTCTATGGAGTTCTCTTGATTGTCTCTAAGTTGTGTCGGATCTCATTGCTCACAGTGATAATTATGGCCTAATTGTTTGTTTAACATAATTAAAAATTCTCTGGTTCCAAGTGAAGACTCAGTGACTCCTTTTTCTGGTAGGATGATGAGGATGCTGTCAGAATAGCCAATGAAATAGGTACAGTAATTCAGATTCCTAAAATTAATACTACACAGAAAGTTGTAATATTAAGTAAATTGCCCAGTGTATTTTACTTGACCATTACCTGTATGATTAATTTTTGTGTACGACGAGGTGTTTCTGTAAGGTTTTCTTGCTTTTTAGGGTACCCTGTGATGATTAAGGCTTCTGCTGGAGGTGGCGGCAAAGGAATGAGGATTGCGTGGAATGATGATGAAACAAAGTAATAAAGATGTGTCGTCCATTGTTGTCAATTTTTGGTAACTTAGTGGGTCAACGCTTTAATCCCCGAGAAGTCCTCTGATGACGAGTAAAATCATCTGACGTGAGACAGTAAAATCTATAAGTGACACTATTGGGAGTTGAAATGGTGAAGGGTCACTTTTCTGTCCCCTTGTCACTGGCATTATTCATGTTTTCAAGGTAAAAAAAGCAACCAGGCATAACAATGAAATTATTATTAAACAAACTGGAATTAATGATTACTCTAAAACATCTGTTGCTCTTTGCTTTCCTGTCTTTCTCTGTAATTCATGAAATAATAATGCAATGCTGGCTCACTATTTTGACCTCTTTTTTCTCAAGTGTTAAGACCAATGCAAAACTACTGAACAAAACAACAATCCATTGTCTGGGTAAATGAAAGGTTACATGCAAAGTTCCAGGGACTTTCCTGCAAGATGGTTCTGAGTCCCTCAACTGACACTTCTTTCATTCTTGCATCTGTTTTTTCATTAAATGTTAATATGTTAATGCAATATGTGATATAATATGTTAATGCAATATGTGATATTATATCGTTAGAGAAGGATTCAGGCTTTCCTCACAAGAAGCCAGTTCAAGCTTTGGAGATGACAGATTGTTAGTGGAAAAGTTTATTGACAACCCAAGACACATTGAGATTCAGGTGACAGAGCGTGAGGGTTGACAGACATTATTTCAACAAAATAGCAAAAGAAGAATTGTTTTATGAACTGATGATGAATTATTTTCAAAGAAAATAAACCTTGTTTGGGGTTGAGCCAAAAGTTAGAAGTATCTTAGAACTATAATACTTGACTCTGATTTTGCTAATTTTGATTTCACCTAGGTTCTTGGAGACAAGTACGGAAATGCAGTAAGTTTAAAGTTTGGTCTTAGAGCTCTTGTGAGATGACAAGGTTGGCATGTTGTGTTTGACTTTATACTGTAAGTCCTCAGGGGACTTACAGTATAAAGTTTTCAATAAAAAACGTGCACAAGCCAGTTACTTTTGGTAAGAAAATGCTCCTACCATTTTTGGTGCACCTGAATCGGCAGGGTTTTTTTTGTTGTTGTTGGCTGGTAATGGTTGAGGTATGGCCTGCTCATTTTTTTTCTACTGAGAGACACTCTGCCATTTTGGTGTGTGTACTGTAGGTGTATGTGAATGAACGAGAGTGTTCCATTCAAAGACGCAACCAGAAGGTCATTGAGGAATCACCGAGGTAAATTAGCAATCCAGTAACCTTCACTTATCTTGCATTGTACTATGAGATCTCTAAGAGCATCAGCATAATTTGTAGCTTTGTAGAGCTTAAAATATTAACATACCTCAACCAATCTATACTTGACTTGTGAATAAATACCAGGAGTGGGAGTGAATCAGGGGTAAAACTGCAATGAAAATTTAACCTGAATGGAAGGAAAGTCATGTGAGTTATTGATTGTTTACAGTTACTGATGGTTTGAGTTATGTGGAGTCAATTGTACAAAATATATTCCTATTTATTATTAATATCAACACCAATGAAATACCAGGTGACCTTTAATGCAAGAACATGATATCTTCATGTGAGAAAATAACATGTTATCTTCACACATGAAAAGATCACCATTACTATGGTTACATCATAAAGTGAAATGGTTTGGTATTTAATTTATCTTGTAGCCCATTTGTAGACCCAGACATGAGAAGAGCCATGGGTCAGCAAGCTGTTGCACTTGCAAAGGAGGTGGGTTATGATTCTGCTGGCACTGTTGAGTGCTTGGTTGACTCACAGAAGAATTTCTACTTCCTGGAAATGAACACACGTTTGCAAGTAGAACATCCAATCACAGAAATGGTAGCTGGGGTGGACCTTGTGGAACACATGATCAGAGTTGCTGCAGG
>BLFK01000134.1:2457872-2463129 GCA_014634185.1 Astreopora myriophthalma | reverse complement strand
CCTTATTTTGGCCAAAAAATAAGGGGGGGGGGGGGCGGGCAACATTTATTTACAGCTTAGATTAGGGTTTCCTTTCGGAACTGCATTACCACCAAATTTTCTGAGTTGCAAATTTAAAAAAAGCATTTCCACTTACTGCTGTTTTCTGGGTCAAAATATCTTTTAATCCAGACGACCCTCAAGGGGTTTATTAAAAAGCGCAACGGCCAACATTTTAAGGCCTACACTATTGTAGTCGTTAACCATTATTTTCCGTTTGACTTCATCCCCCTAATCGTTCCATAAAAAAAGCGTAAAACATTGAGTTTATCTCTTTAATCGCTTCATGATTAGTTTGCAAAGGAGAGAGTATATAGACTAACTGGCACGCAACAAGGCTTTTTAAGACGACAATTTTTCCCAATAAAGTGAGCCTACGAAATTTCCAGCACTCCAGGATAGAAATCATTTTTTTAAACTTGTCGCTGTAGATCATGATATTTGGGTCAGTTGAGAACCACACGCCTGTCACTTTAACTTTTTTCTGTTTTCTTTAACTTTTTTTCACTTTAAATTTTTTCGCCAGTTGGCAATTTATGCCTTCGGTTGGCAATTTATAAATTTGTAAAAACAGTTGTAATATTTGCCTTACATCTCCGCCTACGTCATTTGGTTTATATTTGCATGCTTACACCTGCGCACATCTCGTTTTCATTTTCGTTTTTTTTTTTTTCCTTTTTCCTTTTCCCTCCAGAATTTAAATACTATTTAGGACAGGATCCGACTTTTTGCTTTTTTTGCTATGGTACTATTCCCCCTAGCAATATGGCTGAAAATCCCTTTTTTTAGCTTTTTTTGAAAACCCTTCCACACAACTTTAATTCCAGGCCTTGTTCCAAGCTGTTTGCTGCGTCAGCTTGAAAATATTTTACAGTCCTTGAGCTTTAAATGCATATCCTGCTGGACCATAATTTGCACAACAATTGTTGAAGTATATATTATCGTTGTAAACGACCACAATAACGAGACATCGGACAGACTTTTAAGAAACTTAAGCGCATTTATTGCTTTTATTTTTCTTTGTAGCCATGCTTTTTGTTCCTTTTGTTCTAATTTGGCGGCGTTTAGAGGAGTTGTTAATAAGTGTCTTCAAACAATGACCTCGATCGTCAATGATTTCAACTTCATTTCGTTCACGATATCAAAGCTTGTTAGGATTTCGATTTTTCCATCAAACTCTCCTTGCAAGAGTATGCCTCTCAAAGATGTCATTCTTGTTCCCTTAGCGGAGAAAATTGTGCACTTACAGAATTTAGTGTTTTAATGGGCAATTCGTCAAGCCTTGCGGCGAAATACTGCTTACACTGCAAACGCCAGGGCCGTAGCCAGCTTTTTGAATTGTCGTTTAAAAGGTGGATACCGCTATCCACCGAATAAATCACTATCCAGCTGATAAGTGCGAGCAAAACCAATTTAGTTATTCAATGCTGAGCTAGTCATTTACACAAAGAAGATCCAAATCCCGCCTGAACCATGAGGGCTGCGTCAAATACTAGATTTGAGTCAGCTTTGAGAATCAGAGGGCAAGAAAAAATGTGGGCCTAGGCTTACGGGTCTGTTGGCTTGCTACGCCCCTGACTAGCACTGCTTAGAAGTCTTAGCTGAACTGTTTGAGTAAATTTTCCATCGTCATGAGATTCAAAAGTAGTCATTTGTTCAGACGCCTTTCGACAGAGCGACGGAACGCAGTACTACAACCTCAACTTCTAACAACCTCTTCGGCCTTCAAACGACGGTCATTTCACTCGTTCATGTGAAGAAAATCAGCTTGCTCGGGCCAGTTGTATCACTGTCATCTTGGCAGAGCTATTTTCCGGTCGTTTTAAGTGCAAAATCTCTATAAACGTTAGACGCAGTTTCTTGGTTCGCCAGCAGTAGATAATTGGATTCAAAAGAGATCTTAATAAAGCAAATGTGATGGCCCATTCCCATAAGATGTCTCTAAGACTTGGCTCTAAAATGGCTGAAAAAGATGTGACCACCAGAAGAAACGAGGGCACCATAGTTAACAACATTGCGCCTATAATGATGGCGAGGGTGTTAGCCGCGCGCCGGTCCTTCGTCACTCTTTCCTCTTCCCGGAAAGTTACTCGTTCGTTTTGAATGCGTTTTTTATGACGCACAGTTTGAAGAAAGATGTAGATATTGGTGTAACCTATAGAGGCGATGTAAATCAAACCAGTGATTGTAAAAATCGCAGCGAGCATCTTAAAGAATTCTGACAATTCAGCAATAATTTTCTGAATTGTCAAGAGCACTGCAATGACCCAGGCAAGGAATACTCCGATCTTAAGCCATCGGTTTGTGACTATGTTGAAATACCTTAGGGGGCGTTTGATGGCAATGTAGCGCTCTGTACTGATTACCACAAGGTGGTTTATTGACGCAAAGTTAACCCCTGCTGCGGCTGTTGTGTAAATCTCTTGCAAGGAACAGACTGGTGAGATACCAAGAATTTTCTTCAGCTGCAAAGCGGAGGCCATAGGTTGAACCAATGCCCCGGATAACAAGTCTGTCACTGCCATACACGCCAGAAGTATATTTGTGTTGGATCGCAGTGGGCGCCTTCTTGCAACTGCTAAAATCACCAGCGAGTTAAAAAGGATAGTAGGAGTGACTGCGATGGTGTTGATTACGGCCACTCCGACTAGGTTTCTGTACAACACATCTGTGAAGTACTTCTTTCGCCATTCCTCATCGTGGTAACGATAATGATGATTGCATGTTGTTTCGTTTGACTCGAAAGAAGCCGAGGACTCGTTCGTCATTTTTTGGGTACGATCAAAGAGCGAGCCAGAAAAGTGAATCAGGAAATGACCGCCGATTAAATCCGAATTTCGTCCCTTTTCGGGAAAGGAGCTGAGGTTAAAGCTTTTCTTTTCTTGACTGTTCGACTTTGCGAGTGGTGGGTGCCACGTAGGCGATTCCTCAAAGTTATTAACTGCGTAATGATTGTAATTTTGTGGCACTGTCGGAAAGGAAGTTTCTGAGAGACAGAAAGGTTATCATCAAAGGACAATGTATCGGCGCAATTCAAAGTGGACAGACTGTAAATAAATGTTGCTTCTAATCCGTAACTGTTCATTAGTAGGATGCCCAAGATGTGTGCAATACTACAATTGGTTTCGGCTCCATTAATTTTCCATCAATTTAGCAGTCTCTAATTTTTAATTTTTGTCCCTTTATTTGGCAATGTAAAGAGATATTGTATGAGATGTTCACTGTAGGGTAAGTGCACGGATGCCGGATGGGCTGTTATTTGTTGAGTGGTGTTGGAGAACTTTAAAAGTTAATCGGAAGAGGAAATTCAAAGCTTCTCTTTTCTCATTGTGTAGATGGTTGATGGACCTTAGTTGAATCTAATAGGGCACGTCTTAAGTGAGTGTGGTACAAACGAAAGCTGGCTAATGCCTGTACCCATGACAACTAAATTAAACAAAACATTAAGCCGTTCAAGCTTCTGAAGAAACGAGCGACTCTCGGTCAGCGATTTTGGATGGTTCACTGTACCTCCAGTCTTTTTGTTTCAGATTCCAGGTTGGTTTACGTATGTACTCCATGTATGGTATCACTAGTGTGACATAATTATTATGTACTCCGCAAATGGTAAAAAAGACTCTGGGCACATAATCTAGTTGCAATGAAACTTAAAATGGAAGTAGTACCTATATATCGTGAATCGTTGAGTGCAGGGATTGTTACACCACGTGTCTCCCAGGCAAGAAACACACCAAACACAAGTAGAAGTCCCTTGAATCCATACACTGCTCCCAGCCAATAGGAAAGGTTCTTAGATTTGCAGTGTTCCAGAGTCGGAATAATCTCTTTGTCGTCTTCCATTCGCATCTGGAATTATTACAAAGATCAATGTTTCATTTACTTGGTTGGAGGACTGTTTTCACTGTTAGTGGTAGTGTGTAATTCAAAGGGGAAAGACTGTAAATAAATGTTGCTTCTAAAAATATCTGAAATCCGTAACTGTTCGTCAGTAGGATGCCCAAAATGTGTGCAATTCCACAATTGGTTCCGGCTCCATTAAATCCTATATCAATTGCAGAACATTTTAGGAGGAGGTACCCACAGTGTGAGCACAGTTATTGACAGGAAATATTAGTAAGGGAAACAACGCAAAATACGTTAAATAACGAACTAAGCACACACGTCAACTAAATAAGCAAAGCATGCGTACAACCAGAAGAAAATTGCGCGCGCGCACCTGCATCATGTAGAATACAGAAATTAAATAGGGGTGATAGGATGATATAAACGATTTAAAATAACAAAAGATACCGCGTGTCTCTCAATCCTGGATTGCTAATCTCATCTCCCGTAGTGTAGATTGATGCTTATGGATTCCCTTTCGCGGACTCAGGACATCCAAGTTCCCATTTTCAACGCAAAGATCTCCCGCACCCGAAACGTAACATTAGCTTATACTCAAATGTATCACACCATAACGTAACGTAGCGTACCTTTTCCTCAAACTCCTGGTATCCAGTATACATGGGCTCTATCCCAGTCCACAGAGAGAGATAAAGAACATCCAGGGAAACAAGAGCGATGACTATCAGGAAAAGATGTTCATCACGGATCACCTGAAAGAAATGGAAGGCTTACAAGCCAGTTGTTTTAGGGGGATGGGACCCTGATATGCCCAAGTCCATCTTTAAGACAAGTGGTGCCTTCTGGCGCTCACTCCAGCACAATGGGTTGCCTGTGACCCAAAGCGACTCAATTTTCACACAAAACTTTCAAGGCAGCTTGAGTGCTTCGGAATCCCCGAGGTCCCACGGATTCGTTTCCCACTGGCTAGAGTTGCTTCTCGGTATCCTCGAGATCAACTCCGAAGGCATCAAAACTGCCCCAAGGCACACACACACCACGACATTCAATGGCGACACCAGGATGCCTCTCGAGTGATACAAAACGTACACGAACCATGAAAGAATACGGCAGATGAAAACAAGGGTAAAAGATTTACCTTCTTTTTGGGAGTCAAGCTTTTGAAAATGGCATGAACTCGCCACGTTTTTGCGAACATCGTACCAAATGCTAAGGTAAAGCCAATGCACAAGATCCAAGCGCGAGCCTGAAAAAAAAATGAAGTGAAAACGAGGGGGGAAAGCAGTAGTCAAATGAAACCATACTTTCCCTAAATTCAGTGTACATTGACAACGAAATACCAGACTTTGCCTTTCTTATTCAACACTGTGCGGTT
>BLFK01000134.1:2447872-2455372 GCA_014634185.1 Astreopora myriophthalma | reverse complement strand
CAAACATTTTCCCTTTTCTGAAATAGGAAATGCGAAGGTTATCGTTTACCAACAAGTTCTTAGAATTTGCGGGCAAGAAATTTGAACGAAAGCGCAAAACAGAGTTTAAGAACTGATGTCTGTGGCTTATGCGCGAGATGAGAAAAAGAAAGGGAGATGAGACGTGGAAGTCCATCCCAAACTACGCCTTCACATATTCATTAACCTGTCTGTTTTCGTCCTACCGGGGACACAGGCCACTGGAACTCTTAGCTGAGGGGTTTCTATAGCCACGAGTAAGTTGATACGTTCTCCTTAAGTCCCTTTTCATGTGGAGGAGGTGAAAGATACAAAGCCGATGGTTTTACATCACTGACACAATTACACTATCATCGGAACCAGCATGATCGCACGATTGTGATTTTAGCAATCTGGGGCCTCATCAATTGAGTTCTCCGAAAGAGTTGTTCACCTTTCAGTTCTTCGCCAAATTTACCTTCAAGTAGCCGTGCTGAGGAGTTGAGTACCAAAGCAATGGCCCACGTCGCATCGTATGCAAAGGAGGACTCGTGGCTGGCGTGTATTCCTGTTGAATTCTTGAATACCTTGGCGTACTCCTGTGCTGTCTGAGATGAACAAGTAGCACTAGATTAATAATAAATAATAATTCATAATTAATAATATGTATCGTTGGGGCGCGGTCTGCGCTTATTCTGGAATGGCGACACGGGTGACATAATCATTCTCATGTCAATGCCTTACCCAGCCAGACACTGTTTTCTCTTTCGAAGTGACATCATCCTCATTTAGCTTCATGTGATCAGTGGCCAAGTATCCATCCACCGCCATGCTCATCTCACGTGCCTCACACGTGATGTGTTTGTCTTCATCCAGCTTCCTCTCCCACCACTTGTCCTCGTACCAGCCGATAATGATCCAGACGTACCGCTTCCCGTACATTCCCTGTTTGAAGGCCTGTCAAGAATTAACCAATGCACTTTTATTCTCAATATTTCACATAATTTGCAGGACGTTACAGTTTAAACTTTACCATTCTAATTATAATGTTATAATGTATTCAAGTGTATTTACCTCACAAAAAACACGCCTTGCTTGCTTCTCGTAAAAGCTGCCAATGATTATTCTTGCGTCTTTGCTCTATGTGACAACAAATATTACAAAAACACGTACCTCTTACTAAATGAGTTCGAGGGCCATACTGTAAGTTACGGCCACGGTTTTTGTCGAATCGAGATGGGAAGCGCATCATAAAGTGAAGCGATTTCAAAGCTTCTTGTTACCTTGATGTTTGAGAGTTGGTTGGCTGGATTTTCAGTGAAGCTTTCACCTGCTACGATCTCAATTTCCTTTTCTTGAAGAATCTTGTGAAGTTTCTTCGTAGCCTAAGCAAACAAACAAAACGAGGTGCCTCTCTTGGTTCAGTTGAATCTTGAATAGTCACCTATATCGAAATCATTGCTCCGAAACGAAGCTCAAAGTACAATGCTTTCAGCAGTATACCTTATTTGAACTAAGTACCATTGTAAGTGATTACACCCCTTCATCGAGCATAATTCTCCCCGTTAATCAGTCCTCCGTCGAGCTGAGCAAGTGAGTATGTCATAAATGATCACAGTTATTCTTCTGCCATCGTCCTTGTAAAAATCAGGATTGAACTGGACATTGAGCCAATAATTTACCAGGAATGGCCTCACGGGAAGTGCCGCGGGTCCAATCCAGCATGGAGTCGACCAAGGACAGTATCTGAAGTGACTACGAGTAGAAGGTTTACCCCACCCTCGGAAAGGCCACCTTCTTTCAAAAACAGATCTGCTTAATCTTCGTAAATTTTCTCCAAATGCGGAACCTTTGACTCCTTTGGTTTCTTATCAACATTCACCGACAAACCTGCGAGAATATCCCTGATGGTTCGTTCTGGTGGAGTGTGGCAACTCTTTTCCATCCGAATTTCACCAACAGCTCTGCTCGAGCGGGGTTAAACGCGGTGTCACTGGAAATCGTGCGGAAAAAACGAGGATAGAGGTGCCGATTTTGCAAGGCTGGAGATGTTGACGCATACGACACCTAAACAACAGAAAGCGAATTGGGTGATCAGTATATAAAGGAACCAGCGTTTGTGTGTGTGATACACGTGTGTTCACGTATCCCTATACTACTGTGCAGAAGCTCGGTACTATCTTGAAACAGATATCGCTAGTCATGTGTGTATCCTATGGGGGATACAGATATCCCGAGAACTCGTAGAAAACACATGCACCAGATTACGAAGAGAAGTGTTTGTGTGTTAAGTCCACGGTCCGCCATTACTTCGTGCGGTTCCTACCGATAAGCCCTCAGAGAGCTGGATCGAGGAGAAAGTGACGTCATTTAATCACTTGCTTAATAAATGGAGCGTGTGATTGCGGCTCATTTAGTATGCAACACGGGAGTTTTTTGCTTTCAGATTGTCAAACCCGTGTTCTGCATACTAATTAAGCCGAATTCACACACTCCATTTTGGAGCTAGTGAGTAAATGACGTCACTTTCTCCTCGATCCAGCTCTCTAAGGGCTTATCGGTCGGAACCGCACCAAGTATTGGCGGACCGTTAAATTAAAAAATTCCTGTCAAAATAAATAGTCTTCCTCTTGAGTTAATTGCATAAAATTTTGTATGCCGAGTATTCAGCACAAGTACTTTCGAAATGTGAAGAAAAACGAAAAGTGATTTTCGATCGTAGTACCACTTTAACGGGGTTACAATTTTGTCACTTGCAAGCATGAGCGTCTCTATAGCTTACTGTACCTGAAGAAGATTCCAGTACTTTGATGTATCTGCTATCGGCTGGGAGACTGGAGAGAAGGCTGCCCCCAAAAGCATAATTTTCGTTGGTTCTTTGTAAATATGATCGTATAAAATGTGAATCCCGACGCCTGGGTCACACTGAAATTTATAGAAACATAAAGATAAGAGAAAACTTGGCTACACTAATTTATGTCTGTGTGACAGGCCTACTTTCCTTCCGGGCCAGCATGACCAATCTAAATTACTAAACCAACAGGTTTTTGAAGAGTCGCTCGTTTTTTAAAGCTTGTGCTATGTGCTGTCGCCCACCGTTGTGCTCATGCGCCCTCTCCAATCCCTTTTCATCGTGCTCTATCGATATCGAACCTTGTCCACTTGCGTTGCCTATTTTAATACAATACGTTATCGTTAACTTTTATGCATTCACCGGCGTCGGTTCCCACTCACCAACCGCTCAGAATTCTAAGGCTGTCCACCTGCACTGATTAGCTCTGTCACATGCGCTTTCATTCAGTCTCATCGACTCTCAGAGGTCTCCGGCTTTCTGTGCAGTCCTCGCAAGATTCCCGTTGTGATTCGGAGACTTACGATCTTACCCGAAGGCGTGCGAACGTGACCGAAATCTTATGTACTGCCTTTTGTATCCTATTTACAAACCTTTGTATCGTTGAGTATCACATTTAGTTGGTATCCCGGTAATATGTCCTTTCTTTCGTTCACTTGTCTCAAAGCCAACTCTACCACTGTCCTCACAGCGAAGCCGCCGCCCCAGTCGCATGGTCCAGAGAGGGGAACATATGCACCAATCGTCAGATTTTTATAACAATCGACTGGAACTGTGTAAAGAACACACACTGTAGACTGACTCATTATTATTAGGCCATTTCACACCGGAACATTCCGAATGCAACTGGCTTTCTATCCTAGAAAGCTAAGAGGCGTAGAAATGAGCCATGCGGGGTTTGGAAAAAGCCGCAAATGGTGGTCTGAAGTCAGTTTCATTTTGTGCTCTATGCGCGTTGTTAAATTACCAACTACGATATGAAAAAGAATGTATACACTTCTATTGAATGATGCTGAAGCGACTACAAAGTCCAAACAAACAATTAGTTACTTTAAAGTAATCCCTTTGACGGATCTTATTGCATTGTGTTTGTCCGATAAATAGATGTGTGATATCATTGACACAACTGAGAACACAAACGTTTGTAAACACGCATATCATTTGGCCTTCTCGTTTTGTGGCCATAATTTTCTACAAATAAACTGGATGAGTTTGGTGGAGTAGGGGATATGTAGGGTTTAAAAAAGTGGCCACAAAACCAAAAGATACCACACAACGGTCAGCAAGTACGGCTGTACGAGCACCAGGAATCTGGGTCAATAAATGTGTACATGGCAAGATATCCTTCGTTAACCGTTGCAGTTTTTGCAACGGTGACTAAAGCAGGAAATTCGCGTAGTATCGACTACTGACAGAGATAATTACTCACTGTGTTTTGTTGTTTGGCTTTACGTTTTAGTCGCGTTTCAGCTTTGGAAGAAAGAACGTTCTTATCTTGTACTTGTTGATGATTCTGCGGAATTTAAACTTCGATTTTGACAGTTTTTTTTTTCTTCTTTTCAAAGTTGCAAGTCCCAAAAAGTCGAGGAAACTCAGCAACTCGCTCGTTCGGGCCACCGCTCACGCCCGTTCCCGCCAAAATATTCGTTCTCGGCCTAGTCCCCAAGAATGTTCTCTAGTCTAAGACGGTAGCAAAATAGAAGTGATTCACTCGACACTTATGCGTACGCTTTACCAATGACAGCAGTTTCCTTGGTAGTCTGTGATTTACGTTGTTCAAGAACGAATTGAGTTGATTTTTACGGTTTCTCCACGTACGAGTCTCTAGCAAGTAAAACATTTGAGAACCTACCTCCACAAAATAGGAAGCAAATCAAAAGGCAGTTTATCAGTTGAGGATAACGAGGCAGATGAAACCCTATTATACTGGATTCCATGTAGAACTTCTTGTTTACCAAACTCTGTTGTTCTTGTACAAATCAGTATTTCCCATCCATTTGGTATCGTTTGCTGAGTTTGCCTTTGAAAAACCAGTGCAACTAACGGACCTTAATATTAGTATTCAGTGCCTCTTATTCGTCGGAAAAGCTCTCGACATTCGCCAGAATGCAACGGTTATCGAGATTCGATTACTGTTGCATATATTCTTGCATATTGTGCAAACATTCCTTCCGCACTTTGTTGTCATTTACCGCGTACATTGTGTCTGTTGGTCTCTACGACAGACACTGTATATATTATCAGTTCAAACAAAGAGTCGCCCAAAGTTCAAAGACAAAGAAAACTCTAAGATAAAAAAAAGAAATATTAATTTTTGCGTAATACTCTTGAGACCAGCCTCATTTGCATTGGCAGAGTTGACGATAAAATTAAAAGGGTTTTTTTTATGCAATCTCTATATATTTGGTTCTGCGAAAACTTACTATCATTTAAGAAGGCAACACAACCAGAGATGAGAAAATTCGATGGAAGCCCCTAAACTGAAAGTTGGTTGACGAGAAAGTTCTCGGCTTTTAAAAACGCTCATACAAGGCTTGAGACATACATCAGCATAAAATACGCCAGAGAGTTGTCTGTAACCAAACTGTAATCAAAGGATAGGGAATAGATTCTAGAAGTTTCCAGATTCTATACTTTTTACTCTTAAATTTTATTTCTCTCATTTTTTATCTACAGCTATCATCTAAGTGGATTGTCTTCGATTGATTGTTTACATTTGTGGAAAAAAAAGAAAAAAAAAGAACTCTGTCTGTGATAGTTAAATTGTATCTTGCCATGTGTATCTGCTGATTATGTAGCATTTTAATTATTTGTAAAAGGCAGGAGTGTTCCGATTTTGTTTTTGGCAGAAAAACAAAACAAAACAAACAAACAAACAAAAAAACAGCGATATTATACTACCATCATTGCTCGTGTTTTTCTGAATTTGTGCTTGAAATGTTGGCAGTTTTTTTTTTAATATGAAAAAACGTGTACTAAATGTAACACAAAAGGAAAGACGCTGCTACATATCCTTATACACGTTTTTATCAAATAAGCGAATTTAAATAAGTGCACAACTCCTCAAGATGCGAAGGTCTGTGGTAGATTGGGCGTAGCTGTGAAAAGACTTAGCTGTATAAATGAGTACATGGGTACCGCTATATGAATATGTTAAAAGTCAGCGTCGTTGGCATTTAGCTCTCGTAGGATACCGTTATCTGCCGGACGCTCTAAGACGACTATAACCTAATCACACCTCCTCACAGGGCCTAACCCATCCTTGCTTACACTTCTTTTCCGCCCTTCTCCTTTAAGAGAACCCGGCCGGCTTTATCATGTTTTCCCACTGGTCTACCAGGGAAACTTTTGCTCTATCTCCTTTGAAATAGATCCTACTCTTTCCACCGGATCACTCACAACTTTAAACTTCTCAAATAGGGCTTCCAAATCCTCTGCAGCTTGTTCTTTGGCCAGTGGCTTTAGCTTTGCGTTAAACAACTGTATTTCCTCTTCCGCCAAATAATGCGCATATTCTTCCTCATCATCTATGTCTGATCCTGCCTTTGCGCAGCATCGATCGATAGAAATCGAGATCGTTGCGAGGATGGAGACAATCGTCAGTAATGCAAGTGCAATAATTTGCGACTCTGTTTTCGCGGATTGGAAATCGGCTAAGACTGCTGGCTGTTCATGCGGATCAGTTTTGTTTAGGCGTGCTTCTAACGGGCCAAGTTTGGAGCAAACGTAATACTCAGTATCCACAAAAACAAATAAAAGCCACACGACGGGTGGCAATGTACTCAGATAAACATATTTGCGCGATCGCTTCCAAATCATTCGACGCAGTTTTTTGGGAAAGCGACAGCACCCTGATACAGTTTTCCAAAAGGACTTTGATACCATCAAGGCAAGGCAGAAGAACATCAAGCTCGGAACAAAAATAAATAGGGCACTGTAAACTGCATAATTCCCTTCAGGGCACTTAAAGATCAACTTATTTGTACCCTGTTTCAAACCCAAAACAACGTCTGATATAACGACATTCGCCAATGGTAGTTCCATCTTCTTCAAGGAGTCTATAAGAACCGAAAACCCAGCGGAAATCTTTTCACTTAAGTTTGTGTATTTTTCGGCCACGCCATCCATACTTCTACACCGTTAGCTCCCTTAACTTATAAAAATGACACAAAAGTATGTAACTGCCGGAACAGTTCAAGATCACCTACTGTAATGCTAGTTGATAACCAAAATTTCTATCGGTAGATTTCTTTCCCGCCACCCGTCTATACCTGTTGCTGAAGGTCAGTCATTCCCATAGTCAAATTTTTACGTAACTTTCTTGGTCGGGTCCTCATCAAATACGTGGCATGTTGAGAAGTCGTGCGAATTTGCGTTGGAAAACTGTCCGTTTTTCGTCAGTCGCATTGGCGCACTCTACTCGCCGACTTGACGATAATTTGGCAAGACCGATTAATATTTCACGGTTACACTTCATCTGATTGAAATCGACTGGTGGCCCGTTATAATGTCAGCTTGCTAACTTATTACAACAGCTGAGAAATGTCAAAATTAATCAAACTGATCAATCTGTCAGTCTAATGAGACACAGCGCGCATGGTTTGTGCTAAGGCACTGATGACAAAGTCAAGTGACTTTATAGACTGGTATAA
>BLFK01000134.1:2433216-2447862 GCA_014634185.1 Astreopora myriophthalma | reverse complement strand
CGCGCGTTGGATGTGAGATGATAGAAAACAAGAGGCACGAAATATCGGCAAGTTTGTCTAGCTTTATTTTAAAAAAGGCAGCAAAATTAGTTACAAGCAACGTCCGCTACAACTGATCAACAGTTTGATGATACGTGGCTTCCTTTATCCTGAATTGAAGAACTACAACAGAATAGATTAAATCATAACTTGAAGTTGCATTTATAAGTGTTTCGTAGCTCTGGCATCTAATTCATTACCTCCAAATCGGCAGCAAACAATTGACGTATTATCTACCCACTGAGGCAGCCTGGGGACCAGCGACAAGGAGCCGCATCCTTCACATTCCCATCATTCAGCGGGGCTTCCTCGAGTCTCTTATCTATATACTCATTTGGACTAGAAATAGAGAACATTAATCGACAATCCTTGCAAGAACCTTTTGACGGCTAAGCCCTTACCACTGGCTGAATCTCTTCTTTCAATATTTAAGGTAAAAGTCAAAGACACGAGTAAAAATATTTATTTTAAAGTGTACTCTACCTTTCAAAGTCTTCAAGGCTTTCCGCTTTTGCACCAGGAATTTCTGACTTTCTGGAAATGCCGAATTTCTCGCCAAGTGTGAGCCTGGGTCGAGCCTCTATCTCATGGAGGAGGACAATAAGGACAAAAACTAGATAAACCGGTCGCAATGTCACCATGGTGATCCGATGATGTAAAGGATGCCTGGAACAGAAAAAGTGTCCGGACTGGGACAGATAATACTTGTCAAACTTAAGCCTGAGGATCTTGTCCTCTGACAGACTTAAGCTGGAAACACCTTTTGGAGCTTAATAAACACTAAGCACGTAAGTATTGCTTCATGCGTTTATGAGAGGCAGGCTTATCCGTTCAAAAATAGAGAATAAAACAAGGGGAAGAGACTCAAACAATTAAAAAAAGAAGTGTTTGAATGGGAAGCTGCAATTCTGTGGTACGAAAACTGCTAAAAATCTTGTACCTCCAAGCTATAACATTCTGCCATAACGACATTTCAATTTAAGGCCTCGAGTGCTTGTATGCTACCATTTGTCGTCCGATCTGTACATTTCGGCCCGACGGTATTATTCAGTTTGATTGACCAGGGGCCAGAGTGAATTCCCCTTAAATAAGATTTTAAAGGTAGATTTTGCTCCGTACAAAATCGAGCTTTCTGCTCGCCCATGGTTGTTAAAAATCGTCGCTAACCCAACCTGAAACATCATGTAATCGTCTCTCGAGGAATTTGGGAACCGATAAAACATTTTAGCCATGATTTTGAGTGCCTGTTTTGTGTATTTTTCAAAGTTTGGTTACGTTCTTTGGCCGGCATCGCATTCCATTATACAGGCTACTAAGAAGTGAACATCCAAAAGAAATGGAAGAAGGCAGGCTTTAGGGGCTTACATGGATCGATGTTATAATGGCACAAAAGTAGTGGTGACTGGGTATTAACGTTCAAGTATATATGTCAAGTAACATGTACAGTTTGCTCATTTGGTCCGGTTTGCGGTTAGTGCGGCTTTATACATCTTTGGGACAATCAGAAACGCGTGAGCTCTAGCAACCACGAAGCAGTTCAAAGCTACCCTTCATTTTTCGCTTATTACTGGAATTTCCATCTACTTTGATGACTTTTGAAAGGACATATTGAGTTCGGGGCATTTATCTATTTCCTAATCTGGTTTAAAAAGTCTTTTTGGCCTTTCCGTTTCATGAATCCGGCAGGACCAAAATCGGCTGTTTAACTGCATGGCTTAGTTCAGTTGGTAAAGACTAATTTTTTTATCAGTTCATGTGTCGAAATTATGAGATTAGACTTGTAGCTAATTCTAAAATTCATGACAGCGATACAGCGAGTTTACTGACCTGGACAGAATTATTTGAAAAACTGCTACTGTTAAACCAGCAGCCTAGACCGAGTGTTACCGGCTTCACTTTGCAACTTACTTTTTTGGTAGAAACTCTCTTTGTTAGATTATGTCAGTCCTTCGCAATAACCACTGAAATTCGTGTTAAAAGTCCACGGATCAATGACGAACGAAGCTCATAAGCTGACGATTGTGTTAAACAAATTGCGGAAGCGACGTCGGATCGAACCATCAAATATTCAATTTACGGCTGCTTTCGGCTTCAAAAGAACCACTTAAACATGAAAGAAAGTGTCATAAGTGCCATGAAAGATAGTGTCAAAAATCGGCTTCAGATCAAACATTTTAAGTTTTCATTTTATGTAAGATTCACGTTCTCTTGTTAAAAAAAAAAGCGAGAACCGGATATTGTGCCGGATTTTTTTTCCTTGAGCTAACTTCGACGGTGATATTTCATGAGAGCGATGGTATCATTTTCGTCAATTTGCGAATACGGCTTCTAGGTAAACGGAACGGATATTTTCTCTTTTCTTCAAAATAAAAACAGGTTTTTTTTTTTTTAAATGTTGTTTCATAATGAGGTATCTTTGTCCGGAAATAAATTGAACCATCTGGTCAGCTCATTTAGAAAGACAGCTCATCTTAATGATGACGTACAGTTGTAACTCTGCCCAATCGGAGATCAAACGAGAAAGTTCCAGCGCCGCAAACAGCCTCTGTACCCTTTTTTAAATATGCGCATAGTGCTTCTTTTATACCCTTAAAAGCCTGACAGTGACAAGTGACTCTTGGTCTGAAGCGTCTTAACTTTTTTACCCGAGACGTCGTCCCGCGAGTTGCTTTATGTTCGTTGCGAGCTTCGCTCCGTTGCTATCTACTCCGGGATTGAGGGAGAACAGGGCGTTCTGCGCAACAACTAAATTATGAGTACGACTAATTCCGTCAACTATGTTTTCCCAAATACCGAAAGCTAGCATCACAAAGAATATCAAGGGTTTAGTTTAATTGACTGAATCAAGGTTAGCCTGGAACCAGGCTAGTCACACAAACGAATTGTGATCTGCTGACAGTTTGGACTTCCCCGTCGGGGCCCGAGCTTTCGGCAGCCGTCTTGTCTAACCACATGATTAGTTCGATCCACTAGCGGCAGAAGAAAACTGCAGATAAAAAGAAAATTCCAAGTGAAGGTTTTGCACGCACAGTGTGTGAGGAGGCTTAAGACAACTTTTTCATTGCGGAAATTTACACCACGGTTGTCAGTCCGTAAGGGTAACTATGGGTGTACGAGTAGGGGGAGGGGGAGTAAACAGAATCGCCCCCAACAAGAGAAGATGAAGGGTAAGAGAGGGCATCCCCCATACATGCCCTTTTCCATAGGTAATATGTCTCCAGTTATTTTTAGATCAACTCCCGCCATAATCATTTTCCACCATATCACTGGCTGTTGCTTAATCCCCTTGGGATCTATACAGCGTGGGAGTCGATCTAATTAACAAATCGACAGCAGTTTTCTGTGGTCTATACTCTTATAGACCATAAAATGACGTCACAAAATGTTCAAAACTCAAGTGAAACCACGAGCAGCAGACGAGTGGTTTCACGGCCAAGTTTTGAACATTTTATGGCGTCATTTTATAGTCTATAAGAGTATAGACCATAGAAAACTGCTGTCGATTTGTTTTTTACAATAACATGGAAAATACGAGCGGAATTGCTTTACATCTGACGTCATTTTTATTGTCTGTACTCTTATAGACAATAGCTACGAGCCAATCAGCGCGCGGGAATTTGGACAGTTATTGTAAAAAAATAACTGGAGACATATTACCTATGGAAAAGGGCATGTATGGGGGATGCCCTCTCTTCTCCCTTTATTTTCTCTTGTCCCAAAAGGATGCCACCTATATATTCCAAGGGGACAGACTATAATTGAAAATTAAGTTGCCAGAACAAATACATATCTAACAGCTGTAACTGTTCATCAGTAGGATGCCTGAAATGTGTGCAATTCCACAATTGGTTTCGGCTCCATTAAATCAGTGATCCTATACCAATTGTAGACCATGTATAACTTCATACATATATGACGGAATTACATCTGTTTACCGTGGACGGTACGTTCCCATGTTCTTCGATGTCACTGTGCAAAGTGCTTGATGGGAGACTTGATATCGATTCAGATTCCACAGTGCCTGATACAGGACCTTCAGAGAAAGATGTTTCAAGTGTGAATTAGTATGACCTCCATTTGAAGTTGCCAGAATTGTCCAATCGGAACTTTGGCAGAAATTGGTCGGTTATTAATTGAAATTCAGCGAGACATTTCAGTAAAATCGGGATCAAGAGTTCATTAAAGTTATCCTCACGCAATGATGTTGTCCCTGGATGTCTCAATACCTCATCCATCTAAAGTGAAGCATTGTAAGGACAACTTAAGAAACTGCATAATTACTTAGTACGACACTCAACTGAAAGCCCCCATAAGTGTGTTTATTGTATAACATGGAATCAAAGAGGAACCAGAACTTACTCTTGTCTTCTCCGGCATCAGGGAACACATTATCTTCGGCATCCTCCAAGTTTTGAACGTTGTCCCCTTTGCCCAGCAATCCACCAACAGATGACATTGTGCTTGATCGTGAAAGCACATACCACGGCTTCCCGTCCGAGCCCCTAGTCCAGCGTGTCCCTGGTACACTCACCATTGGCGCCTGGGAGCTAGCGAATTTGCTACCTGTATTTGTGAGGGCAGATGAGGGTGGACTGTCCAAGGCTTCAACGCCGCTGGGACCATAAAACGGAGCCCTAGCAGGACCCCTTACAATCAGTTCCCCTGGTGAGCCGCTAAAAGACAACTGGTCATCCGAGTGAAGTTCTGTTTTCGCATTTCTTTCAATATTAACGCTACCTAACTGCTGACTTCCGACAACTTTAGTCTTAAGAGATTTTTCTTCATACTCATCACTAGTAGATGTTAATCTCGTCATCATTTCTGTCAGTTCCGATAGCGAAGACAATGTTGACCCTGCGCTACCTAAAGAACCTAAACGAACGGTTTCTTGTGGAATGGACATGTACTGTGTTTTACTGGAACCAAAACTCCACTCACTCGATGACAAAGGTTTAGGCGCATAATTGACAGCACTTGAAGTAGCACTGGTAGTTGGCGACGTTTCAAGTGCACCTGGCTTCTTTGAAATGTTCCCAAATCTGTTCTGTGTAGTAAATCCTCCAGAATTTGCAATGTAACCTTGATTCTCCTTATCTGTGTCCATACCAGTTGTCTCCACACTCTCTCCTAAAAACGTTCTGGTAGGTACCTTACTATGCGAGTCAAATACGTGAGAAGTCAGTCTTTCCACGTGGGGCTCTGTGGAGGGAGCATATTTCCCAATGCTCTGTGAGGTCAAGTGTGTTTGCGATCCAGGACCTTCTTGAGGTTTGCTGAATGAGTCGCTATGACGTCGAATTCGGTTTCTATATTCTTCAAAAAGCTGCCGCTCCTCCTCGATCTTTTTCTGATAGTAATCCAGATACCCTGGCGTGTAGCTCGAAGTGGACGGCTGGGCACCAGAGGTCTTTGGAACACCAGATGATCTACCAATGGAAGTATACGTCGAGGAAATTCCCAAGGACGACATAGAATAAGGTGGGTTGGCCTGAGGGATGACAGACGACTGTAAAACTCCAGTGGCACTTCCTTGCACTAATCCCCCACATGGATACGACTTTAGAGGACGTGGTCTAGAATTTTCTACTGTGGTTCTGCTGACAGATACTGTGGAAGGTAAGGCACCCGAGGATACTATGGAAGGTAAGGTAACAGGTTGAGTAACTGATGACAGTGGTCTGGAGAATCCGAATTGTTGTGAAGTATTTGTGAGTAAAGACGAAGAAGCTGTAACGCCGACAGAGTTCGGGACATCGGAGAAAGGCGATCGACTTTGCAAAGGCAATGGAAATGGGCGAGCGAAAAAATTAGCTGAACGTGCTTGTGAAGTGTGTGGCATGATGGACGTCACGCTAACTTCAGATGACATTGTCACGCTAAGTGACAGAGTAGATGGAGTTGAGACAGAGGGCGAGTCTCTTTCCGGCTGGGTGCGACTACCAATGGGTGTATTTTCAGTAACTCGGTTGAGCTCCTCTAAAACGTGTTTCTCCCTTTGCCGCAGTTCAGCTGCCTTATCTGCAGTCGCTTGGGCAGCTGCTAAAGTCCGTTTAAATTGTGAGGGAAGCCGCGCCTCTGTTTCATCAGAAGTCACACTTCCAATTGTTGAGGACTCCAGGGCCTCAGACAACAATGGGGAGCCCTCCTGTGAAGAGCCATAGGGGTCCCCACCGAGATGGACTTGTACACGACCTGCGCCCTGAAATGGTTCCAAACCCTACAACAAATGAGGCCTCACTGTTACTGACTGAGAAAATGTGTGTCAGAGTTAGACTATCTAGCAGTGGCCTCTTTTTGGTATGCCCGAGAGGTGAGAAGAAAAAGATCTTCTTGCTTCTTTAATGTTCTTTGCCTTCCCATTACTAGTTCGGATGCCCTACCACTGAGCAACAGGATATTCGTGGGAGCTAGGCCATTCCACTAGGTTCATATGTGACAATCATCCTGAATAGGCTTTATTCAAAAATGATTCTTTTGTCTTCATGTAAATTACACCTCCAAACCTCATTTTAAAGCAAAAATTCTTTTCAATTTAGCACATGCTAGCGAGGCTTGGTAGGCTAATTTGTATAAAAACAAAAGAATAATTTATTGTCCGCCATTCATGAATATGGTGCATACTACTAGGGAGTTGAATGTCTTTGCGTGATGTGGTTGAATGTTAAGTGCTCAGCCTGTGTGCCAGTGCCCGGTGAATACTGCGTCACTTTATAGAAAAAAGAACACCATTCTCACTATTCACCAAGGCTAAGTTGCTAGAAGCATGGTTTGCGCTAACCATAGGTCAAGTCCACACCCTATAGGTTGTCATGAAATTTACCCAGGCTTAATGCTAATCATGCTTTGAACAATGCAGGCCAGGCTGAAAACAACTAATTTCTTTCAGACCTTCAATTTGCTACATTTGTCTTGACTTTGCGTGGCTGAGGTTTGCGCGTAGGAACTCAAACTTACAAACTCTGCTTGAGGTGGAGCTCCACCATAAGCGACTCTCCCAGCTGATGACTCGTCCAAGGACCCTGTCTGTAAGGCCTCCAGGCCAGGTTCTAAGGATCTCCTTGGTGCCTCAGAAGGTCCATAAATTTCTGTTAGCTGTCTTTGATAAACCTGAAGTTCTTGTTCCAGTTGTTGCTGCCGAAGGGTTTGTCGTTGTAGTTTGAGTTTGAGTTTTTCTTGCTCCAGAAGTGCCTCGTGTTGGGTAAGCTGTGTTGCAGGCTGAAATTAAGTTAACAGCTTAAGTGTTAAGAAGCACAGGCTTTCCAACCCATGTCATTGGCAAGAATAGAACTCACTGCTTCAATCCTGTCTCACTTTCCAGGAAATAAACAGGTTGTCTGTTTTGACGAAAATTTGATACACTTTCGTCCGCTATCAAGTTTTTACTGTTGATTAAGTACTCACTTTGAAGCATGACATTATGTTCTGTAATTTCTATCTCCAAAAAACAGTAAAGTTCACACAGCTTTTCAGTAAAAGAACAACAACATTTCTTCATCATTACATCTTCCACTCCATTCTTAACAGCAACTTGCATTATTTCTTTTAAGTAAAAACTACTTTCACTGAGGGATAACCTGAAGCATGAAGAAGTCTTGTGCTATTTACAACAGAAGCCCACAAGTCCCCCAGAATACACGTACCTTAGTCCTTAGCCAACAAAAAAGTGAAATCCCCCTCCTCACTGCGGAAAGAATGTTAGCAGGATGTCCCCTCCTTAGAAAGATACCTACCACAATTCCTGAGGGTGTGGTAGCACGTGACCTGTGGGCAGCTTCCAGTGGATGAAAGAGTGTCCGTAAGCTGCTTCTAGATGGATGGGGTACATCCAAGCCACCTTCTTGAACATCAGGGGTATGTCCACTGTCATGGAATGGTCTTTCTACCTCATCAGATGCCTCAAGTGCGTTTCCATTCTTTAGTTGTGGTCCTTCTGTCTCCTCTGGTATTTCACGTTTCTCGTCATCTGTTTCCTGTTCAGATAGGTCTACCTCTGGAAGGCTTTCAGGAGAGGCCGAGAAAGGAATGGCGTCTGGAACTCTGCTAGGGTGAAAAACAGAGACAGAAAATGGCACTTGAACAAACAGTAAATGGAGGTATGTGCCTTTTAACATCTGGCCAGTAAGGTGATTTCTATGAAGTTACCACCGAGAGCATGATTTTTCACTAGCTCTATCCGGCCTCTGGTGTCCAAGCCCATGTTCGGCTTGCTTTGCTCTTCCAGGGTTGAGGGTGAGAAGAGATGTATACATCTCTTCGTATGTGGCTCAAACTTCAAAGACTGCCGTAGTGGGCTAATTTTCAGCCCGAAAGGGCCAAAGAATGACATCTAGAAGTCATGAAAATGGACTAGTTAAAGAAAAATGATTTTGAAAGTGATTCAAAGTGGATTAACTACGGTACCTGTATTCTTGCTTGCTTGATGAGGGTAGTGTTGAGGGCAAACTGCGAGGAAGGCCTGTTAGGAAGAAAGCTTCAATTTTAACTAAAAATGTTTTGAGCACATAGTGAAAATGAGTTTTTCTTCCTCTCCTCTGTGGCTTCAAGAAAATTGAGCTCATAACTGTAGGATGTTATTCAATTTCAGTGAACCTAAATTGCTGAACAAAAGTGGGAAGATTATAATTGATGAGCACTGGGACAGGGAGGGATTGCCACTCTTCTTTTCATGTTCTTATAGTGTAACAAATCCTTAAGATTTTGTGAACCATCTCCTTTAATGACCTGTGGTCTCTGCAGTTGGATGTTGCGAATCATCTTCTGCAGGCTGCCTTCTCTTCCACTGATCACGTTGTCTCTCAATCTTCTGCAGAAGGCGTCGCAGTGGATCTGCCAAAGAACCACGGATGTAAGTCAGGTAGAAATATTGCAATACAACCACAGTTCCATTTTTCTCAGTCAGATTAGTCCGAGTCACACTGTTTTTAGTACACGAAGCTGCATTCATAGAGTCCACAATACCTTCAGAAGGTGCCTTTGGACCTCTGTCAGGCTCCTTTTCATGGTCATGGTCTGGTCGTTCTGTGCTCCCATTCAGACCTGTAACAGCAGGTATTCTGCCAGATTGCTATTGAAAAAAACAGTAGTTAATTGTTACTGAAGAACTCAGCAGGATAAGCCAAGAAAGTCAGAATCAAAGTTGATTTTCAATTGGGAAAATGATACGCAGCTGTGCTGGACTCTCAAAATGAAATGGAGATTTGTAAAATTAAAGAAAATTACAACAACAGAATAAATTGATTAGGATCTGATCAAAGCAACACACCTCTCTGTCCCTTTCAGGTTCTACAGGTCCTTTATCAGTCTCTGAAATGCCAATCAAACAAAAAGGTTGGATAATATTGTGTCTAGTTCATTCCAACAAGAAAAGAGACTCAAGATAAAGTCCTGTCAACGGTATGTATTTAAAGAAGACGGCAGATTTGGCTGCTGCAGAAGAGAGTAAATACAAATTTTTAGTGTGTGAGCTTAACTCCTATGTTTGGAATGGTCAAGTATCTCTATCAATAAATGCTGGCTAGGGTAAAGAACAGTTGAATGCTAAGAGCTCACCCTTACTCGACTGTGGGCTATCATCTGATGCCAACTTCAAATGCTCAGGAGGTTCAAGGGCAACTGAAAGATCCCCCATATAACCTGAAGACCAAGAGACCATACTAAAAAACTAGAAATCAAGTCTTCTTTGAATCCATAGCATCTCTTGGAGATAGATGTATTGTTCAGGGGAGTTGGAGGCATATGGTAACTCAGATGAGTGAGCATTTTCCCTACTGGAGTTGAAGCTATGACCCTGTGACTCCTAGATTGGATGCTCAAAGACTCAGCAGACTATTGAGAGGCACAGGCCACCAACTTTAATCCACAGGACAGGCATTTTGTATGCTGCGACTTACCCGTTTGCATCATGTACATGTCTTCAAATGCCTGCTCCAAGTCTCTCTGCCGCTCTTCAGCATCTTCCATTCTTTTGTGAGGTGGTTGAAATATGCGCACCTAATAGAAATACTTGTTAGACATCAAAATAAAGTAATTACTCATTGAATTGTTCCATTGCAGTTCTTGTAGCTAAATTTAAAGACAAGGAAATGACTGACTACTTACAGGGATTTTGGCAACAGCATCCTGTCTTCGTTGACGATCACACCTCTCCAACTGGTCAAGCTCTTCCATGAGGTTCTTGTGATCCTGTCAAATGAGAGAAAACCTTTACCAATCCTTTTACAATATTGATTGCTAAAAGATCTTGTGGTTTTTGCTTGATGAACTCTTTCAGTGTATTATATTGAGCTTAACGGTAACTAAAAGGGGCTCACATGAATTGCAAATGGCTGCTCACACATTTAACCCTACCTTGAGCTTACCTCTTCCAATTGCAATTGAGCCAGGGCGTGTTTGTGCCTAAGGCGAGCCTTCTCAACTTGTTCTGCTTTATCTCGCTGTGCTTCCTGTGGTGACAAAGTGTGAAAAATTCCATTTAAGCCAATTGACAATAATCAATAATAATTATTATCATCATTGCTTGTAATGAACTTTTGCATGATGAGAAGAGTGGAACTAGTGCACTTCACAGACATACATTTATTCTTGCGGAAGAATGACAAGAAGGAAAGATAAGTTTAGAACAACATGCTCTTATAAACTTGTGCAGGCCTGGCTATGTGTATTTAATTGTAAAATCATACTTAGTATACAGCTCCTTGTCTGATTATAGCCTTCTGCCTTAATCACTAATAAACAGAGATGTGCACTGGAAGGTCTCTATGGCAAATCAAGAAATCACGCACTAACTTTCATGATAACTTGCATTCGTTCTTCCTCGTCTGTGGCAGCTTGTCTGGCATCCTCCTGAAATGATTCAGTTGAAATTCACTTGATATGTTAAATTAATATTGTACATGAAGTAATCTTTAAGCATGGGTTTGCTCAAAGCGTCCATTAACCTGGCTTGTGTCCAAATCACGTTCCACTTGAACAGAAGGGTGTAAATGGAATCGGGATGTACTATAGTTGTCTCCACTTTTCTGTTCTGTGTTCTTAGATTCTGTGTTGAAAAGAAAGATGTACCCATCATCATGTACTAACCACTAAATACTAAACAGTTATCGTCATATAATTATGTTTTTACTCATCAAGACAACTCCCCTCAGATTTTTAGTCTCTTACTAGTACTCAATAATACCATTTGAAGAAAATACAGGTACTTTTTACAGGGGTTGGAGTAGCACCATTTTTCATGGCACCTTCCCAATAGAACAAACTCAGATTCACAGAATAATCTCTTACCTGGAAGCTTTTCTGACATGAGAATTAAAACTGTCTTGGAATTAATTCACGCATGGGAAGAAAAAATAGTTTGCCACATAGTCAACATACCTTTCTTCAAAAAGATGTCCTACAATGGAAATAGAATCAAGAATAGATATTGAAAAATACCAATTAACTTTTATTACTATAATTTTATAAGAGTACATCTTATAAAATTTGCATTCTGTACAACTGGCCTGTTGGCTGTAGAATGTGGAATAAACATGATGTCTTACCCCAAGTGGATCTGCTGGAGGAGGTAAAGCAGCAATTTTAGCTGCACGAAGTCGCTCAATTTCCAAGGCTTGTTGTCTCAAAAAGAAACAAAAAAAAAAATTTGAAACTTATTTGATGCATGGAGGTGTAATGGTGTAGTCACTCCGTCTGTCAGACTGTTGAAATGAACATTAGGTGTTAAACGCCCAGGTCTGCCAACCTGTTGTCTCCGTATACAAGATGTTTAGTGATCTTTGTTGTCCCCTTATACACATACTTAAATACCTTAAATACAGTCTTTTCTTTCCTTTCAAAGTTTAAGGGTTACGTATGTAATATTTACTTATTTAATGCATCTTTTGTTATGTTTTCTTTTTCTGCATTGTTTCCACCATTTGATACTTTTTCTAATTACCAGGGCATGGTATTATTTAGAATTACAATTTTTTGCTGTTTTCTCTTCTTATTACTAACTCCGTATATTACACTTATAATTGATAAAATGGAGCATAAACCAATCAAATCAAATCAAATCCTCATACAAAAGACTTTGCACCATGTTGCTGTTTTTCGCCCAGGTGAACAAGTATGTACTGGTGACATAGTTCTAGAGGTAAGCATGTCCACTGGGGATAAGTAACACTCTCAACTTGCTTCACGCAAAAGAAACTGGGTTCAAGCTTGACCCCTTTTAGCTGTTTGGCTTAATTGTGACAAGTTTAATTTCCTGCATCATAGATTCACTCCACTCATTTCTATTTATAATAAGCATCAGTACTTTGTTTCAAACATGGGAAAGTTACCATTAAACCATTACCATTACAAAAAGATTGATACCTAGCTTCAGTCCGCTCCCTTTCTGACTGAGTACTCTTTGCCTTGTCGTACATCAACTGAGAACAACACAAAAGCCATGCCTCTTTTAAATAATGTTTAAATAGTGTTTTCCTGATAATGGTACCTCATTCCTTTAGGGAAACAGCCATCTATTTCTATATTCTGGCCTTGAACGAGTGATTCACTTTCAACACTTCAGTTTACACATTGCAGAGTTAATGTGCAATTTCACTGTTGTTTACCACACAGCTCAAGATATCATTGTTGCAGCCCAGTCAAAATGTTTCTGAGTATTAGGCAAGATGGCTGGATTAGTAGGCAAGGGAAGTAGTAGAGACCTAGTAGAGATATCATATTTGTTGTCAAATTAATGAACTTTATTGTGAAGTAGGCAGCAGATATTTCTCTGTACGTGGCAAAATTGTCGGCTGCCCCAGCTTAGTTATAGCGGATTATTTTTGTTTACCAGAAGTAAAGTTGTGGATGTTAGTACCTGTTCAAGAGCTTTCCTGTATCTTTCTGAGGCCCTTAAAAGGTAACATGATGAAAGGTTCAGCAAACGTCTTCAGGAACCTTATTTAAGTTACCAGTACCCACTGTTTCAGGATGGCTTCATTAATGCTATTTAACATTCTCTGATTTGTAGAAAGGACTACATTTAAAAAAGCACAATATTTTTTACTTGATATGAAAGCTAGTCATAAGATGTGTGCAGACACTGTGATGGGAGATAACAATATAACTGCGTCTGCTACCTCAATTTTGTGCCTGGCATGGGTGTAGCTGTCCTCTACGTAGCAAGAGCCTCTTGGGTTTATAGCTCTAGTTCCATTCTGTATGTGTCATCTACATATTTATGTACATTTATTTTGCTTGTTGTATATTGTCATACAAATACATTATAAAGTGACCATATTTACTACTAATTTAGGACAGTAACAACACAGTGTCTTAAGTCTTTTGTACCTCTGTTTTTCTTCTTCAGTCAACTCTGGTTTACTGTAGTTAGTTTGGTCCTGAGGACAAGAGTACTTAAGTCAAGCACAAGAATAATTCATACCATTGCCTCCATGAAATGCAAGTGAAAAATAAAACGAAAACAAAAAACATTCAAACAAAATACTTGTGGTACTAACCAATATCATTAAACCTGCATGCTGGATTTGTACACTTGTTCAGATCAAGGATTATTATTTTTTATTTAGGTGAAAAAACACTCATATAAGTATTGTTTCTGTAAGCAAACATGGGCACTGGTTACACAAGAGAAAATTCTCTAGAGTTACCTCGGAAGCTGTTTTGTGTCCTGTTCCAACCTCTGCCAAATTTTCATGATATTTCCTCTCCAAATCCAATTGCCTCTCTTCATGTTTTTTCTTCCATTGACTCTAAAACCAAAAGTCAAAAGGATCAGCAGTAATCATACTTTGTTAACAACTTCATTTCTATAATAATAATTTTAATAATATTTATCGAATATTTAATATTGAATAGTAAATATAAATAATTTAATAATGAATTATTAATAAAAAATATTACAGTTATTAACAACTTTACAGTAACAGGGTCCCAAGATTATCTGAGCAATCCCACTTAGCATTCCAGACACATTTTATAGGCAGGATCCCCACTGAAGCCTGAAGAGGTTAATACCAGTGGATCTACATACTTTTTTGGAAATCTTTCACTTGCTTGGCTTGATGGCGACCTTTGCTGGGTTTTCAACCTGAGACTCCTCTCTTAACCCTTTAACTCCTGAAAGGTCCCCCATTGATGAGTAAAATCATCTGGCATTACTCACTGAAGTACATGTATGCTCAGGTTAATTGAAAATTCATAGCTTTAGATCCAGTATTAAGGAATTACCAATGGTAAAAGGCTGACAACCATGGCTTAATAAAGAAGCTCTGCCCCATTAGGTTTGGACCTCATGGTAAATACCTTTAGATGGTTTGTGAGGTGCTTCAGTTCAACAGTTTTTCTTCTCCTTGCATCCTCTAGCACTTTACGTGAAAAAAATTTCTCCTGTTCTCTGATCTAAATACCACAATGGAAGTAACAAGGTCTTCATTACATTAATTAATTAATTAACAGGCTCTTTCAGATGAGAAAATCACCTGGAGTCGGTTGTTCAAAAGGTGGTAATGCTATCAACCAGATAAATATCTATCCAGTGGATAAGTACCAGCCAAAGCAATAATTTATTGATGTACACAGTGGATAGTGATTTATCCAGTGGATAGTGCTATCCAC
>BLFK01000134.1:2373689-2430797 GCA_014634185.1 Astreopora myriophthalma | reverse complement strand
TCTTTAATGTTCTTTGCCTTCCCATTACTAGTTCGGATGCCCTACCACTGAGCAACAGGATATTCGTGGGAGCTAGGCCATTCCACTAGGTTCATATGTGACAATCATCCTGAATAGGCTTTATTCAAAAATGATTCTTTTGTCTTCATGTAAATTACACCTCCAAACCTCATTTTAAAGCACAAATTCTTTTCAATTTAGCACATGCTAACGAGGCTTGGTAGGCTAATTTGTATAAAAACAAAAGAATAATTTATTGCCCGCCATTCATGAATATGGTGTATACTACTAGGGAGTTGAATGTCTTTGCGTGATGTGGTTGAATGTTAAGTGCTCAGCCTGTGTGCCAGTGCCCGGTGAATACTGCTTCACTTTATAGAAAAAAGAACACCAATCTCACTATTCACCAAGGCTAAGTTGCTAGAGGCATGGTTTGCGCTAACCATCGGTCAAGTCCACACCCCATAGGTTGTCATGAAATTTACCCTGGCTTAATGCTAACCACGCTTTGAACAACGCAGGCCAGGCTGAAAACAACTAATTTCTTTCAGACCTTCAATTTGCTACATTTGTCTTGACTTTGCGTGGCTGAGGTTTGCGCATAGGAACTCAAACTTACAAACTCTGCTTGAGGTGGAGCTCCACCATAAGCGACTCTCCCAGCTGATGACTGGTCCAAGGACCCTGTCTGTAAGGCCTCCAGGCCAGGTTCTAAGGATCTCCTTGGTGCCTCAGAAGGTCCATAAATTCCTGTTAGCTGTCTTTGATAAACCTGAAGTTCTTGTTCCAGTTGTTGCTGCCGAAGGGTTTGTCGTTGTAGTTTGAGTTTGAGTTTTTCTTGCTCCAGAAGTGCCTCGTGTTGGGTAAGCTGTGTTGCAGGCTGAAATTAAGTTAACAGCTTAAGTGTTAAGAGGCACAGGCTTTCCAACCCATGTCATTGGCAAGAATAGAACTCACTGCTTCAATCCTGTCTCACTTTCCAGGAAATAAACAGGTTGTCTGTTTTGACGAAAATTTGATACACTTTCGTCCGCTATCAAGTTTTTACTGTTGATTAAGTACTCACTTTGAAGTATGACATTATGTTCTGTAATTTCTATCTCCAAAAAACAGTAAAGTTCACACAGCTTTTCAGTAAAAGAACAATAACATTTCTTCATCATTACATCTTCCACTCCATTCTTAACAGCAACTTGCATTATTCCTTTTAAGTAAAAACTACTTTCACTGAGGGATAACCTGAAGCATGAAGAAGTCTTGTGCTATTTACAACAGAAGCCCACAAGTCCCCCAGAATACACGTACCTTAGTCCTTAGCCAACAAAAAAGTGAAATTCCCCTCCTCACTGCGGAAAGAATGTTAGCTGGATATCCCCTCCCTAGAAAGATACCTACCACAATTCCTGAGGGTGTGGTAGCACGTGACCTGTGGGCAGCTTCCAGTGGATGAAAGAGTGTCCGTAGGCTGCTTCTAGATGGATGGGGTACATCCAAGCCACCTTCTTGAACATCAGGGGTATGTCCACTGTCATGGAATGGTCTTTCTACCCCATCAGATGCCTCAAGTTCTGTCTCCTCTGGTATTTCACGTTTCTCGTCATCTGTTTCCTTTTCAGATAGGTCTACCTCTGGAAGGCTTTCAGGAGAGGCCGAGAAAGGAATGGCGTCTGGAACTCTGCTAGGGTGAAAAACAGAGACAGCAAATGGCACTTGAACAAACAGTAAATGGAGGTGTGTGCCTTTTAACATCTGGCCAGTAAGGTGATTTCTATGAAGTTACCACCGAGAGCATGATTTTTCACTAGCTCTATCCGGCCTCTGGTGTCCAAGCCCATGTTCGGCTTGCTTTGCTCTTCCAGGGTTGAGGGTGAGAAGAGATGTATGTGGCTCAAACTTCAAAGACTGCCGTAGTGGGCTAATTTTCAGCCCGAAAGGGCCAAAGAATGACATCTAGAAGTCATGAAAATGGACTAGTTAAAGAAAAATGATTTTGAAAGTGATTCAAAGTGGATTAACTACGGTACCTGTATTCTTGCTTGCTTGATGAGGGTAGTGTTGAGGGCAAACTGCGAGGAAGGCCTGTTAGGAAGAAAGCTTCAGTTTTAACTAAAAATGTTTTGAGCACATAGTGAAAATGAGTTTTTCTTCCTCTCCTCTGTGGCTTCAAGAAAATTGAGCTCGCTCATAACTGTAGGATGTTATTCAATTTCAGTGAACCTAAATTGCTGAACAAAAGTGGGAAGATTATAATTGATGAGCACTGGGACAGGGAGGGATTGCCACTCTTCTTTTCATGTTCTTATAGTGTAACAAATCCTTAAGATTTTGTGAACCATCTCCTTTAATGACCTGTGGTCTCTGCAGTTGGATGTTGCGAATCATCTTCTGCAGGCTGCCTTCTCTTCCACTGATCACGTTGTCTCTCAATCTTCTGCAGAAGGCGTCGCAGTGGATCTGCCAAAGAACCACGGATGTAAGTCAGGTAGAAATATTGCAATACAACCACAGTTCCATTTTTCTCAGTCAGATTAGTCCGAGTCACACTGTTTTTAGTACACGAAGCTGCATTCATAGAGTCCACAATACCTTCAGAAGGTGCCTTTGGACCTCTGTCAGGCTCCTTTTCATGGTCATGGTCTGGTCGTTCTGTGCTCCCATTCAGACCTGTAACAGCAGGTATTCTGCCAGATTGCTATTGAAAAAAACAGTAGTTAATTGTTACTGAAGAACTCAGCAGGATAAGCCAAGAAAGTCAGAATCAAAGTTGATTTTCAATTGGGAAAATGATACGCAGCTGTGCTGGACTCTCAAAATGAAATGGAGATTTGTAAAATTAAAGAAAATTACAACAACAGAATAAATTGATTAGGATCTGATCAAAGCAACACACCTCTCTGTCCCTTTCAGGTTCTACAGGTCCTTTATCAGTCTCTGAAATGCCAATCAAACAAAAAGGTTGGATATTATTGTGTCTAGTTCATTCCAACAAGAAAAGAGACTCAAGATAAAGTCCTGTCAACGGTATGTATTTAAAGAAGACGGCAGATTTGGCTGCTGCAGAAGAGAGTAAATACAAATTTTTAGTGTGTGAGCTTAACTCCTATGTTTGGAATGGTCAAGTATCTCTATCAATAAATGCTGGCTGGGGTAAAGAACAGCTGAATGCTAAGAGCTTACCCTTACTCGACTGTGGGCTATCATCTGATGCCAACTTCAAATGCTCAGGAGGTTCAAGGGCAACTGAAAGATCCCCCATATAACCTGAAGACCAAGAGACCATACTAAAAAACTAGGAATCAAGTCTTCTTTGAATCCATAGCATCTCTTGGAGATAGATGTATTGTTCAGGGGAGTTGGAGGCATATGGTAACTCAGATGAGTGAGAGTTTTCCCTACTGGAGTCGAACCTATGACCTTGTGACCCCTAGATTGGATGCTCAAAGACTCAGCAGACTATTGAGAGGCACAGGCCACCAACTTTAATCCACAGGATGGGCATTTTGTATTCTGCAACTTACCCGTTTGCATCATGTACATGTCTTCAAATGCCTGCTCCAAGTCTCTCTGTCGCTCTTCAGCATCTTCCAATCTTTTGTGAGGTGGTTGAAATATGCGCACCTAGTAGAAATACTTGTTAGACATCAAAATAAAGTAATTACTCACTAAGTTGTCTCATTGCAGTTCTTGTAGCTAAATTTAAAGACAAGGAAATGACTGACTACTTACAGGGATTTTGGCAACAGCATCCTGTCTTCGTTGACGATCACACCTCTCCAACTGGTCAAGCTCTTCCATGAGGTTCTTGTGATCCTGTCAAATGAGAGAAAACCTTTACCAATCCTTTTACAATATTGATTGCTAAAAGATCTTGTGGTTTTTGCTTGATGAACTCTTTACTAAAAGGGGCTCACATGAATTGCAAATGGCTGCTCACACATTTAGCCCTACCTTGAGCTTACCTCTTCCAATTGCAATTGAGCCAGGGCATGTTTGTGCCTAAGGCGAGCCTTCTCAACTTGTTCTGCTTTATCCCGCTGTGCTTCCTGTGGTGACAAAGTGTGAAAAATTCCATTTAAGTCAATTGACAATAATCAATAATAATTATTATCATCATTGCTTGTAATGAACTTTTGCATGATGAGAAGAGTGGAACTAGTGCACTTCACAGACATACATTTATTCTTGCGGAAGAATGACAAGAAGGAAAGATAAGTTTAGAACAACATGCTCTTATAAACTTGTGCAGGCCTGGCTATGTGTATTTAATTGTAAAATCATACTTATTGTACAGCTCCTTGTCTGATTATAGCCTTCTGCCTTAATCACTAATAAACAGAGATGTGCACTGGAAGGTCCTATGGAAAATCAAGAAATCACACACTAACTTTCATGATAACTTGGATTCGTTCTTCCTCGTCTGTGGCAGCTTGTCTGGCATCCTCCTGAAATGATTCAGTTGAAATTCACTTGATATGTTAAATTAATATTGTACATGAAGTAATCTTTAAGCAAGGGTTAGCTCAAAGCGTCCATTAATGACTGGATGCGCAATAAATGACAACAAACACAAGTTGGGCGTAATAATTTGGGGCAGGGAATGAACTGGCAAGGCTCGGATAACCCACCGACCGTCTAAACCACGGATGAGGGGCCTCGACACATGGCGCCATGCCGAGGGGGTGCCTCATGCCTGTACTGCAAGGCGGGCATAGTTGCTGGCATAATGTCCTGGGCGCAAGTTAACCCAGTCCAGCGGAGAACAATATGCCCCCTCCCTGACGGGGCTTCAGCACAGGGCTGAAGGGGTGCCGCAGGCAGCCATTCCCCGCCCATATTTTATTAATGGAACTGAGTAGGTAACAAGCAGTAGAGGTATTATAGGTTAAAGCCAGAAAGCAAAACGGGAGGGAGGGAGGGATAAAAAATACTGCGGCGCAAAAGAAACTAGCCGCCAAAAAGTCGACAGTTAAGAGTCACGGGCGAAGGGAGAAGGGACAAATAAGGTTAACACGTGATAGGCAGAGAGTCATCCCCAGACTCCGACCGGAATTTGCTTTCCGTCATTAACTTCTATTTTATTCTAAAATGTCAATTAACCTGGCTTGTGTCCAAATCACGTTCCACTTGAACAGAAGGGTGTAAATGGAATCGGGATGTACTATAGTTGTCTCCACTTTTCTGTTCTGTGTTCTTAGATTCTGTGTTGAAAAGAAAAATGTACCCATCATCATGTACTAACCACTAAATACTAAACAGTCATCGTCATATAATAATGTTTTTACTCATCAAGACAACTCCCCTCAGATTTTTAGTCTCCTACTAGTGCTCAATAATACCATTTGAAGAAAATACAGGTACTTTTTACAGGGGTTAGAGTAGCACCATTTTTCATGGCACCTTCCCAATAGAACAAACTCAGATTCACAGAATAATCTCTTACCTGGAAGCTTTTCTGACATGAGAATTAAAACTGTCTTGGAATTAATTCACGCATGAGAAGAAAAAATAGTTTGCCACATAGTCAACATACCTTTCTTCAAAAAGATGTCCTACAATGGAAATAGAATCAAGAATAGATATTGAAAAATACCAATTAACTTTTATTACTATAATTTTATAAGGGTACATCTTATAAAATTTGCATTCTGTACAACTGGCCTGTTGACTGTGGAATGTGGAATAAACATGATGTCTTACCCCAACTGGATCTGCTGGAGGAGGTAAAGCAGCAATTTTAGCTGCACGAAGTCGCTCAATTTCCAAGGCTTGTTGTCTCAAAAAGAAACAAAAAAAAATTTGAAACTTAGTTGATGCATGGAGGTGTAATGGTGTAGTCACTCCGTCTGTCAGACTGTTGAAATGAACATTAGGTGTTAAACGCCCAGGTCTGCCAACCTGTTGTCTCCTTATACAAGATGTTTAGTGATCTTTGTTGTCCCCTTATACACATACTTAAATACCTTAAATATAGTCTTTTCTTAATTTCCTTTCAAAGTTTAAGGTTTACGTATGTAATATTTACTTATTTAATGCATCTTTTGTTATGTTTTCTTTTTCTGCATTGTTTCCACCATTTGATACTTTTTCCAATTACCAGGGCATGGTATTAGTTAGAATTACGATTTTTTGCTGTTTTCTCTTCTTATTACTAACTCCGTATATTACACTTATAATTGATAAAATGGAGCATAAACCAATCAAATTAAATCAAATCCTCACACAAGAGACTTTGCACCATGTTGCTGTTTTTCGCCCAGGTGAACAAGTATGTACTGGTGACATAGTTCTAGAGGTAAGTATGTCCACTGGGGATAAGTAACACTCTCAACTTGCTTCACGCAACAGAAACTGGGTTCAAGCTTGACCCCTTTTAGCTGTTTGGCTTAATTGTGACAAGTTTAATTTCCTGCATCATAGATTCACTCCACTCATTTCTATTTATAATAAGCATCAGTACTTTGTTTCAAACATGGGAAAGTTACCATTAAACCATTACCATTACAAAAAGATTGATACCTGGCTTCAGTCCGCTCCCTTTCTGACTGAGTACTCTTTGCCTTGTCGTACATCAACTGAGAACAACACAAAAGCCATGCCTGTTTTAAATAATGTTTAAATAGTGTTTTCCTGATAATGGTACCTCATTCCTTTAGGGAAACAGCCATCTATTTCTATATTCTGGCCTTGAATGAGTGATTCACTTTCAACACTTCAGTTTACACATTGCAGAGTTAATGTTCAATTTCACTGTTGTTTACCACACAGCTCAAGGTATCATTGTTGCAGCCCAGTCAAAATGTTTCTGAGTATTAGGCATAATGGCTGGATTTGTAGGCAAGGGAAGTAGAAGAGAACTAGTAGAGATATCATATTTGTTGTCAAATTAATGAACTTTATTGTGAAGCAGGCAGCAGATATTTCTCTGTAGGTGGCAAAATTGTCAGCTGCCCCAGCTTGGTTATAACAGATTATTTTTGTTTACCAGAAGTAAAGTTGTGGATGTTAGTACCTGTTCAAGAGCTTTCCTGTATCTTTCTGAGGCCCTTAAAAGGTAACATGATGAAAGGTTCAACAAACTTCTTCCGGAACCTTATTTAAGTTACCAGTAACCACTCTTTCAGGATGGCTTCATTAATGCTATTTAACGTTCTCTGATTTGTAGAAAGGACTACATTTAAAAAAGCACAATAATTTTTACTTGATATGAAAGCAAGTCATAAGATGTGTGCAGACACTGTGATGGGAGATAACAATATAACTGCCTCTGCTACCTCAATTTCAATTTGCATCAACTACATTTTATTTCATTCCGATAGAAGGGTGGTGCCTGGCATGGGCGTAGCTGTCCTCTACGTAGCAAGAGCCTCTTGGGTTTATAGCTCTAGTTCCATTCTGTATGTGTCATCTACATAATTATTTATGTACATTTATTTTTGCTTGTTGTATATTGTCATACAAATACATTATAAAGTGACCATATTTACTACTAATTTTGGACAGTAACAACACAGTCTCTTAAGTCTTCTGTACCTCTGTTTTTCTTCTTCAGTCAACTCTGGTTTACTGTAGTTAGTTTGGTCCTGAGGACAAGAGTACTTAAGTCAAGCAGAAGAATAATTCATACCATTGCCTCAATGAAATGCAAGTGAAAAAAAAAACAAAAACAAAAAACATTCAAACAAAATACTTGTGGTACTAACCAATATCATTAAACCTGCATGCTGGATTTGTACACTTGTTCAGATCAAGGATTTTTTTTTTTTTATTTAGGTCAAAAAACACTCATATAAGTATTGTTTCCGTAAGCAAACATGGGCACTGGTTACACAAGAGAAAATTCTCTAGAGTTACCTCGGAAGCTGTTTTGTGTCCTGTTCCAACCTCTGCCAAATTTTCTTGATATTTCCTCTCCAAATCTAATTGCCTCTCTTCATGTTTTTTCTTCCATTGACTCTAAAACCAAAAGTCAAAAGGATCAACAGTAACCATACTTTGTTGACAACTTCATTTTTATAATAATAATTTTAATAATATTTATTTAATATTTAATATTAAATATAAATAATTTAATAATAAATTAATAATAAAAAATATTACAGTTATTAACAACTTTACAGTAACAGGGTCCCAAGATTATCTGAGCAATCCCAATTAGCATTCCAGACACATTTTATAGGCAGGATCCCCACTGAAACCTGAAGGGGTCAATACCAGTGGATCTACATACATTTTTGGAAATCTTTCACTTGCTTGGCTTGAAGGCGACCTTTGCTGGGTTTTCAACCTGAGACTCCTCTCTTAACCCTTTAACTCCTGAAAGGTCCTCCATTGATGAGTAAAATCATTCAGCATTACTCACTGAAGTACATGTATGCTCAGGTCAATTGAAAATTCATAGCTTTAGATCCAGTATTAAGGAATTACCAATGGTAAAAGGTTGACAACCATGGCTTAATAAAGAAGCTCTGCCCCATTAGGTTTGGACCTCATGGTAAATACCTTTAGATGGTTTGTGAGGTGCTTCAGTTCAACAGTTTTTCTTCTCCTTGCATCCTCTAGCACTTTACGTGAAAAAAATTTCTCCTGTTCTCTGATCTAAATACCACAATGGAAGTAACAAGGTCTTCATTACATTAATTAATTAATTAACAGGCTCTTTCAGATGAGAAAATCACCTGGAGTCGGTTGTTCAAAAGGTGGTAATGCTATCAACCAGATAAATATCTATCCAGTGGATAAGTACCAGCCAAAGCAATAATTTATTGATGTACACAGTGGATAGTGATTTATCCAGTGGATAGTGCTATCCACCCTTTGAACAACTGGGGCGTGGTATTAGTTTTTGTTCTGGTTGATTAGAAGTGCTATAGATGTTGATACAAAGTCAGTACCTTCTTGACTCAGTTTGTTTAAGATCACAAGTAATAATCCAGATGGGAACTGGACCTGAGCTTTCTGTTGTGAAATCTGTAGCCCATTTCCAGTAATTGGTCTGGTACCTATGCATCTAACTCCCAAAACAATAGCTACTGCTACACTGGAGAGCCAATAGAATTACAAGCTTACAAGAGCTGCTACACCACTGGATGAGCTAACCCAGATGATCGATCAGATGAGAGCAACACGCGTTTTTTTATCTCTTTGCTTCAGAGTGTTCTCATTTTTGGAATACGATTTGGGACGTTCCTGTTAAAATCTGAGGACTAGGATATGTAGTACGTTCATAATCCACTGTATGTACCTGTTTAAGACGGATCTTTTTCCTTTTCTCCTTTTCAATTTGAAGAATATTGGCCTAAAAGATAACAAAACAATAAAGTGACAATGCAGTTAGAAAGCAAGAACATTCTTTAAGCTGAAACACCACCGACATTCAACAGAAATGGGAATGACCAGTGAGCTTAATTATGCCTACCGCTTCGTTAGGACTTGGCCTCAAAATTTCCCTGTGTTTTTCTCCTCTCCTTTTCATCTCCTCCCTTAAGTTGCGAGAAAACTACAGCTGGTAAACAACGATTTGCTCATACATCCTAAATGATGTGATAAGCAAATGGTGACTGCTGATCTGTGGTAAGCTAATCCAAAACAAAAACAATCAACTTGGACGATGAGACAGCGTGACAATGACTTTGCACAGCAACAAACGGATCAAGATAATTATGCTATAGCACCGTTTTGAAATAACTTTGAACTCTTATTTCGACTTCAGTGAAGTCGCAAATGATCAATTTTTCAAACAGAGACTTCTTTCCCGCGCCATTTTGATTTCACACAATTCATCACCAGTCTGTCTCACAGTTACAAGCTGTCAGATTCCTGGGACTAGTCGTGCTGATATATTGCGCAATAACAGATTAGTCTTCCTTTCCACCTTCGTGATTTTCCTCTGCGTTCAAGTTGACATCGACCCACGAATCTTTGTCCATCGTCACCATGATCATCTATAAGGACGTGTTCAGTGGTAAGATCCTTACGTCTTAACTGTTTGATCATTTCTGAAACGTTCTTTTTTAGGTTATCGGGTAATGGTAGGTATTTATACACAGAATCGGAACGTTTTGTGATGTGGAACACTGACTGACTTTTGGTCGCATGGAATCGCCAATCGGTGAATTTTGTTGTTTTACGATGTCAGATCGGACTTGAACTCATTGAAACATCTGTGAAACATCTGTCGGAATGATGTGTCGGTCACATGAATCTTGTTGTATTGCGGGATCGAAAGGATCTCACTGAAGCATATATAGTTTGATGATGAACATTGATCATGAAACAGCTATAACTAAAAATTCTATAACAGGAAAAGGCGATCGCATATGAGCTAAGTTGGTTTGGTATAAGAATTGCTCTGACGAATGGCTGCTCATCGAAACATTGCTTTCCAGTGATCTATTTACATAGGCAAAGTTACCGTATCAGCTGAAGTATTGAGTGTTGGAACATGAAAGTTGTGAGCAAAGCTATAAGCAGACTTACTGAGTTAGACGGGATCATTGAAAACAAAAGCTAAGCCATGGTGCTTGCGATCGTTTAGGAGAAACTACCGGTACCAATTTTTTGACTGAGTAAGGTTATTGTTAGTGAAAATCTGCTTATCACTATGTTAAGTTATCACTATGTGCATTCTTTGTGTCTGTGCTACACACAACAGTAACAATGCCGAAATTTTGGTGCTGGCTGCATTTTAATGAAACCATCTTAATTTGCCATGAGGGGGTGCAATGTTCTCTTTTAAATACTGTATGAATGCTGATTTCTTATTCTCTCGTAATGTACAGGTGATGAATTACTCACAGACGCATTCAAGTTAAAAGTAGTTGATGATGTTTTCTATGAAGTGGAAGGCAAAGTAAGTGGAATGCAAGAGGATGCAATGCATGCCAACTTGCATTCAGTGTATGCCAACTTGTATTCAGTGTATGGCAACTTGCAAAATACATTCAAACAGTAATTTTAAGGTTAAGGGTTAAAGAGATCATTGTTTTCTCTTGCGTGTAGCTCACCACAGAGAAAACTGTAATAACAGATGCAATGATTGGTGGCAATAAATCTGCAGAGGATGAGGGAGGTGAAGATGCCGATGACGCGGCAGCATCAGGCATTGATGTTGTATTGGCAAACAAACTTCGTGAACTAAGTGGCACAAAGAAAGATTTCAAAACTGGCGTAAAAAAGTATGTGCAGAAACTTATTTCCCGTCTTGAAGAAACAAATCCTGATGAAGTGTCGACATTCAAGGCAGCTTCTGCTCGGGTAGTGGCCAGCATTCTTCCCAAGTATGATGATATTCAATTGTTTTGTGGAGAAAGCCTGGATGCGGATCCTTTTTCTGGTGAAAGCATGTTTATTTTCGTGGAGTACCGTGATAACAAACCATACCTATTGTATTTCAAGCATGGATTGTTGGAAGAGAAAATGGTATGTGTTGTGTTATAGGGATCAGGGTGGGGTGGGTTGGGAGGAAACTGTCACAACTAGGGTCAGTACACAGCTGTTACAGGAAACTCGTGGGATTGGTTAAGAAAACAATGCATCCTAAAAAACATTCCACAGAACAGTGCACTCTAACCCTAAACACTATAGGGCTGCATCCTGTACCGATCCAGTGAAATAAGAAGTTGTAAAGAGCTTCATGTTATTTCCACAACCTGAAAAGTGAACAGGGTGTGTGGAATTTATTACGGTAAATCCCTGAAAACCGTGAACACCTAAACTGTTTCAGTGATGTTGATTGTTGTGTGATAAATCGCAGAAAAGCTCAGGACATGTGATAAAACATTAACGTTTCACTACTGATTAGCCTTTTGCTTGCTCTGATTTGTGGGCGGGAAGAAGTCATGTACCCTGTGTTGGCATTTGCCAATCGCTGGTGTAAATGCAGAGAACAGCACAAGGTGATCACCAAGTTTAACTGACTTTGTTTATCTGTTTGCTTTTCAGTGATTGTTTCAAAGCAAGAACATGGCAAACTCAATTAAAATCAAACTATTATCAAGCAAATGTGCAATGGAGGGTTGTGTTCTCCACTGAATGGACTAATGCTAGAAGCATTTGAAGAAGATCTTAGGCTTAACACATTACTGGCTAATTGTTTTTGTCCACTCTGACCACCTTCATATTTTTTATCACATGATGCAATGTTTTTCTTTTTTTTTTTTTTGCAATGAATGGATGTCTGCATTGTGGAAAAGCTGTGACTCCTGCAGATTTCTGTGGTGGAAAGCAACTGTTTCATTTTTCTTCATTTGAAAGTGCAGCTGAGCAAGAACCTCATCTGTCAAGAATACATCCAGGATAACAATATTGTTGTTCACATTATTTTACCAATACACTCTTGTCAATGCAAATCTGCTTTGTGCACCTACAGGGGGCATAATAAAAATATTAAAATGGCCTCTTCCGCTTGTCATCTTTTTGTGGCTACTGCTTGCCGGGAGTCAGCAGCCACTATGGCGTCAAGTGTGTTTGTAATTCTGTCCGTAAGTAGTCGTTCTCTCCAATTGCCTTCCAAATTTGCAAATAGCCCAAAGTAAGGTCCTCCTTTATTTAACCAATCTCGTTCCCAGAGGCCCTCATTACCCTGGACCAGCGGTCGGGTACGCTGGTCCAGGGTAACGAGGGCCTCTGGGAACGAGATTGTTATTTAGCCTGAACATTTAGCTTTCCCTGAATTTTGCTTTCATGATAAGTACAACTCGACTCCCTTCAGGAACAAACCAACTTGGTTTAGAAACAAAGCAAGACACTGCTGGAAAGATTGTAGCCTGCATTTCAAGTTTTAAGCAATAACCACATGCGCGCTTTGTGGGCCAACGTTTACAGGGATTCCGAGAAGGTTGTGCGTAAATGTTGACTGGTGTTTCTACTGCCCCGACCTCAACTGTGGCAAGTGTTTCCACGAGTTAGGGAGAGTATTGTACCATTCCGGGACACTCTCTCGTGTATTTTCCCATGGTTATTCGGGGATGATCTTTCTCATTTTAAAATTTAGTCATTGTGTCTTCGTCGTGGTCTGCATTGGAGCACTAGTTCATTCGCGCATGCGCAGACCTAATGCCTTAAAGGAAAAACAAACAAACAAACAACAACAACAACAACCACCGGTGACGGTACCTCAGGATATTTAAGCCTCAGCGTTGTACCATGACCATAATCCACGAGATTTCGCCCGCAGATAGCTTACACTTACCACTGAGCCCTAACGGCTCCCTGTCCTCTACAAAGCACTGAGTGAGGGAAAGAAGTGTCGCCCCTAAACCAGGGTTAATATGGGGGTCAAGATGGGATTTTATCAGTTGAATAAGGGGCAACCTAAGTAGAGCTGTGCCGTTACGAGAGCAGAGACCATCGAAATTATTTCGTAGGGAGCTTATGCTGGCAACAGTAACGATAAATATCTCTCAAACTTCTCGTGGTTACTGCGGTGCGGAAACAGTTTTTTTTTTTAATTTTGAATGTTCTTCTTTAACTTTTAATGTGCTCCTGTTAGATAGTATAACTTGAACTCGCGTTAAGTCGGATTGGAATCTACAGGTTGTCGTGGTATCGATCCCGATTTAGCACTAACTCTGCTTCGAACAGCAGCGATCTATTTGAGTATCTTTAATACGGCCTCTCAGTTGTAGCTGACTGATTTTAAAATTATATTTTAATCTTTACTTCCTCCTTTAAGTGTCGTTTCTCGAGCCCTTTATCTAAGGCTGATATGCGTCGAACAGTCTATTCGTGACTGCATTTCTTCCTCTTTTGTACTCTTTTTTTTTCCGCTTTGTCTCGTGCTTGGTTTTTATAATTATGAAAAATGTATTTTTGTAAATGCCCCTGTATTGCACTGTACATACGGCATATCCTATTCTCTGAAACTGATATATACTTTTATCATGTTAATTATTTTTTCTCATACTTTGTTGGATGTTTATCTCTGGCATATATCCCGTAAGTGTATTGGAAGTCCTTTGGCTTTCTCCTAGTCACTAAGCTTTATATTTGACACAGAAATAAAGTTATTGGCTGAACTCAGTAGTTATGGTCGTGAGTTTATCACGGCCGGGCCTGTATAACATAGAGGGCAAAATTACTGAATGCTGATTGGCTGATGTTTTTTGAAGATTTTTGAAGAGGGCAAAGGCAAAATTACTTGATCCTGATTGGCTAAGCGCGCTGTGATTCTGATTGGCTTAGCGCGCGCGTTGGTTTCCCGCTCGTTTGAAAGGATTTTTGAAAAAAGTAAGCGCAACGCTGAGTTTCACGCAATGGGTTATTTCATTGAAACAAGAAGGAAATCAGGGAGTTCAACAAAAGGAAAGGAGACTACGGTTTACGTTGAAGAGGACTGATAGATGGAGAAGGTATAAAGCTCATCCAGACACTTTGTTTACAACGCAGCATTTACCTGATTCAGTCAAGCTTACAGCCAGCAGCAAGCGCAAATTCAGCTAATTATAAAAACTCAACTGTCTTAAGCTTTATTTGTAAAGAAAATGTTGTTTCTGAATTGGGCGTACTCTGTTATGCTTGCTATTTCTCTGCTTCTCCTGTTCTTAAAGTAAACTAATTATTTATGTGCGGTCATTTTGCCCTCCATTATGTCATAAACAAGTAATAGTTGTCAATAGTCTACAGTCGCGAGTTTTCTATTGGTCATTTCAAGTTATGTTGGTTCCTCCGCTTGCAATTCCTGTATCTCCTCGTTTTCTACCAACTTGGTTCGCCGCCGTTTAACGCGGTTACACCATCGAATCGTCAACAGAATTGAAGCCACAAGGCAAACAGCGGCCGCAAAGCCAAGAATTGTAATACCAGCAATCTTGACAATGTTATTCCCATTTCGCCGCTTTGTAATTTTCTTCTCCGCAGGTGACTCCGTTTTCCCCATGGGCGATAAACCTGAAGTTGGCTTCTGCGACGAGCGTTCGCTAAGAAGATCTTTCACGCGACTTAGCGAACCGTTGTGTGGGGAAGGCTCTATTCCGAGGATCTCGCAAATCAAAGTATAAATATCCGTCAGTTCGAACGGTGCCGATAAAGTGTTCTTTTTGAAAGCCGGTCCACGAGCGATAAAAAATGGGAACATGTCTTTGATTGAGTTTCTGTAACCATGACCTCCTCTAACGACACCCTCGGGTTGTGAAGCTTGTGGTAACTTTGAACTTCGAACATACCATCCCTCTTTCATTAGGATAACTATCGACCCTATTCGTCTGCTGTGTTTAAAATGAAGTACATCAGGAACATCTTCCTTCTTGTACACTTCAAAGAGTTGTGTTTTTCTCTGTGCTTCTTTAAGGCTTTCGTATACATAGCTCTCTTTCCCCTGGTGCGGTTGGATGGTGAGAAATGCCGCATTCCCCGACCAGCGTTCGTATGCACTAACGTTGACGATGCTATCCAAGTTCACGAAATTGCTTGTATTATATGCCATCAAACCGTGATTAGAGGTAAGTATAAGGTCAACTTTATCCAACAAGTAATTTTGTCGAAGTTGATCCAAAAGATACCCCGTTACATTCGCATCCAAATTCCGAATAGCATCTTTGACTTCAGGCGCATCGGGTCCGAAGCGATGACCCGTCAAGTCAGGTACCGCGAAATACAGCGCTAGAAAGGTTGGTGGGACATCCGCAATCAGCCATTTTATTGCCATGTCAATTCGCTCTTTCGCTGGCATTCCATTTGCATACGGATAAACGAAGGCTTTGCTATATTTGGTATCCCCGGGGCTGTAACTTGGATAATATCCACGGATTGACGCATCATAACCGGGCCAAAAACACACGCCGCTTTTGTAGCCCTGCTTTTGATTTGTAACCCAGATTGGCTCTCCGCCATCCCACCATCTCGACTCGTTATTGTTGTTGTCAAAGGTGGCTTTGAATTCAGGATCGAACATTTCGTTTGCGATAATACCATGGCTCTCCGGATACAGTCCGGTGACAATTGTGTAAAGATTTGGCATCATAACTGTAGGAAAAACGTTTTCAACGAAGGGTGCTTTAACCCCTGTCTGACTGATGAATTCCATGTTCGGAGTGTCGGCCTTAGACATATAATCCCAGCGAAATCCGTCCAAAGCTACCAGAATAACGGTAGAGTGATTCGTCGACGCAGAATTGACAAATACAAGCACAAAGGCATTAAGGCTTAACAGAGCAAATGTTATCTTTTCACTGATTAGCATGCTGGAGATGCAAGTGAGCGTTCCAAACTCTGCCACACGACGTGCAGCCGCCTAATCCCGGGTTGTTGTACAAGGGAAAGCTTTCTGTAGAATAAATTGCCTCCGCAGCATGCACGATAAACAAAGCAGCTACATGTATGCAAATAAAAAACCAATGACGCCGCTAAATGAAAACTGCAGTGACATAAGGCAGAAAAAAAAAGACTACTTTTGACTGGAAAAAAAAATTGTGTCACTAGCGAGTTAAATATGAGATTGAAACGAAGCTGTACGCGCTATATTTTTGATGGCTAAATGGATATTTAATTTGATTGCTCATGCATAAAACCTCATTATATCATTACAGAAAGTATAAGACGTCCCGCGGTACACCCATTGCAGATACCACGCAGCTGTTTACAACCTCTAATTTCATTGGATCCGTTTAGGAGGCAGCAAACTGTGGGCAGATCAAATGCTAAGAATTTAGTTTTCTTTCTTTTTGCGGTGTAAAGGCGATCAGTTTTATATAACTTAACATGGATAGTTGCATTCTTTCTGGACGGTTATCAGGAACCCAGCAAGGTCCGCGCTCCCAGGGGTTGCCTATGTGTATATTTGCAGAAAGTCACGTGGCTACTAAGTCAAGTCACGTGTCGTGGTAGGAATCATTTATAAATTATTTTCCTCGCGCGACCAGCGGCCATATTGACATGAACCCAGCTTTCAAGACGCCCACAAAAAGGAAAAAACCTCTCAGGGATTAAACAGTTTTATACTTTAAAAGGTAATACCCTCACAAAACCTCATTAATGAAATGGAAAAAAATACCTTACACAGCATATTTCATTATGATAATACCGTTGCTTGATGGAAATTTACAACTTTCCAGACATTTTTTTCATAAAAATCAATGGCAAGGCACTAAAATGCTTTATCCGAGAAAGCTAGATAGACTTAGCTCGCACAAGCCTTTTAAAAATTGAAACCATTAAAACATACAAGTAGGTAGTCAACTGATTATGCTTACAGAAAATATCCACACCCACCCTGAAAGACAAAATTCAAAGGGAGAGGGTCTTCAAAGTAATGGGGAATGAAAGGAACTAATTGGCAGTTAGACTATAAAAAAAAAATAATAATAAATAGATAAATAAACATATCTCAGGTAAGGGGGGTGGGGATGGGTAAGTAACCTCATTCCCATAGTCTTTAAACAGTTGGGGGGGTGGGGTGGGGTGAGAAAAGTGGACACTTTGTTGAACAGCACAAGTTGGTCGAAATATAAAACAAAATAAATAGATCATTTTCACATGACATCATGGCAGCCATTTTGGTCTAGCCAAAACAAAAAAAAGTGGTGGCCATTTTAGTGTACCTAAATAATCCTTGAGGAATAGAACTTGATTTGGCAATGGCCACTGGTCATGTGACTGAAAACGATCTAAATGTTTTAACCTGCAAAAATCCAAACTAATGTAAGAACAGTGACAGAAGACATCTCTCTACAGCATGATGCAGTACTGTTGAAGTCTTTACAGGCTTTTTTCTTAAGACTGTTAACAAAATTTGGTTTATCGGTTTATTTGAACTAACTATCAACCTGCTACTACCTCCATTTGCTAATTCTGATCTGTAATCAAACCCTGACTACAAATAATTGACAAGGAGAGTGGAAAACCCTTCTAAGTGACTTTATGCCTTGGGTGTTATTTTTTGGCATGTCACAAAATTGCGACTAATTTCTGCCACATCCACTACACTAAAGTTTTGGGATGAACTGTCCCATACAGTATGACAAGTATTAGAGAAACGGCATCTGCAATAAGCCACGACAAATAGATTTTTTCCACTGTATTTTCGTCTTTTTGCCTGAAATTTTTTTTCTTCCTTGATACAATTTCAAATAAGTAATTTCCTAACTTTAAAGTTTTGTACCATCCTCTTCATTATTAATTTGCTGTTCCTGGTTGTTTGACCGGAGACCTGTCTCTTAATCTAGAACACTGAACAGAATGCCAATGCTTTTGATTAGACCTTAATTAAGTCAGAATTAATTTCAGACTATCATCTCATTCGCTACAAGCCCTTGTTGCAATGAAACATTCACCTATTAAATTGAAGGATTTCTTTAAATCTAAATTTCTTCAAATCAATGGATTTTTTTTTGCATACTGCCTGGAATATTAGGTGTGAAATAAAAATTTCCTCCAACACCAATAATAATTATTGTTGTTGGAGGAAATTTTAATTTATATTAGTTACAAGCCCTTGTCTCAATGAAACATTCAGCATTAGTTAAATTGAAGGACTTCTTTAAATCTCAATTTCTCTAACTCAGTCAATTTTTTTCCCTTCTGACTGGAAAATCAGATGTGAAATTTTCTCCAACTGCAGCAGAGCACTGATAATGACCAAATTGTAAGATGCGAAAGCAGTATGCATTCAACCCTTTAGTTCCAAAACCTCAAGACACTTACTTGCACAATGCTTTTTACACACTTTTTGCCTCCTTTGTTACAGTCTAAGCTTTAGTTTCATTGTTGAAGCCACTCATTTTTTCCTAATGTACTTATTAAATTGACCGACACAAATGTGATATCCACTGGGCATCTGTGCTTTCTCTTCCCTCACTATATTGTTCAAAGGATGAGTACAGTCAAAGGTGCAATATCATGTTCAAGCAAGGCTCATAGCCATGCCAAGCTTATAGAGATCCCATTCATTCCTAAGCCATACGTTAAACCAGAAACATGGGAACATCTCTAGGATCCCGCAACACATTTCCAATACATTCCTGAATTCTTGTTAGAATAAAGTCAAATTGGTCTCGACCTCTGTAATCGACCTCGCCATTTTCCCATGCTTGACGATGTCTCCTATCAAGAACTTCTGGATCAACTTCTTCCTCTTCCTCAGTGATGTGAACTTCAGCCAACTCATCAGCAAGGGTATCGGCCTAAATTTGAAACAAAGCACACAGGATTTATCAGCTCTAAAAGTTTAACCAATGATTAAATGACATTTATTGAGATTGAGTCAAGTTTGTGTGCAGGCATCAACACACATCTCACTGACTCTCATACTTAAATCTCCTGGAGAATCACTGAGAACTTTGATTGACTCAAAAACAACTTAACATAGAACCACCACTTCTGTGCAAGTGAATTCAGACATTCACTTGAGACATTGCGACACAAACCCAAGTGAGTGGCATGGACAACTAGTCGTGCCCAGTCTCAATTTTTCACATCATCAGAGTGATCAATCTGTGAACAGCATGCAACAGTTTGCAGGACTCCATTAAGGGCCTTAAGATCTAGAATGGTGCCATCATTGCTGTTTCTTGAACTTCAGCAAAGTAGCCAAACTATCTAGGAACTGATTGGGACTAAAGGTGTTCAAACTAAGAAATAAAATCACAGTTTGCTTTTTTGTGCCAAGCCCCATGCTTTCCACTGAAGTTGATATTTCGTCAGTTCATGTTGTAGACTTGCAGAGAACGTGAAAGAAATGTAACAAACATCCGAAATGCACATGGAGAGCCATTTTTTGCTAATCAAATTATATCGTTCAGTGGCATTCTCGTTGGCGACACCATTGTAGACCTTGAGGTCTCTACCATCTCAGTTACTTCTACCAGTAATGTGTTTTTGACTTAAATGCTATTTTTGTGTTCCACTCTAAATAGAATAACCCACAAGACTGCAAGTGCACAACAGGCTTGACACAAAGTCACATCACACATCACATCACAACACTTCAAAGTATACACATTATGCCATCATGTCGAGACTTGCAGGAGGAAAAAATGACACTGCAGGAATTTAGCAGGCCCACTGCAGCTGCTCACCGAACAGTAGCTAAGCAAAGAAATTCTCTTTTGATGAAATAAGCTAATGACGACCTACAGCCCTGACTGTTACCCCCTGGCTTTTGTGCAAGTGGGTGAACAAAGTAATGGAAAGTGACAACATAAATTTGCAAAGTTAGACCAAGTTGTTCAGCAAAGATTTGATTTTTCACTGATTAGTAACCTGACAGACTGATAGTTAAACACAAGTGATCAAGTAAAAGGGATACTCTCAGCTTCTAAATAATAGCAGCTTGTTGGAATTTTCTTACAGAAAGAAAAAAATGGCGTCAGTTATTTGACTTTTTACAACAACAGTAATGAAAAGTGTTGCAAACATACAACTATGTCCCAGTTAGTGACAAAGACGTGAGAACTGGCTGTTTTTAGAAGTTAATACCATGGTAAAGTCGAGAGCCAATAATGGTGTTGGCAGGTGCTTCAATTTTGTGATCAATATACCTGTTGAAATGTAACTCCTTCTAAAGAATATAAAGGAGTTGTTTGTTGCCCCATGGAACTCTCACTTTGTGTAGTAACCCCAAGTGCTTGAGGAGGGCATTCTACAAAATTCCAAATGTCATTACTGTTGCTCCCAGAAGGGATTTCTTGACTCACTTGTTCAGCCACAACCTGCAAACAACATAACGTATGGACCTAAGTTTTGTGTATGCATTTAGTTTCATTGCAATACTCACGTTCAGCCTAATCAGACAATTATGAAACTTGTTGGTGAATTGACAGTTCAATGTGCTGTCAAGAAGACTATTTATAGCAGTCTAAGAACAGGAGTCAGATTACTTCCACATCACTTCTGGACATCCAAATTTGATGTCTGTTGTGTCCCTCTGTCAAGCTAACAAACCAAGCCACAGGTTTCTTTTCAAATGGCAATGGAGTGGAAGAATAAAACAGCAATAGATATCTCTAACTCCTTCAAGTCTTTCACATATCCTCCGGTGATCCACGAGAGAAGTGTAGAAGGTCAACTCTAGATTGCTTCTGGACATAAAAAATTAATGTCCATTGTGCAAATTGTCTGACTTTCAACCTAACAAACCAAGCCACAGATTTCTTTTCAAATGGCATTAGAGTAGAAGAAATGAAACAGGGATAGATGTCTCTAGACGTCTTTCAAGTCTTTCACACATTATTTGGTGATCCAGGGGAGAACCACAAACGATGGAGTAAGGTGGTGAAAAAAACATCTATCTGTGATCTTGCCTGCACACAAGATTGAGCAACCTTGTTGTTGCAGTTGATGGTGGGATAGCAGAGGAAGACAGTTGATTGAAAGTGACTACTGAAAGATCACCACTTTCAGCACCTGCCCAACTTGAATCAGCTCACAGAAGGTTTCCAGCTTTATTTTAATGTGGATCATCATTAATAATAGATAATTTTGATCTAAGATCAGCGTAACACTGTTAAGCTCTAACAGTTCCACGTACACAAAACTGTGAGATTTGATGTTACATGAGACAGTTGGTAAAGAAAACAAAATATGAGATCTGGAGACCATAGGCAAGATATCATCATCTATAAATCATATGAAACTACTTTCCATCTTGCTTGACTCATCGTAGAGGTGATCAGTCCACTTTTATTCAAAGCTAACTCTTACATCGTAAATAAATTTAGTTCTCACATCTTTATCATTTCAGTTACCATGTGATTAAAACTAGGCTTTTTCAACCCAGGAACTACCGTATGTGTAGGTGATGGACAAATGCACACGTTGTACTTTCCATCAAGCCTTGAGATCAAAGATTGAGAGTATCCCTTTTCAATATTTAAATGACAGATACAATTTACAAATACACACACATCATAGTAAAGAATTAATCTTAAGTTTAAATTATTTCAACCTAGTTTATCTGTAATTTCTTTTTGTCATATTTATGAGAATGAATACAAAACAAAGAATATTTCAAATCAAACTATGCTGAAGTAATTTTTAACTGATATAACTTTTATCTGCAACACAATATATACATAAAATATTTATAAATTTACTCTATGCATTATACCATTATGTTATATCCCAATCCTTTTGAAACATGATGGTAGCCAGGACTTCTTAACTTTGCAAGGATTAAAGAGTAGGAACATCAATGTGAGGTGACAAGTCTATGTTGCATGTAAGATAGTTAACAGTGTGTTCACTAGGCATCAGAGATCTGAGAATTCTTGGGCTACTATGTGGAATTCTCCGGCTAAATTTCAATGGCCTTTAGTACCCTCCAAATTAATTTCTCCTACATTCTCCAGTTACTTTATACCATCCTCCTGCTACTTCAGTTCTCAATGAAAACCCTGGTTAACCAAGGAAATATAACTTATTTTTAAACACAGACGTTAGTTATAAGAGCTGCTGATCCCAAACTGCATGGATGGGGGCATGGAATGCAAAGCATTACACCTGGCATGCAAGGATAACCAAATGGAGGACCAAACAAAATCACACAACACAAACAATTGGCAAACAAAACTAAGTATGTGTGCATAACATGACATATGCCATGAATCAACCAAACAAAAACAATTAATGCCTACATGAGTATATTCCACTTGAGGCTCAGAGTAAGCTTGCTCTGTCTCTGCTGGCCAGCTGTGCTGTGGCATGTGAGGTGGAGGTGGTTCTTCGTGATGTTGAGGTGGAGGTGAGTAATGTTGGGGTTCGTGATGTTGTGGTGGAGGTTCCTGGTGCTGAGCAGGGGGCTCCCAATGTTGTGGAGGAGGAGGTGGGGGTGTATAATGTTGAGGAGGAGGCTCATAGTGCTGTGGAGGGGGTTGATGGTGTTGAGGTGGAGGCTCCCAGTGTTGAGGAGGAGGAGGAGGTGGTTCATGGTGCTGTGGAGGGAGGTGATGGTGTTGAGGTGGGGGCTCCCAATGTTGTGGAGGAGGAGGTGGGGGTGTGTAATGTTGAGGAGGGGGTTGGTGGTGCTGTGGAGGGGGTTCATGGTGCTGGGGAAAGGGAGGAGGTGGTGGGTGATAAAAGTGCTCTGGTGGGGGAATGAACGGCTCATGATCAAATTGTTGCGGTGCTGCAAAGTTTGGTGCTGGTTGAAAGTGATGTTCAGGGGGATGGAAATGCTCACTGGCTGTTGAGTCATCAGCCTGGTCGTCATGGCATTGCTAGGCAAGACAAGCAAAACAACCGCTTGAGTATAGTAATGGCATGATTAGTAGCATATATGAAAGCACTGAATGAGAATAGCAAGCTCATGCCCTTTCTAACTCACTAGCAGTAGGTCCTCTATGATCCTGTACTGTAACTTCCAATTTGTGTGGGCAATTGCTGATGAAAACTATGCAACTTAATCATAAATAAAACCTGAGCTGGACCAAAGCAGTTAGCAGACTAGTTTCAACGTGTATCATGCACCGTATGAAAAATCTGGGGCCTCAGAGGTAATTGCAACCTGAAAATGAACTAGAATTTTGACAAAGAACCATGAAATAAAATAATAATAATAATAATAATAATAATAATAGTGGGCCTCTCACACAGGTCAGTTATTAATAGCAATTATGTTAGCAATAATGTTACTAACTTCAAGTCACTTTACGTCACTACATGTACTATAATTATTATTTACCATATCAAAGTACACTAATGTAAAAATTATTTGTTAGAAATGCTCAGTTTGACCAGTCAATTTGCGAGATACCATATTCAAACCACATTCTTGCTATATAATGCAAACAGATTGTCTGTTTGAGTTCAATGTTGAAACAATGTTGGGCTGACCATACAAGGGCTGTGTGCATAACCATAGTACCCTACAGGGTTCATGCTCTTTTGAGGCTTTCAAATTTCATGACTTTCCATACTTTTCCATGACCTTTTCCTTTTCAAGTTTAGATGCCACTCTCAAAAATAGTCAAAAGTAACCTTGTTTTTATGGTCAGTATTTTCTGAAATAAGTTGGCTTAATTTTCCTTCATTCTTGCTTTGATATCTGCAATAATTTATCTACCGTACGTAATCATAATTTTTCACGACTTTCCATGGCTCGCAATTAAATTCCATGACTTTCCTGGCCTGGAAAATGAAATTCTTAAATTCCATGACTTTCCAGATTTTCCATGACCTGTACGAATTCTGACAAGTCATAGGCAAAAAAAAACAAAAAAACAAAAAAAACAAACAAAACAAAACAAAATTAAGTCGACAGGATGAAAAGAAGCCTACAGCTTGTGACAGTCCATTAAATAAGTTATTCATCATTTACTGCTTGAAATGTGGCAGTGATTTAACAAAATCAACAAAATTCAAACTGCGATGATTATGCAGAGAGCCCGACAATTAGAGGAGGAGCTTGAGTCTACTTTCACAGCAATAAGAGATAATCACAACTTACAGAATATTAAATTTACAAATATTACGTTCCATTACTTTGTTTACATGTATAGCTGCATAGAGTATATTTTATGAAAGATGATGATGAGACAGGCAAGTTATATTAACTTCAGATAATTATTGCCCAATGTGCTTAACAGCCGTACTCAAGTGTTACAGAATTCAAAGCAAAGCTGCACTTGAACATTACAGTGCATCACAAAAGTGTACAGTACTGCACATCGGTCAATGAAACTGATGTATGAACCTGAGAACAGAAGTTTGCAACAACAGCATTGTTGTGCAACTATGGTCCTCCCAGGTCAAAAACAGAAATGCTTTACTCTTGCTGAGGGTCACCCGTATTGCTCAGTGGAACACACCAGGTCTGTTCAGCAAATACACCGTAATATGTAAAGGAGTAGTAAGTTAGCCCCAAGGGGATGATTTGAATACAAAGCAGTCACAGTACTTCATTAGGGAGCTTAAGCAAAGGTGTTTTTGAGCCATGTATGTCAACCGGAAATGTAGCGTTTTCCCTTTCAAACTGCATTGACGCTACCACATTTGTACTGCTTGGTGTCTTTACTCTTATAGAGACGATTTGCTAGAAAATTTGGGTGAAACCTCTGCCCAAGAATACAAAACGTCCACTTCCGGTTGGCGTACGTGGCTCAAAAACACCTTTGCTTAAGCTCCCTATTAACTGGGCTTTATAAAACTTCCCTTCATTTAAATTGTCACTTACCCTCATTTCTGGCTGCACGAATGTGACATAAATGTCCCACCACAGTTGCAGGAAGGTGCGCTCATGTGGGACGTACCCTCGGCTCCCTGATGTTGTGCTTACACTACCAGTTGCGGGGTTGTAGGTATGGTGCCATGGCTTGATGGGACCGATAAAATGAACTATTTTCACATCCCTTCCAAACCTGCAGTTTAAAAAATAAAAGGAATCACTTGTAAACATGCAAAATTATATGCTGGCAATATTATGTAAAGAAAAGAAGTGCCAAACTTATGAGTAAGCTACCTCCTCAAGTTACATGTCTCTGTCTTCTAACAAATTAACAGAAGAGGAACATGTACAAGAAAACTGGAAAGTCGTTCATGAAGGATGGTCAACAACAGACATCCTGGTACAACTCAACGCAACCCCTGTATTCCTTTGGTCAACAACCAAATAAAATAAAGTTGTCTTGGAGGGCCAACAGTATAATAAACCAAATATAAATTAGTCTTACTGTTGGAAAGCTGGGGCATAGGTGTAACTAGCATTTGAATTCATATTATAGATGAATGACAAATGCCGTGATATGTCTGCTGTTCTCCAGTTACTGAAGAATGAGTTAAGCAGACCTTGGTCCCCACCTGTTGGTGACAAAAAGAAGTTTCAGTTTTAACAAACAGTTAGAAATGGGATCAAATACTTCCAGGAGCATCAAGTAAAAACAAAGCAAACAATGTATGCTTTCATTGAAAACTTAAATCAAGGTAACTACAAAAAAATTAAGGGTTCCCACTCAGTAGAAATATGTGGAGCGATAATCTCCCAATATACTTGAGCAAAGCAACATATCCTCAGCTGTTATAAAAGGACACTAATTGGAGTAAAAAAATTTCAATCTGTGATGGGGGAGGGCACGGTACAATGTGGGAGACTATCATGCAAAGTATTCTGGCGCCGGCCAAAGAACGAAGATGATGAGAAATAAAAATCCCCAACTCTTTAATCACTGACCACAAACAAATGTTCTTATTGCCAGCAATGAAGCAACAGAAAGTAAATTCTGTCAGACATTATTAGAAATGACATTACTTTTGTTCTCTTTTCCACCCTAATAGATAGCCAAATATTGATTTTCCTGACTCTAAGGTACAGTTAAGAATTTGCCTGACTTGATGAAAAATTTCATGTTTCCATGGTCTTAAAGTAATAAAAAATCTCCTGACTTTTTCCTAGCTATTAACCCTTTAACTCCCAATAGTGCCACTTATAGATTTTACTCTGTCTAATGCCAGACAATTTTACTTGTCACTGTGGGACCCCTTGAGGGTTAAAGGGTTAAAACCCTGTGGTCATAGCTCTTACCATCGAAACTTCCATTCTGAATAGCATACTCCAATATGGCCTCATAAGTAGCTCTGGATGGCTCAAACACAAACACACCAGAATTAAAACAGTCAGGCCAACCAATATCAGGCACAGCCGACAGCTCCTCTCTTTCAAAAAGTTCATCACAGTTTTGAACAACTAGAGTATCAGCATCTAAAAACACACACTTTCTGTACTGGGTCAAGTTCCAGCAGTGTATTTTTGTAAATGTAATTCCAAGCTCTGGTCTTGTTAAAAGTGCCAAGTTAGTTGTATCCTCGCTGTCAAGCAGATCAACAATTTCTAGGTGATCCCATACACGGGCCAGGCGTTCCCTGAAACAACCAAGAAACACAATGTCACCAATTATTTCTATCAATCGAGGACGGTGGTTAGCTTACAAAAACCACAGGTGACTGACTTAGAGTTTAAGATTGTTGCTGGAAATGGGGTGTTGCCATTGTAACAGGGCCCGTAAAATTGTACAGAACATTTTTTACTTGCTCAGCAGGACGTTCACAAGTTTGTGATCTGAATGTGCAAAAAAAAGTTCTTCCATGTTAACTTTATTTCCCATGTTTTGTTCATTTAAAAATGTCAAATTTCACTTCCTTTGGGGCACCAAACCATGGGAAGTTGAAGTTGTAATGTCTTTCACTTTCTGCTCTTTTTATTGTTACACCCACGTCCACCACAGACATATCCAGACTGTTTTTTTCCTGACAAAATAACAGAAGCAGTGAAACTGTGAAGTGCCTGCTGCTCTGTCTTTCTTATGAAAATGAGCTCTCATCCACAAGCAAATAACATTTCCATCTTAAAAACGTCAGTAACCAGGACTTGCTCTGATAAACAGTCTAAGTTAAAATAAAAAAATGGCCTAGCCGTGTGTTGGCGGATTTCTTGAACAACATATCATTGATGGTGAATCAGGGTTGTTCTATTATATTTTCATGTATTATCAAACAAAATAACAGAAATACTTCGTTAACTTGGGGTAACCTGATAACTTGACCCTCCTTCCGGAACCTCCAACTAGTAACAGCTTGTTTTATTAATTTCATTAATTAAATTATAATACGTAACACTGGCCAAAGAAACGTAGTTGGGCTACATGACGGTTTTATGAGAGAGCTGACTCAGCTTGCTGATTTTTACAGGCGTTGCCTTTGTTGATGGAGACCTGTTAATGCCCATATAGCCAAAATACTACAACCTTTATAAAGCCTTAATTAAATATTCACCGATTGCGATGCAAGCCGCAAACTGTGTACGATCACATACCTGTTACCTTATAATCAAAATTCAGGTCTCGATCGCGCATAACCAACCATTGGCCTCTTTCTTACGAGACTTCACTTCTTACCTGGTTGGTTCGAGGACCTCCCTTGCGACAAGCAGCACCAATTTTCTCGTTGTGTTAACACGTCGAAGGGAGTAGCCAAGAACGAGCGCGCCATTTGCGTAGCTGTTGTTTGTGACGAGGCTGACAAAAGCTTCGTCTTGTACAGATTCTCCAGACATTCAGACGATTCTTTAGCTCAAAACAAAGAAGATCACGGCTTCTAAAGCGTTGGAAGGGCCTGACCGAACTACTAGCACTTCATTCCCCTCTTCACATGTTCAACCAATCCTACGCACGGGTGCAGCGCGCGTTTGCACGACTGTTAATTTCAGAACTGTTTACCATACCCCCTGTAGGGGAGGAATTCAATATAACTGTTTTTAAATCTTCGTTGGATTAAATCGCAAAAAAGTTATGGCGAGAAACTTTATGCCGACTGGAATGAGAGAAAATAATCGTTGCGCTCTCTTTTCAAAGGAGGGCAAAAGGGCTAATGCCCAGGTTGACCACTTTTTATAGTCTTTTCACTCAGGGGATAAGCCCTTGGCTCTACCCCAGAGGGGTTTCTGCACACCTGCTCTACCCCAGAAAGTCTTCGTTAGTTTTTTTGAAATCGAGGCTAGTTGCTCATGGCAACGTCAACCGACTCTTCACGAGTTGACTTTTAATACCTGTGGTAAATGGTGATTACTTTCTGAAGTGCTTTTTCAGAGTTTGGGCACGTTCGATTGCTATTTGAGAAGCAAAATGTACTGAAGAAAGAGTGATGCCTGCGATTTTACACAGCTGAGGTGAAGGAACGCGTTTATCTGGGTCCTTTAACGCTGTCGTTTTGCGGCGATGTAGCCGGGACTTTTTGCTGCATGTGGTTGGCTTACTAAATTCCTACTTGCATTTTTATTAAAATTTCTTAATATGAGTAACGACGAGAGGGATGTACAGTCTACGGGTGAAGAAAACACGCGGCCAGGTTCAAGTTCGTCGTCTGTCGTGAGTAGAAGTAGTTCACCAGATCATGTGTTTGTAGATAAGCATGAAGCTCTAAGGGAAGAGGATCCAGGAAAACTGTCAGCCGACGTGGCTGCTAGAGGAATTTTACAACAGGAGAGTGTTTCAGGACCTGTGACACAATCTGGTATGCGTGGGATGTTAGTAGCAGCGTCTGAGCTGGGAACAGATAATTCTGAAAATAGCCAGCCAGCAGATGAAAGTCCCACACAATACACACATGAACAACTAATGAACCAAGGTCAGGAGGCAGAGGAGGACTTGGAACAAACATCAGGGGAAATGTATTTCTTCACCCAAGAATCAATTACTCGGCCACCATCAACTCCTAAGGAACTGGCAAGACCCAAAAAACAGTCTGGCACTCATGCAACAGGCAAATTTGGAAGAGATAAATCCAGAAAAATCCAAAGCAGTAATGAACAAAAAATTAGCAAGGATGCAGAGCCAACTCCAAGTAAAACAAATCCAGCATCACAAGGAGCTGAATTTTTCAACAAGGACTCCCCAACTAGTCGACCATGGTCAGGAAGTTCAACATCCTCTGCAGAAGCGGAAAGAGAGAAAATGTTGGGAAGAAAAAAGACTTCAAGATCTCCTGAGTTAGTGTCAGTCTGTACACAGACAGAATGGAGTTGGTTTAATGACATGTTATGGTATCAGGAAGTGATGGCCAGAGCTGAAAAAACAGGAAGAAGAGCTTCTAGAGAGGTTCTTAAATCTCCATCAGGTAATACTTTACCAGGACAAAGGTTTATTTCTAGATGTGTATGTGACTCTAGGGAAGGGTTAAGCCCTAGTTTAGTCTCAGGGAGGGTTAGTCTGGTGCAGAAGCTATATATGGCTTCGTGCCAGCTATGAAGGGCGTGGATTTCACGTGGAATAGTTAGGGAAAGGGTGCAGCAATCAAAGAATTTAGGCTTAAATAAGGTATCTTGGATTTGGAAAGAGATTAGTACCAGTACACAAAGAATTGGATGTAACCAGCAAGCCCCATTTAAGATGTATCAATGTGAAAGGCATCAACTATTATACCAAACATATGGGGTACACCTAAAATCTTGAACTGTCATTAAAACCACACTCACAAAGTAGAAGTCTTATTACATGTTGTTCAATCAATCACAAAAATTGTGACTTGTGATTTGTGACCTGCATTTTGAACCTGCCATCATTCCAGTGGTTAAGTTTGAATCTGGTTCTGTCACCTTTGAATTAAATTGTGGGAAATCTTTTAGCTCACAGCCTTGCAAGCTCTGTAAAAACACGGAGGAAAAGGTCAGTAGGAAGTAGAAGAACCTCTGTGAGTAGCGAGAAGGCTGTGCAGATGAAAGATGAAGATAATTCATCACTCCCAGATGTTGAGGAAGGACATGAGGTCAAGTCAAGTTTAGCTGGATTTGAAGAAGGTATTCATTGATGTTGATGTATCATACATGTAACATTCTGCATACATCTGATAAATTTTGCCCCTGCAGTATCACAATAGAATTACCTGTATTTTGGCCTTTTCAGATTGATCTGGTGGCCATCTTGAATCGTCATGCATTATGGGCCATCTGAAAGGCAACTAACAGGGCTTTGTGTGGGAGTGTGTGAATTTCTTGATGGGAGACTATGACAAACTTTTTGAAGAAAAATAACTTTTCAATTTTTTAAAATAGAGGTAAATCATTTTAAGGGGAGAACAAAAATCACCGTGGGGATTTATGTTTCACGGTACAAAAGAAAAGAAGACCAGCTACTCTCTTCTATGATCAGAGTTTCTCCCCAAAGTATCATTTTTTCCTGTTGCTATGTACAAGGAAAAGCACAGAATCCTATACAAATGGCGAGGAACTGCTGCCTGTGGCACCCCTTCAGCCCTGTGCCGAAGCCCCGTAAAGGAGGGGGTATATTGTTCTCCGCTGGACTGGGTTAACTTGCCCCCAGGACATTATGCCAATAAGGCACCCCCTTGGCATAGCACCATGTGCCAAGGTCCATCATCCGATGGTCTAAATGGTCAGTGGGTATTATCCGAGGCTTGCCAGTACATTTCCTGCCCCAATAAGTTATGCCCAACTTGTGTGTTTGTTGTCATTTACTGTGCACCCGTTTATTAATCTTGACTATTCCTCTCATCCAGGCCTTATCCCCTGAGCTTTACACATTGCATACACAGCAATAATTTTGAAAAAGATATACAATAATTATTACTATATTTTTTGTTGTATATAGGAAGCACTGGGAGAAGCAAATCCAAGTCTTCTGGGGGAGGTCCTAGATCTCGGCAATCTTTTACCTCCTCACTACCCCGCACTCCCAAGGGAGATGTTTTGTTCCGACCAACGACAGTTGAGCCAGATTCTAGCAGCGATTCTGAAGGTTATGAAAATTATGACCTTGACCTTGGACGAGAATATCTGCTACCAAGTATTGGTCCCCCAACAATTTTGCAGTACTTGAAAGAGTCACAACACCCTCCTTTGTCTAATGAAGAGGTTGAAGACAGACAAGAATTTTCTAAGGATGAAATACTAAAGAGGAGCATGTTTAGTGGTCCTTGTGTGTTTTGTCATGAAGATATACTTCCCTTTCCAACCATTGAAGAACTGGAAAAGTTTACTGCTGATCAGGTGACAAATAATAATTATTTTTGTCATTAATATCATTCTTGGTTTATATGTGACGCAAATTTAGTTTCATGTCACACTGATAAAAAGTAAAATCGCTCACCATTCATGATGTATAGACAAGAAATTGAGATATTATAGAAGAAAGAAGCGACATGTCAAACTTTCAGGCCTGTATGCGATATCCTGTACTTCAGTTATTTGGAAAAATGTACCACTCAAAATTGTAGAGTTTAGTATGGAGAAGCCATGTTGCTGTCCTTCAGAAGGACACCAACATGCTGGCCAGAAACCAGGGAAAACATCTGGAGTTTACTTTGGCTGTAAAACCTTTCTTTGCTCTACTGAACTTGTAAATATTTGCATGAACACTTTTCTTAACACTTTTCTTATTGGCTGTCCAGAGTTCAAAACCACAATGTGAATTGATGGTTTCATGTTTGTGGTGTGTTCCTTAGCAGCAGTATGAAAAAAACTGAAATTTGAACTGCTCTTTTTCCCAACAAAGGACGTGCTGAATAGTGATTTAGCAGGTGGATAGTGTTATGCACTTAAAAAAAAATGAGGCCGCAGCGAACTCTTACACGTATACTTTAGATATCTTTATAGCCAGGTTGTTTGAAGCCTAATGACGTGTAGTCAAGTAGTACTAATTTTGGACTAACTTGCAATGATCAGTTCTCATAGGTTGGCTTAGTAGGTAGCAATATGCCTCAAACAGCTCAGCCCTGGGTAGTGAGTGTCCTAACCAATGTACCACTGTGACATACATTTCAGCTTTACTGTTGTCCTCAATATGAACGCTTAGTGAAGTTTGAGCTTGCACAGAGAAAAGACTCTGGTCACATGACCGATGAATTGATTGACATCAAGCCGCATGCCCCGTATGGTACCAAGGCTGCAAGGAGGGCAGCGAAGGAGCGAGCAGCACAACGAGCCAGGGAACGAGAGATGGAGCGACAGCGAGCAGCTGGAACCAACCCACTAAACTTCTATGCTTGTAAGTGTGGTCCGTGGTGCATAGTGAGAACTTTGTTGTATGCTGTGACTTGCTACACCTTATGCAAATAATATGAAGTTTGTGTAAAACAATGTTACTAGTGTTGTGTAACTGTGTTCACAAGAAAGGAGACAGCAAGTAGCCTCATTTTTGTCAAGAACACATACAGTACAGACTGTACAGTGTAAGCTCAGCTTTGAAACACATCCTTTCAGCACATTTTTCATCAAATATATGCACACTTGAACTTGAACACTTGTTGATCAATATGAATATCATAATAATATTATTATACAGTCATGTTAACTACAGTTGGAGAATTCTGGAATGCACACACTTGTGGGAAAAAGATAATAAGAGAATGGAATAATTTTGCTTTGTATTGTTTTATTTAGTGACCCGTCAAATGAAGACCATAACTTACTCCTTGGCCTCTACTAAGTGCATGGAGGAAGGGTGGACTGTTCGCCCAGAATCTCCATCCTCAACAGACATGGAGCATATTCAAGATCCATTTGTTATTGAAGTGAATCCACTTACACTTGTAAGTAAAGCAGTGTTGTTAGTAGCAGTTGTTTTAGTTTAACCCTTTAACTCCCAGTAGTGCCACTTACAGATTTTACTCTGTCTAACGCCAGACGATTTTACTCGTCACTGGGGCACCCCTTGGGGCTGAAAGGGTTAAAGTACATCCATATGGGTAAGGGAGGAGTCACATTTAGTCCCTCTTGTTTGGGTTGTAGCATTGTATATGGTTGTTACTGTAAAGAAGTTTAAACTAAAAGTCAAGTCAAGAAAGAAATACCTGTGGAATGGCCACCATGGCATCATGGCATTCCATGAACAAGTGGCAGCTGGGTGCAAGAGTTGAAAAACAAAAATGATATTAAATATAGCAATGTTAGGATGACAGATGACCACATTTTGGGGAAAACCTGTTTGGCAACCAGGGTATTGCAGGAAAAAATTATAAGGTTGGATAAGTGAACTTGCAGTGCCAAGAAGAGATACAAGGAAAAACGAAAAAACCTCTGGTACCAGCTTGTATTGCTTTTGCTTGCATTGATCTAGACAGTGATCATTGTCAAAAGCATACCATGGCCACTGTGATCACACAGTGTTTCTCTTGTAGAGGAAGCAGGCATTCCTGGAGAGGTTCTATGACAACAAGAGAAGGTTCCTTCTGCTCCTACCCGATGGCACAGGAACTTGTTAGTATCCTTTTCTGGTGAAAAAAAGTGTCTCAGTTGTGGAACCTTGCCTTTCATTTTTCCTCATCTGAAAGAGCAGGGTTGGTGCATGTAGAGAGTAGTGAGAGTGCTGACGCCTTCTACCACCAAGATCAATTTCTGGACTCTTGATTCTCTAGTTGCTTCTCACTGGGTACTGTGGGCAGTTTTCCCTCTCATCCCAAATTTTATTTCTAGTCTTCTCATAAAGAACATTTTATCGCACTCTCTTGAACATTATTTTGCAATCTAGAACTTTTGAGTATTATTAAATTGTCATCCTCTAATAATGTATTTCTAACTTTCTTACTGGCTCATTGGATCTCGGTTATCAGCCATTATACCCATATATGTTAGACCTTATATTATGACCTTAAATTTCTTGGCAGGAAACCAAGTTTCGTCGACAAAAAATGGTTGAGAATTAAATGAAACAACTATTCCATTCACCCATGTTAGAAACCAGATTGGTTGTAGCCAATAAGCTGGCTATTTATCACCTTTTGTCCAATGCATGCTCATGGGATCAAGTCATCGCAAGTCGAAGCGACTTCTTACTTGCGCGGACTTGCGATGACTTGCGTTGGATGGCCAAACGAGACGCAAGTTGAGCGGAGTTGCGTCCAAAATTTGAACCTTTTTCAAATTCAACGCAAGTCAGAGCAAGTCACTGCAAGTGGGTGGCAAAACCGTGCGTAAGTTCGCGCAAGTAGCAAAACTTGCGTCGACTTGCAACGACTTGTGTTTCGTTTGGCCAGGGCTTTAAGAGCCCCATTGAGATTAAGCCACTTTCCCCCGAACCAGTCTGTTATCACTCATTTCTCTTTACGTTGATTCTTAACTTTCTTGCTCAGCTATCCAAGCGGCAATATAGCAGTAATGATAACTGCAACAGAAAAAGGAAAGTTTACATACATAGTGTTTGATGTAAGCAATGTTCATTTCATTTGACCCTGCTAATTTGAATAACTGGTAAACGACAAGCTCGGATAAAAATGGGTAGGAACACGATCTGTTCACAAGCGTTGCTTTTTTTTCCCCTTGTTTGTTGGTTGCCTTGCCTTTTTCGTTAAGAGAGATGACTTTGACAGGATGTGCATTGAGCCAGACAAAAAAAATCTTTCCTTCTTCCTCAACCCGGCGTGGCTGGAATGGCAGGGAGGAGGGAGGAGGGAGGGGGGCAGGATAGGAAGGAGAAGGGAGCCGCACCGGGAGGGTGGAAGGGATAAGTGTGAAGCGCAAGGGAAGTGCAGTAGAGAGTAGGGAAGTAGTTTTCTGGGTGAATCTCTGTTGCTCTATGCTCTAACCATGACTTCCCACTTCCCTTCCTGTTTCTAGATACAACAACAAAAGGTAGCACCATCCGAAAGCTCACTCCCGGGCATTTTCTTTTATTTCGCTACATTTTGATTTTATGGAAAACAGAAATTCTTGCCGAGTTGGAAAAAGCACTTTTGTGATGTCCAGTCTTTAGTGGTGATTAGTGAAGGTGACTCATGTTCAACTTCAAAACTGAGAAAGAACTTATTTGCTTCTTTGTAAATTAGGACGATGAAAAAGACAACGAATCAAACCCATCCAAGATGCTAGCGATATTTAAACCGTCAGGACATGGAACTTGTTACTTTAGAGATGGATCTATCAGGTAAAGGAGAACAGAGAGGGTTAATGGAGACAAATAACGCGTTACTTAAACCTAATGGAAAGAAAGGAAAGGTTCCTTGATTCGTATGCTTATACCAGTTAGTGCCGATCTATGATGCAACAATTAGACAAAAACCAGAGAACCTATATTCATATACTGTAGGATTTAAGTTTGAAGCTTGTGGGACCCGTTTAAACAAATAAACAATTCAAATAAACTAAGATTTACTGATGTAAGATAGTCAACTGGAAGGAGACAAGCAGTTGGCTGTTTACAATACCGGCGGTGTTGAAATTACAGCATCGTATTTTGCATTCACGTCAAATGACCACTCACTTTTCGTTCCTTTTCCAGACTCGTATTGAATCCATTCTTTGGAGTTCTTCTGGATAATCGTGGCTCTCGCAAGAAGAAATGGCTTTGGCATAATTCGAATGAACACGTACACGCACCTCCTTTTCAACCAGTCACATTCATGATCACTAAGCAGTTGTCAATAAGGTGTTTGTCTCAGGTACTGAAATGCGTTTATTATATCTCTCAGATACTACGGGCGAAATGATTTGTTGATTTAACGCTCCGAATGCTACAGTACGGACCGTACCTCGTTTTCTCGGTCTATGCTGTAAGAAAAAAATAAGGAGCCGCAAGTTACAGTACTACCTTCGAACTCGTGTAACTGAAAAGGGTTGTCGGGTAAAGTATGTTCACTTTGCTTTAATTTCAGAACAAGACAGTTCTAACCTTCAATCACGGAAAATACACAGCTCGTTTTAACGTTGGAGCTAAGCTCAAGGTAGGAAGCCATAGAGGGCAATTGTTAAGTTGCACTTATAGCGTTCACTCTGAGGCTATCATGAGCTTTGTCAATGCTGCTTGTATTTTTAAACCTTTTTTTTACGACGCGAGGGCTTGAAGATGACAGACAGGCTATTTCCTTCCCTTCTTTCACATTTTGCTGATCTCTGGCTAAATGTAAAACTTTCGTCGTCAATAAGTGCTTCATGAACCCATCAAAGGAAGAAGGGGGAAAATTCAGTAATGCTGTCACACAAATTTTATGTGTGCTCTTTCCAAGCTACTTGAGCGCATTTATATAATCTGATTCAATGTTATAGTTGTAAGTGTATTGTTTTTCAGGCTGTGGCCAAAGCAAAACCACCAACAAGTAGAGAAAGTTACGAGACACATCTGGCAGAAGTGAAGCAGTTTGTAAAGTGGGTATCACCCTTGTATCTAAATTATCGCAAAATATTGCGACGTAAAGCCTGTTTTCCATATCTTCGTATCTGTCGTTTCTGTCGTAGGCCCATTTCCTGTTGTATCTGTTGCAGGAGATAGAATCCATTCTATCTCTTACAACAAGTTGTATCTGTCGTTTCTGTCGTATTGAGCGGTTGTACGGGAGGTTTCCAATAGTATGAAATTTTTTCATACGACAGATGCAACGATATGGAAACCAGGCTTAATAGCGAACACACTCTCTTTTTTACTACCTTTTGTCGCCAGGTAACAAAATTTACTGAACACCATCTAGGTTGCGCATAACAGTAGAGGTGATGGGTAAATAACTTGATTGGATGCGTTCTTGTGAAAAGGAAACCAAGCAATAGAGCTTTTCATCCGTTCGGTAGATAGTTTTAATTGTTTAGGAGACAAATACATATTAATTTGCCCGCTGAGTATCCAACGATAGAAATTAAAATGGCCGTCGTATTTTTTTTCTTCAGTATTGTTTTAGATCGTTACCAGAATGCAATGCGCCTTCCGAACTACCCTCGACTTGACAAGATTCCATTACCGCTTCACCTCCAGAGAGCAAAGGATGCCGGGAAGAAGGCGCGGCTACAAGGATCCACACCCAGCAGTCAGCGGGAGACGACAGTCATCGTGAACTAGGCGCCAGTTCTCCACCGTGGAGTTGGTCCTCGAGTCAGGAGATTTCGCTCTCTTTCCGTACTCACATGTAAAACGCCAGACTTAGAGAGTTCTTCTTTCAATTCTTATTGAATCTTAACCTTCAGTGTTTTCAAAACATCTCGCAAAGATTCACTTTTGAAAAAAAGTGACAGTGATACTGTATAGTTTTGCTTGTAACTGGTACAAATTATTTGGAGCAAGAGTTTAATAGGAGGGAAAATTGAAAATATGGGAGTTACTCCCTACATTATTTTAGAAATGTAAATACAAATAAGAACGTATAAAACAACGTATAAAATCTACATTTTATTATACTTAATTTTTATTACAAAAATACATTTTCTCCTAAATCATCTTAGAGACGTCCGTTAAATAAGCTTTGTAGTAACATGGTTCCGTTTCGAGTCTAAATGCAACCTTAAAAGGCGGCTGAACTGGGTTAAAATGTTGAATTCATCATGACATTTCTCTTCATCCAGTTGTTCAGTGACTCAGGATTCTTACTAAACTGTCTTCTGCATGTTTGGGTGCAAGCGTTGAAGATAAAAGGTAAATTTTTAACGCCGAATATCTCCGGGGGAGCCTTGATAACTTGCACTCCGGAGCCAAACATGGGACCGTCACAGCAATCACACCGAGAATAACTAGAAAGAGAAAGAATAAATGTGAAACGGTCAGTGGTTCCATAAAGTGGGTTTAAAATGTCGAAAGTAATATCCATTAGCTTTGGTAGTTCTCTAAATTGTCTTGTGCGGCTTGGTTGGCGGCAAACCTCGCGTCTCTTTCTCAACCAATCAGAGGCCAAATCACGTGATTTTGCTCGTACGTATTCTCCTGCGCTTAACGCCGGCTACACCATTTCCTTTGAACTCGGACTGGTTAGTTTTGGAAGGTTTCGTCAGTTGCGACTGGCGCTGGGCTTTGCTCCTTTGCTTTCCGAGGGGGAGAGGGTTGAGTTGTAAATGCATGGCAATTGCTGGGGTTTGAGAGCTTACTCGGTGCATGTTAGACTCCAACTACCTTCTTTCAGAGCGCGCAGTGTGTAATCTACCCACTGCGATAAACTTTCCGAGATTTCTGTGGCAGTAAATAAACGACACTCACCTTTCCATGATTCTTTTAACCGCTTCTGGTAAGTTTTGAACCGTGACGTGAATTCCCGCAGTGAAGACTGCTAAAGCTGACAAGTCGTTAAGCCGCTGAGTGAAGTAAAAGCCGAAGGAAATTAACGTTAACGTTGTAAAAAGAGGAAAAAACTTATAGAAGACCGCAAGAATTTGACAAACAGGAGAGGGAGGAGGGAGGAGGGAGAGGGAGGGAGGAGGGAGAGGGAGGGAGGAGGGAGAGGGAGAGAGAAACCATAAAAAAAAGTAAGCAAGTGTTCTCTCGCATTTATCTTACTCCACAATGCAGGAGAACAACAGCTCCGTTCCTTCTATGGTGTGTGTGCGTGCACCATCCCGAAACGCTTTTGATGCATTTTTTTTGACACAACATCCCACATTTTGCAAACAATTACAGTTGAACCTCTCTAATGCGGACACTAAAGGGACAGACCAAAGTGTCCGCATTAGAGAGGTGTCCGTATTATAGAGGTCACCAAGATTGCATCATTTTTAAGACTCCACTGACAGTTTTAAGTGTTCAGTAACGAAAAATAGGCCCAGTCTATCTAAACTGATTAATATACGGTATTCAGACACATTGATTTGTACATCTCAGTTACAGTACATACTTTATACGAATCGGTTATTTGAAACCAAAGGGACTACGTACAACGCAATGCTTCACCTAAAAAGGTAATAATAAAAGTACAGTTCTGAAAAACGTCTTTCCGTAGTTAACAAGTGCAGCGAACAGTAACTGGAGTAATTTTTTTAATCTTTATGTCCTGTAATCATTCTAATAATTCAAGCTTTAAAATAGTCTGTAATGTTCTTCTGGACGGCTTTCGCGAGTCGTTGTTTAATATACAGCGATTGGGCTTTTGAAATCACCTTGCATAGCTCGTCAGATAAATGGGATTCACCCTGTGCAGTAAAAAAAGTCCCATGCCAATACATTTTCACTGGACCGGACAAACTACTTGAACGTCTGGAAGAATGTTTAGACCTAACAGAGAATCCAGCTGATGAGGGAGATCTGCGTACTTTTTCTTTGGGATTGGAGTTTTTAACTCCGCGACTAGATTTCAGCTCTTGTCGAAAGCGTTCGACGCCGTACATCACAATCTTTTATTGTCTAAACTTGCAGCGGTCATGGCTGTTAATTGGTACCTCTTCAGCAGGAAACAAAGAACTGCGATAGCCAATTCTTTGTCATCAACCAACTAACGGGGTTACACAATGATACGACGAACGAACGAAGAGAAACAAAATGCGAACTTGTTATGTTGTGAAAAACTATCACTGCTAACTGGAATATTAACTACTTGTGGTCCTCCCAACGGAGAGACCCTAATTACGACTTATTCTTTTGCTCTTTCTTCTTTTCAACAATAGATCTATCACGGACTGGAAGTAATCTTGATTTGAAGGCACATATTAATTTACTCGCACGTGGCATATTGGTACACAAGGGCAGTTGCGCATGCGCGTACTAAATACTTAAAGAAAAACATGCAGAAGCGGTAGCGGTACCTCTGGACATTTAAGCCTGAGCGGTGTACCATGACGAGTCTCCCCGAGATTTCGGCCCGCGGATCGCTTATACTTGCTACTTTCTGATACCTATCCCCGATAGGCAGTGAGGGAGAGAAATGTCGGCCCCTAGACCATATGTGACAGATCCCTTACGTACTCGCAGCTCAACTCCTTCTGCTTTATACTATGATTTGGAGCGATATATATTTGCGACTATAGTTGTCATGTCTTCCATGTGGTAAGGACATTTTTTGGTACTAATTTGCAATACACAGAGTTGGCGCATGCGCATTTGCTAAGCATGACAAAACAAGAAAAGGCACCACGCATTTTCCGGTAAAACTTTAAAACGCTGTCGCTTTTTCAGACATATTGTGTTTTATTTTATTGTTAGAATTCCGCGCGAACAAACGAGGACAATAATTTAACGTATACAATGACATTAACGTGTCTGGTTGGACAGGGGATGGACAAAAGAAGTAACAAGTTATTCAAAAAGAGCAATAGCTCCTAATGAACTAGTGTTAAAAGTTAGAAAATGTTTGGTGCCTTCAGGGACTCTCCCGGACATTGATTGGTTAAAAATGTTTCTTTCTTAGCTGTTATATTCCCATAAGCATCTGTTCAAAAAGGTTGTTGTTAAAGAACAGCAACATGCAAAATCGCTATGGAGATGTAGAACGTCCACATTTCGTTTCGTTTTGTTTTCCTTTAGTTGAGTTTATTCCGGTGTTAAAAATGCAGTTCAGTCGATTGAGAATGAAGAATGTTTAGACCTAACAGAGAATCCAGCTGTCCGTAAAGTACTTTATACGAATCAGTTATGTGAAACGAAAGGAACTACGTATAACGCAATGCTTCACCTAAAAAGTTACTAATGAAAGTACAATTTTCAAAACTCCAGTTGAAGATCAGTGAATAAAATGTTGATGCTTGCGCAATCGCAAGCTCGTGCACAGAACTGTATGTCAACACCGGATCACCAGAGTGTCCGTAATAAAAAGGTTAAGTTTATATGACTTCGCTCTCTGGGGCCGAGATTTAGTGTCCGTTGTTCTTATTAGAGAGGATCCGTATTATAGAGGTTTTTGTTTTTAGAAAACGGGTGAGAATTTTTTCGGGACAAAGGGGAATGTCCGTTATAGAGAGGTGTCCGTGTTAGAGAGGTGCGATTGTACTTACTAACTACTATACCATCAACAGCGAACTAACTCGGTAACCATTCGACCGCAGTCGGCCTTCAACGAACAGTCCCGGGGGTGGACCCCTATAAAAGTGACGGGGGTGCTCGTCAAAAATTTTTGAAAACAACCTCCTAAATGGTAGGAGAATCTTGTTTTGTGGGCGTTGCCCACAGTAATTTTAACCCTCAAGCCGTACCAATTCTAAAACGACAAATTGACTGGCACTGATGACATAAGCTGCGTGTCATTTAACACAACAATGAACGCGTGTGGGCATACAATGCGTGCATTTTGGAGATATGAAACAAATAAAGGGATCAATTGCAATCACAATTGAAACCGCAATGCTCTGTAAAATAGGTAACTTATTAAACAGTTTCTATCCTACCTGAGGTTGATTGCAGGCTGTTTCTCTCCAAAGAAGAGGATGCATGAAATTATTCTTTACTCTCAGGTACTTGAGGTTGAGATAAAGAGCTCCAACTGGCATTGCACCAAGTTGATTTCCTCCCAAATTCAGTTCTCTGAGGGAGCTAAACACGCCAACAATTCGCTTAGAATTGCTTCTAGCGGTAATCACTTGTTACTCGTGGGGTGTGTTTCTAGGGTAACCGCGGTGCAGTGGAGAGAGGGAAGCTAGAATTTACGGTCAACTGGCTTGACAAGATACAGCAGTATAAATTGGCCACTTTAAAGAGATTCAAGAGCTAAACCCACTTTTAGCCAGCACAGCAGTGCACAGGTGATGGTAAAATGGGTGGGTTGTGAAGCAAGAGGATGTATGGAACAAAGAAGAGCTTAGCTTTCTTTTTCACCTCCTGTGTCTTTATTCTGATGATGATCACCAAACATCTCAGCACCTCCCCTTTTCAGTTGTCCCTTCGCTCCATTGCCAAGCAACTAGCACCTCATCTTTCTCATGGGTGCATTATATCATCACCATCATTAATAAGTTGCACTATTACGCTGAATTGCATTACAGTGTTGAGCCCACGGACCATGTGGGACACTTTGTATGAAAACCCTGATAAACGACCTAGTTCATCAGGCCCGGGTTGCTCGAAGCATGGTTAGCGCTAACCAGGGTTAAATACCATGGAAACCTATCGGTTCTGACACCTCTTAACCAATGGTTAGAGCTAACTGGGCTTCGAGCAACCAGCCCCTGGAGTTCTTGGAGCTTAGTGGTTCGAGCATCCACCCAGTGTTGCAGAGGTGGCAGGTTCAGTTCCTGGCTGGGATTATGCTTTCCTTTTCAGTTGTCCCTTTGCCTGTTGCCTAGCAACTAGCATGTCATCTTTCTCACGGGTGCATTACATCATCACCATCATTAATAAGTTGCATCTCTGCGCCTGCTCCACAGGCTACACATCTGCACAGGCCCATAGTTTTCCTTCAAGTCTGCATGCAAAAAGCCTGCATTACCATGCCCAGCACTATATTCTCTACTAGGCATGAAAAAAGACAAAAAATAACTCTTTTTGTACGTTACCTTAAGTTCCCAATACCAGAGGGGATGAAAGAGAGATGGTTGTATGCCAGATCTAAAACCTTGAGATGTTTCAACTGAAAGAGACTTAAAACAGTAACAGGTATTACTGGTAGTAGATGGGAAATCAGAGGCACTAACTGCCTGCTTGACAGACAGGTTCTGACTTCACTTCCCTGCAGTTGTTCTTAAGGGAGTAGTCATATTTTCCTTCTCCATATGACTCCCTGTGGCCTGCAGAGCTGATGGGATTATAACTGTGACTACGAGCCATGCAAGTGGCACATGAGGGATTTTCATGAGTGGCAAAGTGGCGAGTGAAAATCTCAATAATGCTCGTCACCATTCTTCATGTGGGTCCTCCGCCCAAAATACAACCTTTGCAGACACTTTCATGCAAGTTAAAACGACTCCTAGTTCTGACTAGTTCTGACTGACACATCAAGCAACTGACTGGCTCTTATTTTGTGTAGCAAACACAGATGAGACAAAACAAAATTAAGAAAAACCAAGACATGATACATAGCTAAAATAAAATGACCCACAAACAACAGTTGCTCTATTGTGTCTGGGTAACAAGAGTATGGGGCCAACTGACTGAGGGACTGGGATTCTTACGTAAATCATAAATCTTTTTTCTTTTTTGATTCATGGAATCACATTTGTGTATTACATATAACACAGATAGGAAATTACTATATACTATAGCTAAACGGATACACACACTTGGCCCTGGAGCACAGATCAACAAGCAAACTAGCTTCATTGACTTAATGACTGACTGATCTCACAAGCTGAATTAAGCTAGGACTGACCATCTGTGAGAGGGACTGGAAATTACTAGTAATCGGTGACCACTAAACATACCTTGAGGGTAAGGAAGTGAGAGCGTTGAAAGAAATCTCAAATACCGCAAGTCTCTTGAGTATTCTTATATCTAGAAAGGACAAAATGATACTAATGAAATTAATATAACAGCTTGAAAACCTAAACATTTTTCAAAGGAGAGGTGGTGAATGAAACATCAAATGCAAAGATTAAAAACACCTACAAAGACTTCCTTTGGCTCATTGCATGCATTTGCATGTAGACTCCAAAGAATGTTTGTGTGGGAGGCTAACATGACCACACATCTTAATCTGTAATTGCATTAACATACATGGTGGGAGTAGTGAGCTTGTAATTCTACTCAAGACCTCTTGTGTACCAGGTGATATTGTGTTAAGGGCTACAAGTGAGGATAAGTTGGGTCAGTTGTTCGCTTTATTGTTCTATGGAAAGGAATCAAACTGGTGATTGAGACCTTCAGAGAAAGATGCCCCAGGGCCTCTCCAGTAGGCTTGTGAAAAACAGTGAGTAGAGAAGAGAGGCTTTGTGCCTCAAAATTATGAAAAGAGGTTGGTCCTGTGATATCATAAAGTAATGAATAATTGCTACAGCATAAGGGTTGTAGTCTGTCCCTAGTTCAAAATGTTTCACATCAGTTTTTTTTTAAAGTTCCAATGTAAAATAAAACTTAAACTGGTTAAAAAAAAAAGTTGAACCACGAAAAAATCTAAACCACGATATAAGCACTTCTGATCTTCTTCTTCTTTTTTTTTACGTACCATGGGGAATTTCTTTGATGGGGTTGTTCCTCAATTTGAGTGAAACCAAGTTTACCAGTTGAAAAATTTCTGAAGGGAAGACCTGTCAGAATAAAAAGCTCAAGTAAATACATTGCTGAGGTAAGAGTTAATATTGCTAATTGGTTTCAATACTGTACATGGTTTGAACCCAGGAGTCATACCTTAACTTGGTAAAGTAAGATTGTCTGTACGAGTGTGGTGCTAAGGACTGTTGTTTACGACATTGACTGATGTTTCGAAAACCTGAGTGGAAGTCATCTCCAGACTCAAGTGATCTGTGTATTCTCAGTGGATCGGATAAGTACTCTCATCGACCTGACTGGTTGGATGGTTGGTAGAAAAGTGATGCTACTTGTCATCTGTCCGGTAAGTCGAGATGTTATTGGCTGTTAAGACTGTCAACAGTGACTGACCAATCAGGTCAATGATCAGAGCTAGTACTTATGTGATCCACTGACAATACACAGATCACCAGCCTTTAAAAAAAGTGAACTTCATGTTGACAAGGTGTGATACATATAACTGAGGGTGGTAAAGGGGTTACTGGGTCACATTTCACACTCAGAAAAAAATGATTGTTTTACATTTCACAAACAATAACATGGTCATTTCATGGTTCAGAAGAAAAATAAACCATTACTTATGTTTTTTTAAAACAATAATTTCTTATATCCAAAGCACTGATTTGTTTGTTGTCCTCACCATGCAATATGGTCTGTGTCAAACGTACCTCTATTTACCGGTAGGTCTATTACATACATGTACATGTATGATTTTGTTAGTAAAACTATACAAGAGAGAAACCAGAATCATGGGTTCATGGTGAATTAACTAATAGATTCTCATTTGATGTTTAGTTTTTATGACAAATCACAGCTCACAGCATCAACTGAAATCGTTCTTCAAGAGATATAAAAATAGGCAATTCCTGGCTCACAAAATATTATACTCTTTACCACCCTCAACATTGACATAGCATTAATTTTGCTTGAAGAATAAAACTTTATTTACAATCAACAATAAGCATATAAGGACTAATCTAATATCGCAGTAGTCGCATGCTTACCCAGAGCTGGTTGAAAGAAAGATTCAAGTGTGTCAATGTCCCTGCCAATCCACTGAGATCAGGAAGTTGACTGAGAAAGTGTGCTCTTAGATTGAGAACTGATGACCCTGTCAGCATTGCGTTTAAAACCGCAGCTTCCACTGGAGACAACTCTGCATCGTAGATTTCAGCACTTACTGTGGGGAACAAAGGATAACATAATAAAGCCAAAACAAATGAGTTTCAAGTGTCATGCATTCTTTGAATCAACTGGTGAGTTTATAAAGAAACAGTGGTGTTTCACTTATGGCAAGTGAAACACCAGTATTTAATCATCAAGTGAGTTCACAAGGTAAATTGGTCAATATAAAGAGATTCAAGTGGAAGAGCTAGCATTTTTAAGACTCCAGACAAGATTTTATGTCAGCCCATTCAAATGAAAGTTAGTGAGAAGTTCTTTCTTGTGGAACTGTAGTTTTGAATTCAGATTTAATTCCCAAGAGTGTGACCATTTCACTTGAAAGCTGTTTGCACGGCACCTCTACATGTAAGTTTCAAATTTGCAGTTGAAAATAATGATTATCGTTGAAATGGTTGAGAGCAGCACTTAGCAGTCTTAGCATTAAAATAGTCAAGCCAAACTCACTAAATGGTGAAGAAGTCCTTGGCAACTCTTCTCCTTGAAAGTACTCAGGTTGTGAACTGGGAAGTATTACCTCCCTACTCTGGTATGCTACCACTGGTTCGCTGAATGACAGATCAGATAGAATCAAAAAAAAATTTCATTAATATATTTATAGCTAGAGCCTGACACCTTGCTAGCTCTCTGTTCGTTTCTTGTTCTTTGTGCACTTAGGAATGTAGGGGAAGTTGAGGTGCAGATGACGTTTTGTTTAAACTGAATACAGGCCCTTAATAAGCCCATTTTGGGGAGAGGGATAGTGGTGAGAGCACTTGCCTAATCTACCAATGCATGGTGTCCATTTGGCATTGGAGATCAGAGAATTCTTCGGCTAGATTTCAATGGCCTGTAGCATCCTTCAAGCTAATTTCTGCTAGACACTTTATACTATCCCCCTGCTTGTTCAATTCTTAACAAAAACCCCCTCAATGTGTGCCAGATTGGATTCCCAGACTTGGCAATGAATGTTAGTTAGTTGGTTCTCTACTTTGCTCTGAGAGATTGTTTTCTTGGTAAACGTACATGTACTTTGGTCTTCCCCTCTCCTCAAAAATCAACATTGAAATATTTGAGTTTAGTTGATTTGATTTCTACTTGTACACAATTAGAGCATCGCACCGGTATCACGGAGGTCACGGGTTCGAATCCCGTTGAAGCCCTGATTTTTTCAGGCTTCTCCTTCCAATTGCTTAAATTGGAAAATTAACTGCGATGATCATTCTTCACTTTCATCTGCAACCGCAGTTCACATATGAATTATTTCATATGTACTTCACATCTGTACACAATTAGTTCATTATTAATATTATTACAAGCAATCGAGGTTAGAAGGTCAATACAATACAGAATCCTACAACTGCCTCATTTGTATGTCAAAACTGCTGATACACCATTTCTGTTATCAATGACAATAATAATTACTATTACCAGGAATCTGACTTAAATCTTGTGTGAAGCTATCAATACATGGAATTTGAAGGGCATTTGCATTTGACCTTTCACATGATTTCATACTTACACATCGAGGGTTAGAATTTGTTCTTTCACCAAAGTTTTCTGATAATCCTCATTTTCATCAACTCTACTGCGTGCCAAAGTACACTGATCTTTTCTCTCTCCAGCTATCTGACTCAAATCAAATCTAGTTCTTAATTCACTTGGTCTCAACAACCCGTCACTCTGTGGAACCAAAGATTTGTCTCCTCTTATCTCCTGCAATGTTCTTATAGTTTCCGCTGTAGTTTGTCCAAGAGTTTTGACAGGAACGCGATGACGATACCTGTGATCATCTCTATCAGAACTTGAGACTGGAGCATTCTCCTGACCACTGGCAACATATTCAGTTTCTATTGGTGGCAAAGGCGCAAATCTTGAAGCTGGTAAGGTCTGTTTAGAGCCAGCTGGTGTAATAGGGAATCCTGCAGATGAATGGTCTGCAATGCCGGATACTTCTTGTTCTGGTAAGGGAAATGTGTCCATTTCTTGAAATTGCATTTCTGAGGGAAAGATAAAAATATCACTGTTGGTAAGGAAATTACTGTGAAACTCCAGAAAACCATTAACACCGGAAACAATCATTATGGTCGGAATGTTATTGTGTAGCTAGGAAAAAGCCAATTAGATGTGACACAAACAGCAATGGTAATTAGTTTGTGGTTGTTAGGTTTGTACATGCAAGAGGCATGGGCCTATTCTTGAAATTATGTGACAAACTTCTTTGCATTCCAATTTTGAAAGAACTTTTGCAATCAGAGGGCAAAGCGGTTTTGGACATCATTTCAGGAATAGACCAATGCCTTTCAGTTTACTGGCTCCGTCATGGGTCAAATGACTGTTACTTTCGCAAAGTTTATACAATATGTTTTATGTACTTGAAATTTAACTTTGTCGAAAGAAGATATTTTGGGGTTAGGTGCACTTTGAGAATGGACAACTGCCATGATTTTGTAGTAGTGTATTTGATGGTGACATAATTCTTCATACATGCTCCACATAACAATCAGTGTTACCTCACCTATTAGCAGTTGTCTGACTGGAACTCTTGGCGTAACATCAGGAACATCAACACTACCTGTATAAAAAAGAATTTGAATATTTAGCTTGGTCCTCTTGCCAGTGCAAGTTTCATTAGTCTTGGTGGAAAATACTCCCAACCCTTGGAGTGGAACAGGGGTCTACATTGACTCCTGCATTAAGCCCTGGTCAAACGGTGCATGATAGTTGATGATAGTTGATGATAGTCGATGATAGTTAAAGCATGCGCGCTCGTTTGACCACCAACTATCATGCGCTGTCATCGACTATCATCAACGATCATTCACTTTGAGCATGTTCAAATTCTTCATGATAGTTGATGATAGTTTTTCGTGTTTGACCATGCGCATGATAGTTTCATTAGTCTTGGTGGAAAATACTCCCAACCCTTGGAGTGGAACAGGGGTCTACATTGACTCCTGCATTAAGCCCTGGTCAAACGGTGCATGATAGTTGATGATAGTTGATGATAGTTGATGATAGTTAAAACATGCGCGCTCGTTTGACCACCAACTATCATGCGCTGTCATCGACTATCATCAACTATCATTCACTTTGAGCATGTTCAAATTCTTCATGATAGTTGATGATAGTTTTTCGCGTTTGACCATGCGCATGATAGTCGATGATAGTTTTTCCGTCAGCTGTATTCCCCAAAATTGACAGGCTCAGTTTTCGGCACCAGCTTTTCAGTTAACTTTGAGCAAGCTAACAAAATGACTTGATCCACCCCCTTGTCTTTTTCTTCAACCAGCACACTCTAGATTAGTTTTCTGTCTGTTCAAGCAACTCAAGGAAAACGAAACAGGCTGCTGCCCTCATTCGCCATGAAAAATTATTCATCCCTGCTTGCAACGCCATGTTTCTTATGACATTATCTTAATTGATTACATCCCCATTGTGTGTAGCCATGGAGATGAAATATGCAACAATTCTTCCCCAGACTTTCTCGGAACAACTATCAATGACTATCATGCGCTGTTTGACCACCTGTTTGATAGTTGATGATAGTTGATGATAGTTTTGACTATCATCAACTATCATCGACTATCATGCACTGTTTGACCAGGGCATTCGAGTTGGCTGCTAGTCACATGATCTACATTTCCAGGAAGTAATTATTGTCTATTTAGTCAATCAAAGTGTACATCTAGCTACCCTGCGAGCAGGAAAATTCTTGCCTCTTATTCATTTTGGTGGCTAAACAAGAGAGAAACCCTGCAAGCAAGCAACTCATTCCGTCCTGATTCAAGAAAGAATAAACTAAAATAAAACTGGAAAAAAAACTAGTTTGTAAACAAGTTTTCTTTCTTCGCACAGGTGCACTTTGGCATAACGTGTGTGACGTGATGTAATGGGTTTCGTCAGCCATGCACGCTTAACAGGGAAGGGGTCGCCTTCTCGCAGTGCTTTCTTGTTTTGCTACTGAAGCATATAGCAGATGAGAATCCACTACTCGCAGGGTAAAATGTGATTATTACATGGGATGCCACAGGCAGACCACGTCTAAGAATCGGTAGGGTTTCTCTTTCTTCATGGTCTCATATGGCAATTAGCCACGTGCTTGTGCTTCCCACTGGAGTTAAGCCCTGTTGGCTGGGGTTAAAACTTGGATGGGTGACCATGCATAATATCCATGTCGTTAACTTGTTCTTGTTTTTTTTTTCCTTTGCCTTGTTGTTTTTCTTCTTAGACACAATTTAAAAAAAATAAATAAATTTCCAGTATCATGCGGGAAGTGTTATAAGCAACACAAAAACAACTTCTAGAGATCTAACCCGCACCTTGAACTCGGATCTGGACTAGCCGTTGTACTTTTACAATTTCTGGTTAACTGTTTGTGCATCCCACGGAAACGTCCTTAGGCGTCTTGTTGACTCAAGAATGGGATGTTCAACTTTAAGCTTTTAATTTGTATGGTCAATTAATTGAATATATCTAGTTTTTGCACTCACTGTCTATTTCCAAACTATGAATGGTGGATTGTTTTGGCTTATTGACCGCAAACCAGCTCGTCAATTTCTCATAGCTTTGCTCTGATACCATCGGGTCGCCATCATCGTTTAGCTGAGCACGGGACGGCAATCTCCTTTCAAAGTCTTTCAGAGTAAATTCCGGAGGAGGTCTTGTATATGAATCTTTTATGAAAGCTTCCAATGGTAATTCCCTTAATTTCCTCGGAGGTCTTGACGGTAAAGGATCTGGTCCTTTCGTCTTGAGCGGTTTGACAACCGATTTTATCGGAATCGGAACATCACCGTGAAATCTCACTTCTACCGGGGACTCTTCCACTTTTGGCGTCGGCTTCGTAAATCGCTTTATGTTTGACGCATCAGCTGATTTTGCCACCGCCTTATCCTTATCAGTCGTCTCCGAGGATTCATCTTCTGTTCGATAGCGGGCAGGATTGGGTGCTGGTAATTTTTTAGGCGGCAAAGGCCGCCGCAAAAGAAGCAATGGTCTTTGAGATGTTGCAGTCGCCATTTCTTGGTCACTTATTTCTTCAGGTGACATGGCGGCTTCGCTTATTACCATGGTAACCATTGTTGACGGAGCACAGGGCGGAGATTTAACGGAAATCTTCGGATACCTGTCGAGTTTTTCTCGTACATAGGTACCAGTCTTCCAGTACAAGCAAAACGATGACGTCGATGAAGTTTAGACAGGGAACATAGCACAAAAATTCCTGTATGGGGGAACATGTCTTCTCCGAAATCTTCACTCGGAGAGGCTAGAAAACAGAATGGTTCGCGCAAAAGAAAGCGCTCTAGCTTTCAAGATCTTGACACAAATGGATCATCTAAAAGTAAAGCTATATGTGTGGTAAGAATGGAATTGAAAGTTTAATTAATATTTTCGATCCAGGCTATAACACAGCTTAAATAATTTCTTATGAAGCTTATTAAAATCTTGTCTCGTCGCCGTGAATATCTCCACAGACAAGCTTGCGAGTTGCTATTGACTATACTCCTAGAAAACGCTGCAGACTTCCCTGGCTTTTTATTTGTTGCAGCTTAAGTTTGTTGTGAGAGTGTTTTAACAAGCTGGAACTCTAACAAGCTCATTGCTATTAAAAAAAACCCCCACATTTTGACCACGATTTCCTTTTGTATCACTCGTTTGTTATCTAATGGCAATAAGTAGCAATAGGAACTACAAGAGATGTTGTAAATGAGAACCTAAATGACCGGATCCCTTCATAAAACATGCTTTGTTTAATTTAATTCCAGGCACCGCGTGAACCGGCTTGTTTTTACGAGCCAGATCTCACGATTTCCACTGCAGACGAGCCAGTTGATGCATATTTCGAGCCAATTTCTTTAGAGGAGGCAAAAAATGGAAAAGGTAGGAGAAGATGTCATCAAAATGGATCTTTTTTTCGGGGAAAAAAGGCACTATCTAAGCTTTGTTGTGTCAGCTGCTCGAAATTAACATGCTACAGTATTACCGGTAATTTCATGAGCTAGTTTTCACGTTGTCGACAGAAAACGTAAGCTTATTTTGTGGAAGTAACCTACATTTTGAGTGCATTGGATGTTTTTTGTTACAGCAACAAGACCTATTCGCGTTTATGCTGACGGTGTTTACGATGTTTACCATTTTGGTCATGCAAGGGCTTTGATGCAAGCGAAACGCTCATTCCCAACGGAAGTCTACCTGATGGTTGGAGGTAACATTGGGAAGCTCTTAACTTCAATGAATTTTTAATCGCTTGTAATTTTTGCGTGCGTGTGTGTTTTTATATTTTGTCTCGTAGTTTTTGCTTTTGCCACGACATTAAAACCCTTGAAACTATAAATTGACCTTGAGGATACCAAGAAATGTAACGCAATCCCTCTCATCAGCTGATTTTTTAGAAGCTCAGCTGAGGAGATAATCCCCTGTAGAGTCTGAAGTCCAAGTGTTTTTGTGTGTTTTTGTTTATCTTTATTTATATTAAATGCTTCTTTTTCCTATGGCGATCATTTAATGAAACATTATATAGCTTTCCTGAGAGATTGGCCTTTGTTCTTCTTTCCTCTTTCTATATATTCCATTTATTTGCATTTTAACCAAAACTAAAGAGATTTAAACGATCTTTTGTTATGGTTAAGAAAAGAAATTGTATTTGTACTTCTTTGTTTATGCATATGCCATCTTTATTTTTATAGTTTCTTATCCGGCTTAGGTAAAGAAAGTATTAACCTCTGACAAACACAATCTTTCTGATAGACACAATTAATGCAAACGTAATTTGTGATGTGGACAGTGATGAGAAAATTGTTATGTGGTTCCAAATATTTCAGTCAGATCAGGAAGTTCTCTGGCTATTAGGCAGAAGTCTCCAGCTTTAATAATTTTGATGGCCTGTAGCACCCTCCAAGTTGATTTATCCTTAATTATCTTGTTTCTTTGTATGTGCATGTTCTATCCACCTGTTTCTTCAGTTTAATGAAACCCTGATAATATACATATTTGTGATATAAGACCACAAATGTGAGGACAAATGGCTTGTGCCCAAAAAGAAAAACAACAACAACAACAACAAGACAAAACAAAAGAACCTCATCCTTATTTTATTTCCATTTGAAGGGCTCCAGGCAAAAATGATGTGGGTGACTCTCAGGTCATTTTGCAAAATCAGGGTCAGTTTCCAGCAAATCAACTGCACTAAAATTATGGGTGAACTTCCCCATGGTATATGCCAACTTTCCCATGGTATATGGGTAATTCCATTACTTAATCACCATGTATAGCCCCACAATTTAGCCAAATGACCAAATGCACTAAAAGAGTCACTTATGACATTTTGTTTTCTCTGAGCCCTTCGATTGTACTCAAGATCATGTTATTCCCTATATAGAATGTGTTTGGTCTGAGGGTAAATGAAGTGTTTACATGTTGCAGGTAATAAACTATTATAATGTTGACTGCATGTGCTCCCTCGTAAGAAAACCCAAATACGAGTACAGAAGATCAGCAATTCAATAATTGTGGCAGGGTCAAAACATTGCATTGCACTTAAGCTATGTCATACGTGACCAGTATTTTTTGAAGTTTGAATCAAGTGGTAAAATCTGCGTGGCAGTTTTGAACTTTCCTCTAGAGATTCTGAGTTCCTGTGAATATTTCCTTTATATGTTGAAAACTGAAAGCTCTGAAATTTTGTTTTATGAAATATCATGTGGCACTTCAAAATTATAACCTATTCAAGTGCATCATTAAATTAGTTTTCAGATGTTACATGTATGTATTTTTCAGTGCAGTTTTCATAAAAACTTTCAAGGTTCCAAATAAATGTCAGAATATCCAAAGAGAATTACGAATGTTAAATGGAAAACTCCTCTCTTCTGGTCAATGTCCATTGCTAAAAAATCCCTATGCTAACAGGGAATGTGTCACAGGGTTGTTGGTCTAAATTTGTAAAAGTTAAACTTTCACAATATCACTTTGTTTACTCTTAAATCCTTTCTACATCACTAATTTTGTGAAAAATCAAGTGAATGGAGAACACAGGAATAAGCTGAAATGTTATTGCCAATTTTCTGTGAGTCAACCTTTTTTTTAATATTCGACAGACATCTCCATCTTGGCCATCCGCTATGGAAAAGAAAACATGTATGAATAGGTTCTGTGCATTACAACACATGTAATTGTGGTTTAAAGGAATTGTGGTCATTTGTTTGCACCTGCCAAGCAACCAAAAACCATCCATTCCATTTTCAATGTGCTTTTACAAATGGTATATGTTCTTTCCATAAATCATTTTTGTTGCAGTGTCCAATGATGAGTTAACACACAAATACAAAGGGTTTACAGTCATGACTGAGGATGAGCGTTATGAGTCCCTGAGACACTGCCGTTATGTTGATGAGGTCATCCGTGATGCACCCTGGTCAGTCGGTGCTGATTTCCTTGAACTTCATAAGGTACAGTATGAAACTGACCCTCTTGCAAAATTGACTGAGTATGATTGTTTTAACAGATTTATTATTGTCACGAAAGGTATTACCCAGTGTGGTTTGCAATTATAGATTGAGTTAATGAATGGGTGGGCAGTAAATAACAACAAATACACAAGTTAGGCGTAATTTCTTGGGGCATGGAATGTACTATCAAGGCTTGGATAAAACCCACCAACCGTGTAGACCACCCGATGAGGGATCTCTCTCGGTGCATGGCTATGCATGGCGCCATGCTGAGGGGGTGCCTCATGCCTGTATTGCAAGGCAGGCATAGTTACTGGCATGATGCCCTGGGGCCAAGTTAATCCAGTCCAGCAGAGTACAATGTGCCCCCTCCCTGATGGGGTGTCAGCACAGGGCTGAAGGGGTGCTGCAGGCAGCGATGTCCCATGACTGTGTCAAAATGTAATTGTGGATGGTGATGTTTCGACCGCTATACTGCAGTTGAAATGCTGTGATCCGTGATCCATGATCCTATTGTGACACAATACAAGGGTGTTAGTTGGATTGCTATCTTGTCCACCACAAGATACTTTGCCTAAAAGTATCAGACATCAGATGTGTTCATATATTTCATCAGATCCTAGCTCATCACATGATACTCAATATGACTCATCAACATTTGTTAACAGGGAACCCAGCATTAAGTGTCTGGGAGTAAGTACTACTTATCTCAGGGATATTTTTTGTCTTATGTACGTGGAAGAGAGTAAACAAAGTGGACTCCCAGGTAGAACCTCTTAACATAGTGGATAAAAGACAGTTCACTTAGTTTGTTCCACATGGCCATCTCTTTTGTTTATTTAGATTGACTTTGTTGCCCATGATGATCTGCCATACAAGAGTGCTGGTGCTGATGACATTTACAAGGAGGTGAAGGCCATGGGCAAGTTTGTGGCCACACAGAGAACAGAGGGCATTTCAACATCAGACCTCATAGCACGGGTGGTTAAAGATTATGATGTTTACATAAGGAGAAACTTGGCAAGAGGCTACACTGCCAAGGAGTTAAATGTCAGTTTTATCAAGGTAAATATGTAATAGCTTAGGAAGTGTGGCTATGAGCTTCTTCCATTGGGAACTCATTTGGTCAGAGCATGAACTGTTAAAGGGGCTATGTCATACTATTCTGTTCTTGCTGTCAATACCAGTGTCTTTAAATCTGGTTCAAAGTCCTCAGTACAACAAACAGTATTCTTGAGCCCAGTTAAAATAAATAGTATGGAAATAATCTCCATACAAAGAAACCTTGAACTGTATTAATTCCCTGCATCAAAAATTTAGTTCTTGGTACAGAAGATCCTATTACAATAATGACAAGCTGAGAAAAACTTAACATGCTAAAGCTTACACGAGAATGGGTAATCACCTGTAAAGAACAAATATATGCATTGTTCTTTAGAACAGCAGGGGCAGTTTTAGCGTTTACTAGTACCAGTTTTTTTCCTCTTTGCTAGGAAAAGGAAGTTCAAGTGAGGCAAAAAATGGATGAAATCAAAGGAAAACTGAGCGACAAGTCCAATGAGATCCTTACAAAGTGGGAAGAAAAGTCTCGTGACTTTATTGGAAGCTTTATTGACATGTTTGGAAGAGATGGTCGACTGGTAAGCTTGGTGAAGTCTTTTTCCAGGACAAACCTTTTTCAAGATGGCAATGACGATGACAATGCCAAGTTGTAACTTATATTGAAATGATATAACATACAAGTACATTAATAAATCCAGCTGTAGGTGATATAATTATTATTCTTTTAGACTGTATTTATTTACTGGTTGAAATTTTTAATTCATTCTGTATGTATATTATATGGGGTTAAAGGTTTTTTTTGTATCATAACTGATTACTGTTTTAAAATTGGCATTAATCACATTATTAAAGAATTGCTGTAATTACAGTCTGTTTTGTAAATTATGCCCTTTTTCAATTAGTTCTTGTTAATTTTTTAGAAAATATTTGGGACTTAAAATAATGATCAATAACAGTAATGTTCACCTAAGCATCTTATAAAAGTTTGCACAGATCCCTGACAACCTAAAATGAAAATATCAGACTTCAAACTAAAAACTGTGTAATTTTAAGACAAGTGTTAAATCTTTATTGTGTATTTCAATATACAATAAACGTCTGATGAAAAAAGCATTACAAAGATGTGTCTCAGGTTGTAACTGTTTTGTTCACAAATTACCCATAAACATCTGTCTAGATTTAACCTTTAACTTGAAGATTCATGGTTTCTGCATAAAAAGATGAGCTTTCAACAACCAAGTCAAACTTCCAAACTTGAAAGGTACTTTTGTCTTAAATATAAAATTTAATATTTACAATAATATTACCGGTAGGTTTAAACTTGTGTAGGGTATGATATAATTAATTTCTAAACAGAATTTCCTGCATAATCCAATCTGTGCTTAGTTTAACTTCATTATATTCAAAAGGATTGTAAAATGATTACTAACATTTCAAATGCAATCTATTATTTCTAACCTGATATTCAACAACAATAATTTTAATAGATATAAATCAAAACTAAATGCATCTTGCAGGATGACAAACAATTAAATTCCATATTTCATTTACTTTGTAAATCTTCATGATACTGTAATCGAATTGATTTCAACAGTGCAGCTCCTAATCATAACCATCTTTGGCTTTTCTCTGATCTATCACAAAGACAAAAAAACCAAGGATTAAGAAGATAAATATCATATCTAGCTGTTTTGTATTTGGACCTTCATGCTTAAGCTGGGGTTATCGATATTTATTGGCTTGGTAAGGCTATTGTAAAGGGGTTTACAAGGTGATGTTTCTGCTCTGAGGAAGGACTAATGCTCGACATGTCAGGTGGTGAATTTCCTTATGGTGGCCACCAACATTTTATTAAAATTGCAGGGGAACACTGCTAGCAGTGACATAATCTTTTGTCCTTCCCTTTCACAGAACCAGCTGTTTGGCAAGGGCAGGGACAGAATCTTTGATGCAGGTGCACGTATTAAGAGGGCACTTTCACCTGGTAGAAATACCGATGATTGGTATGAGATATCCCCGCATTCCTCTCCAAGAGGATCACCAAAAGTTCCTCGCCTGTCTTTTAACCCTGAGATTAGTGATGATGAAGAAGAAGATTATAATAAAGCAACAGCTGGAGAGTTGGTCAACAACTGAAGTATTGGCAACCAGTGTTTGCAGGAAATATTCTTGATTAGTGGTGATGATGAGGATGTCACTTTGGGGGGGGGGGGGGGGGGGGT
>BLFK01000134.1:2358849-2369937 GCA_014634185.1 Astreopora myriophthalma | reverse complement strand
CCCCCCCCCCCCCCCTCCCCCTCTCGTTTTGGCCTTTAATTGGTAATTAATTAACGATCTATCCCTGAGCCAATGCAAGGAAAAAGAAATACCCCTGTTAATGGGGACCTATGTCCCACATCAGGAGAAAGCTGAAAAGAGAACGTTGTTGTAGGAAGGTTTCCCCTTACATGTGAGTAAATCTCATGACACCGTATCCATCTTCTGTAAACTGCCACAGGCCCCCGATGTGATCTGTTTTCTCATACACAACGATCTTGAAATTGTCATCCAACAGACACTTTGCTGTTCCAATACCAGAAATACCGGCACCAATAACTGCAACATCATATTCTGCAAGATCGCCCATCGTTGTAATCTACAAAACAATGCGAGAAACTGGAAATGCTTTTACTTTGAGAGGGAAACGGGCCAAGAAAGGGATCTTTGAAAAATAAAAACTTCAGAGGACTTCGTACAGCCTCGTAGTGCTTCAAACATATGAAAAGAAAAAAAAGAAAAATTTCCACCCACATAAACAAGGTTTAACTTGCCTTGTTTTAACTGATGTTAGTTATACATCCCAGGAGATAATAAAAGACCATATAAGCCCACTTACGTACCACAGATAAAACAATCTATAAACGCAGCCTCCAGCAGCTTTCCGTGAAATAATGCTTCTGATGTCATTACATTGCTTTTAACGACAGCATTTTAAAATAGACACGAATGCACCCGAAAGTCGCGTGAGTTTACAAATTCCCGTCATTTTCAATTTTTTAGTAGGTTCTCCCTTGAACGGTAAACGTGTTACCCTGGGATGGGTAAAAATATTTCTTTGTCTACCCTCCTAAGGAGTGTAATCCATATATGGAAATGCCCGTTGTTCCCACTTTCGCGCCATTTTTCAACATCAGAATTTTCAAGATGGCGCCAACCTCTACAGAAGACGGTTCAAGCACTTCGCAAGATGGTATGCTATACAACAGTTTTGTTGCTTAACAAACAAAAGAATTTCATGCCAGAAACCTTTATCTATAAATATTTTCGTCCTTCTAGACTCACAGCCAACAAGGCGATCAAAGCGATCTGTGAGTCGCACAGCCGGAGCAACCTCTGCTCTCGATAAAATTAGGTTTGTTTTTCTTTTCCCTCGTGTTAAATTATTAATAATGGTAATTGAACTATGTGGAGTGTACTTTGGTCTGAAATCATACGCGTGATTTCAAAATCGAACGAGTTCGGAGCGCTAGCTCACAAGTGCAATGATTTCAGACCAAAATTGCACGACACGAGGTTCAATAATTACCATACCACTTTTAATATTACACCCATTTTGAGATCGCACAGTTTCTTTTGTCAATATTAATATTTGTTTAACCACTCAGTATGATTTAAAACCGAAATTGGACCATTTTGATGGGCTAAAGCAAGGATTCGATTTAGAGCAAAAAAAATGGTGCGAGCCAATCAGATTGCAAGGATCACCAATGATTTCAAAATGGGTGTATTTGTAAGGGCCGATTTACACGGTACAACTTTTGCTTACAACTGTCGTTTGCGATTTTTTCTGCGCGCACTGCTCGCGTCACGTAAAAAGTCGCGTACAACTCTCACTATTGAGCACAGACTGTTCTTACGATTGTCGTAGAGTTTTAAAACATGTTTTAAAATCCTACAACATTTTTTGTGATGTATACGACAGTGGTAAGTGAGTTGTAGCTTTGATTTACACGAAACAATTCGTGCCATAGGCCTGTTGTAAGCTTGTCGCATGCAACAAAGTTGTACCGTGCAAATCGGCCCTAATAAGTAATGGCTGAAAACTTTTCAGATTTAACGAATTGCACGTTTATTCGTTTTTGTGCCAGGAAATTCCGTGAGACCGGTGAACGCTCGAAATACGAGGTAAAAATATCAGCTGTCTTTTGAAACAGTCTTCACTGGCTTTGAGAGGACTTTATAATTGACTCGTAGCTTATTAGCCTAAGCTTATATTGCATTCTTTTCATCATTTTTCTTGGTTTGAAATACTGCACCATGAAGCAGCGATTTAATGACGGTCATTCATTACCTACGGTAGTACCCTGTATTTGCATTGTACATCCCATACACAACAGTGCAGTCAATATCAGTTTTAGCTGTGAACAAATTCATGCATTAAATTTCCTGTAAATTTCCTTCACAGGTTGGTCAGGTGCAGGATGTTTATCAGGTTGTCAATGAAGATGAATATTCGGACATTGTCAGAAAACGACAGGAAGAAGACTGGGTGATTGATGATAGTGAGGCCATCTGTTATGATTGCTTATTATAATTTAACATAAAGGAATGCAAAATGGAGGACTCTACTTTAATTATGCTGTCAAAGGAAAGTTCTGATTCACTGTTTGTAAGATACCATCCTTCTCCATTCTAATCTTTGTGCCATCTGACTACGTCTTACTAGGGCTGCTATGCCCTTAGGCCGGTTAACACCAAATCGTATACTGATTGTCATACCAGTATGCTGTACTATAGGTGTATTTAGAAACTTCTATCATGGACATTTGTCACAATCCACAGAAAATGCATGTATCTTAAATGTCTATAGAGAGTCCACTGTGGGATAAGCCTACACGATGACGATTTCCCTGATTAAAAAGGAAATACATTTTTTGACAATTTTTTGATTCATGAGGGCATTTTAAATTTCAGATGGGACTGGATACATGGATGATGGAAGGGAAATATTTGATGATGATCTTGAGGAACCTGCCGATGGTCAGTACATTAATTAGTATTAATTAGTGGAATTTCTTTGTTATCTTGATAAAAAACAATGAATAATAACTAATATTATTAAATTTGAGATATCCTTACATTTTAAGTTTGACTTCCAGGAAAAAATGTCCCGAAATTCAAGCCCAAGAAACCAGTAAGTAAGCTGATTAATTTTCTCCCCACTTTTCCGTTTTGAGGTTTACTATGCAGAAAAACAAGGGGAAATATAATATCTAGGATGCAGCTCACCCCAGGTTACTTGACTGATTTGATGCATGTTTGATGCCCTTTATGAAAAAAATCTTAAGGTAGAAAATAAAGTTCAGGCAGTTACTGCAAAAATTCATTTTCTTGTAAACTACCCTACAGAATTTTTTTTTCAAGTTTTCTTGAAGATATTTCCATGAACTTTATTATACCCTTATACAAAAAAGTTTCACCATCCCATTTTCAAAATAAGGCAAGCATGGTGGTCCAGTAGACTATGTCATTGTGTTGCTATGGTGACAGGTTTGGTGGTAAAAATAATTGTTAAATGAATCTATGATGCTTCCTTTGTTTCTGGGGTAAATTTCATGGTGGTGCAGTGATCCTTAGTTTAGTTATTTTCCCAAACCAGACACTGCATGAAGTTTCTACAAAAACCATTTCAAGCTACCATTGGTCTTATTCTTTACATAATTGTGTGAAGCACACTTGATCGTTGTATGGAAAGCTGTGCCACATAAATTTTAATCGTAGTATATTTTATGCCTATTAGGTCATAGCTTTCAAAGTATTGTAGTAGCAACTTTGTTTGATCTCCTTTCAATAGAATGTTAAGAAGCCAACAGTTAAGCCAAAAACTATTAACAAAATGCTGTTGGCTGCAAGTGTCAAGGCAAAGAAACCGAAGGTGAGAAGCTTGGAACCATGGCAGAAGATCACTATTTTCAATTTTCAAATAATTGTCACTTATTGTTGTTGTTTAAATGTCACTAAGGGTGCATTTTTCTGGGACTATTCCGGAATAAGAATAGATGGAATGGTCAGTTTACACATTTTTTGGGGACACATTCTGTTTTTTGAATGAATGGCATAGTATTTATTTATTTGAGTTTCACTACCAATGCAGGTGGTGGGGGTCAAACAACAGAGCGAGGCCTCAATTATAGTGTGCCCTTTCCAAGGTCAGAGACCACAACACTGGGATCTATGCCCCCTACTCTTCGTAAACAGTGTGTAGGTTCTTTGATGTCCCACGGAGTTATTTACGAACAAGGGTTGTGAGACAGGACCTACGGTTTATCGTCCTTATCCGAGAAGACTAGAGAGTCTAACCATTTGCAGATGTCATTGCAAAGGCTGCACTTTCTCCTCAGTTATTTAAAGACCTCCTGCACGTGTGCTCCACCAACTGAGCTGACTGGTCGGCAGTTGGTGTTCTGTTCATTCTGCTCTCGATAGCAGAATGAACAGAATACAGTTTAATCAGAAAACACAGAATAATGCGTTTTTTGGGGAATTATTTTGGCGCCAAAATTGTGCGTGGCTGCCAAATGCCAGTCTCAGTCGTGTCCAGACTATTCCGAGTTCTCAGGTAACCTCTGCAACAACTATTCTGTTTTCAGAATACACTTTTTTTTTGGAAAACCTTATTCCTGTTATTCTGTTAATCCTAAACCAGAATGGGAATAGACAGAATAGTCCCCAAAAAATGCATCCTAAGTGTTAACTATTTTTGGACTCTGAAGAATGCTGAACTGTTGCTTGGCTATGATCACAAGGCATTCCACCAAGATATCACAGTAAATTTAAGCACCCCTTCGTAGACCCTCACTGTTCCAGTTACAAGTCAGAAATGACACAGCTATAGCTATGGGTTCCTGATGTCAGGAAAAACTATACTGTAGTCTGCTTAGGTGCACATTTATGGGACCCTTGAAGTTTTTCACACGTTCCTGCTTTTAGGGTATTCTTTCCCTTTTAATCTCTTGTAGAAAGAAGTTTTGTCTCTTGGTGAGGATGAGATTTTAAGTGATCTTCTAAATGAAGTCAAGGTAAAGTCAAGAGTTAATATTATGTCATTGGATTAATAGTTTTTATTACCTGTGTTAACTTGTACCATTCAGTAGACACGTACCCACATTGTGTCATTTGTCTGATTTTCTTTTTTCTTTTTTCAAAAGCATCCAAGACCAGCTCCAGTGAAGCTGTCAAAGGGCAAGGGTCAAGTATTAAGGTTTTGTAAATGTTTCCCTTTTGGTTAACTACAGAGAACTCTAATGTTTTAATTAAGTATGATCATTACAGTGGAGTGAGTAACCTAAGAAGATGAAAAGAAGCCTGAAAAAAATCCTGGCTTGAACGTGACTTGAACCCATGAGCATGCTATTAGTGACCTTTAGATTGGAGTACGAGTTTTGCATACTGAGCACACGCATTTGGTTTCGAGGTAAAAATTTTTCCCAGTGCACATGCTCCGTCACAGAACCGAAAACTTGTACTCCAATCTAAAGGTCCCTATTGTGCTGCACACTGCTCTACTGACGGAGCTATCAAGCCAACCGGGAGCTGAACATTTCGTATCTGCAGTTCTATATATGACATTTCATGTAATCTCTATTGGAGAGCCCTAAGCATTGGTTACCCAAATACCGATGGCAACTTAATTTGGGGGAGCAGGGTTGGTGTAGTGGTGAGAGTGCTCGCCTTTCACCAATGTGGCCTGCGTTCGATTCCCGGTCTCGGCGTCATATGTGGGCTGAGTTTGTTGCTTTCTCTACTCTGCTTCGAGAGGTTTTTCTCCGGGTTCTCGGGTTTTCCCCTCTCCACAAAAACCAACTTTTGATTTAATTTGTTTTGATTTCAGTTGATTTGTTCACGTACATGTTATAACGAGCCTTCGGCTCCTGGGTGTTCTACATGGTTAAATAAAGTATTATTATTATTATGTGTATTTCTGCAGAACACCAACATCATATTCTTCAAGTTATCATACACCAAGACGTCTTCAGGTAGATAAATAGTATTGTGTTCTAAAATAGTTATGTGGTATCACAATGAACATCTACAAGCAATGACCATGTTCAATCAGTGTTAAGTTGCAAATCTTGACTTTACAGTATTTCTAAAATAGGGGGTGGGGGAGTCAAATTATCAATGTAAATTTGAAGCTGTAACCAGGTTATGATGTCTTTCTTGTGTAAACTGAAGTTTTCTCAGCTGCTGCCCTTAATTAATAGGAAGCATCTGGTCCAAGACAACCCATTTTCAAGGAGGAGCCAACACCCCCAATTGCACCTAAAAGCTATGCAACAACTTGGTCCGCAAAAAGAAAGGTCACTGTGAAAACTGAGCCATCTGATAGAGTAGCAGGTCATTATGGCGGTATGGTGGGAGAACAGGTGAAGACTGAGGACACCGATGATACAGAGGACATGGATACCGGGATGGATGGTAAGGAAGTCTTTTAGTTCAATGAATAGAAGCAACCCCTGCTCTGAGTTTAGCTCGGTTGAATTGGTAGGCTACTTCTCTAAGTATTACAGAACTCAGGTATTCAAATGCCACCCAAGTTTGAATTTTTTTTTTCAGTTATAGCATTTATTACACCTTAATAACTGTGCTAGGAGTGAAACCCTTCCGTTGCCTTGCCTGTTGAAATCCTTCTGTTTTGCTTTATACTTTTGATGTCTGACTACTAGACTGAGGTTCAAGTAATTTCATCAGGTGCTACCCACTGCAATAATAATCCTAATAACTGAAGGGCTCTGGGCAAAAATAGCGCAGTCAACTTTTTTCACAGTGTCATGTCTTTTGCAAAATTACGGCCAATTTCCATTGAATCAGCTGCACTAAAATTACGGGGAAACATTCCCATGCTCATGCCTGTATTGCAAGGCAGGCATAGTTGCTGGCATAAATATGTTCTTGCACCATGTTAATCCAGTCCAGCGGACGGGGTTAACTCCCTAATGGGGGTCCAGCACAGGGCTGAAGGGGTGCCGCAGGCAGCAATTCCCTACCCGTACTTTATTAACTAAAACTTAAGTAGGTTACAGGCAGTAGGTGCCAATGGTTAACAGTCAGAAAGAAAAATGGGAGGAAGGGAGGGATTCAAAATTGCTGCAGGGCTGCAGGCTTAAAGAACCTGCAGCTTTAGTGGCAGTCATAGCTCAATTGGACAGGTTAGTCCAAGGCTTTTGGAGCTAAAGGTCTCCAGTTTAACGTTCCTCCGATCCATGTAGCTATGCAGCTGTAGCTTGAAATACCCATGCAAGCATGATTCTGGCAGAGGTTGGAGGGCAAAGGGCATACTGTCCGTTAACACTGATACTAACTTCAGGGCCGCCATTGTTAAATACAGTGACTTTACCTTTACTTCTTAATTGTTTGCTAGATATTCCTGATGACTCGCCAGAATATGATGCAGGATGTGGTGACTTTTGTGGTGTTGATGATGATGATCTTGGTGATGCAGAAGCTATCCAAGCATTATCAAATGCTGAGAAGATTCATGATGAAAAACCTGAAATCAAGGTATTGCAAAACATCGTATATCATTATTTAAAGTGGGTTGCCTTGCCTTGGAGACGTTGCAGCAGTAAGTACAGCTGTATTCCTTGAAGATTGGCAGGCAAGGTAAAAATAATTTAAACATAACAACTTAAGAATCAGAACTGATTTTGTCTTCACAGATTGAGGCTGACAAGAAGCCAGTCGATAGAAGATGTGCCTTTCCACAAAAGTATGTTCTCATTTTCAGCATATTTCAGTTAAGCAAGGGACTAACGCAGGCAACTTTATTATAATCAGTGGAGTTTTGAACTCGTATGACTCTTGCATCATTAACTTAATCTTGAGTTGCCATCTGATTTCTCAATATTGTTATTCTCAATCCATTGTTCTTTATCTTGTAGAATAACTGAACTCCCAGATAACTCAAGTTGGGAAACAGTCCTAGGAAATGAAGAATCACTACAACAAGAGGTAAAGAGCTGGAGATATCCAACCATGCAATTGAGTTTTCATCATTGGCAAATCCCTCACATTCTTCTTAGGGCAGACGGGTCAGTTTGCAAAGAAAATGCAACAATTTGAACAAACAGTTGCATGATAATCCATTGCATTCTTTCAATGGTACTGTATATATCATCCTCGAAGGCATTGTAGAGTTAGCCCTTCCAAATGCCCAGTTTGGCCAGTCCGCTCTGTCAAATGGAAAGCACCCTTAGTGTCTTGTCAGAATTTTCTCATTTTTGTTTCTTGTATGTACTTTGTTTGCTTGTTAGGTTTTGACTGAGGTCAGCGTCGATTCATCTTCTCTGCCACTTCAAGATATCAATGGTTCGTACACTGTCTGGTGTTTATTATTATTTAAAATAGTATTTGATTTTGTAGTTGTTACCGTAATTTGTCCATACACAAATTTTAAGATTTTGCTTGACTCAAAAGCAGAATTTACATGGTTGAGTTTGTTTTATTTTTTTTCCAGGAGAGAAGATCCTTAAGTTTTACTGGTTTGATGTTTATGAAGACAGACTAAAACATCCAGGTATTTGCCAAATGGCAAGAATTACCAAGACTATCATAAAAAAAACTGTGCTTCTATCCAATTGTGATTGTATAACATGTGTTGTAGTAAAAAATTTTTCTTGGTTAAAAATTTTTCAAACTAGTTTGTTTTTTACTTTTCTTTGTTTTAGATTATGATAATGTCTATAAGGCTAGGAAAGTAAAAAAAACAAACTAGTGTGAAAAATTTTTAACCAAGGAAAAATTTAAATTACAACATATATATTGTTTGAAATGATGAATAGTCAAGTTTCAAATCACCTAGACTGCTGGATAAAAAGATAAAAAGAAAAATATTCACAAATACCAACAAGAAAGCATTGAATAATAATAGAAGACAACACACAGAAGTGTGAGAATTCTTGCCGGTATGCTTCAGGTCAAGGTTAACCCTGTGCAGATGTGCCTTTTGTACTTTTATCCAGCGGTTTTGGTGAATTCGAAAGTGGACTATTTTCAATAATGATATCGGCACTTAAGTCCCCCCAGTAGGAGTCAAACCTGTGATCTTACAATTTCTAGTTCAGATGCTCTACTAATGAGCTGCAAGGTGAGACAAATGTCCTGTGTGGTGCTAGGACTGAAATTGTGGAATTCTGGCTGTCGCGTTCTCAACGAAGTGTCAATCATGCTGTTTCATTTAATGGTGAAAAACTAAAAATAATAAACGATACAATAAATAACGAAAGACTAAATGAAAACTTAGCAAAATAATACACAAATACTTACACAGAAGGTCCCGAATTACTAACGAAAACACACGAGGCGACAAACCACATAACATAATAACAACGTTAAAAAAAAGATACCGCGGAAGCGTGGGAAACTGAATTATAAATTCCTTAGGTAAACTGTCCGGGTCCTGGGTAAAAACTAGGTGGACCGAAGCGAAACGGCTAGTCCCAGGACCCGTCTAAACATAACTCAACAACTGTCACACTGGCAGTTGTAGTATAAATTGAATTGCGAGTTTTCAGCCTGGAGATGATGAATTTATAAATCAGTAATGACACAGGCATAGTCGGAGTTATGCTTTTTCATTTATTTGGTGATCTCATAATCATATAAATCTTACCAACATGGTGAACTCATGCCTCAAGAACGAAAAGGTCAAATCACGCCATGTACATGTGTGGTACTTTGAAATCTCTCTCTCTTCCAACAATGTGAAGGAACAGTAATCTAAAGCTCTGTGCAAACGGATGCAACATTGTTGGCCAACAACATTGGGAGTTGTTGTGTCCATTCGCATGGAGCCTAACAAGCCTTAAATTGTATGTGTGGTGTTATTGACATCACTAGATGCACTGTAAGTTGCTACATCCATCGGAATTATCCATTCGTTCCTTTGTTCAGGTACTGTCTACCTGTTTGGAAAAGTGTGGATTGAGTCTGCCAAGGCATTTGTAAGGTATTCACTTAATTGTCTGCGTGCCTTTGGTTTTTGTGAATTAAAACAATATTTTCAAATCCTCTCTTAAACTTGTTCATGTTTCAGTTGTTCAGTGGCAGTCAAAAACATTGAAAGACAAATATTTATTCTTCCAAGAGAAAAGGTACAGGAAAATCATTTTACTGTTTCTAGATCTCACTTGCCTTGAAACTTTTCCAAGGACCACCTGGGTTTTTCGTTTTTAGTTCACAAGTTAATTTGCCCAATGTTTCTTTCCTCCAAACAGAAGCGTGAGGTGGATGGTTCTGAGACTGACCAACCTGTTGGATTTATTGATGTATATCAGGTGACTAATAATTACTCTTTGGAAATGATGTTGGCGACTTTGACAGTGTCAATAATGATGCTACTGCTGCTAGTGATGAAGACGGTGGCAGTGTTAATGATGATGATGATTGTAAGCACAAGAGACTTACAAACCAGTTTCAGTTGTGTTTGGGAGTTTTTACAGTGTTAAATGAAGTAAAACTAAAGATAAAACAGTATGTTACAGTTAAGGCTAATGAAGCGATGACTGACCGAAGTATGATCGCACAAAATAAATGCCAAAACCACAAATACAAAAGGAAAAAGTCAGGAAAAAAACTAAACATACTGTACATGAGAGTCTAACCTTGTCCAGTCTTAAAGGAAAGGAACTAAAATGCTAAACAAGCTCTTTAAAATCCATAAATCTTGATCACGCAAAATGAGAAATTGGAGGTCTGGGCTACCTCAACTGGACTGGCTACAGTTACAAGGATGCAATTTATGGTTTCTTTGTCGATGGTGATGATGCGGTTGGTCGATTTTACAAAAAATTAATAATTTTTACTTCTCCCAGGAATTCAATGATAAAATTGCAACAAAACACAAGATCATGAAGTTCATATCGAGGGTAAGACCTCTACATTACACACAGAAAACAGCTAATTTCTGTTACGGAGTGCCTTGGTTTGGTTGTGACAATGTTCGTTTGATTTGCTACATTTTAGAAAGTCCAGAAAGCCTATGCTTTTGAGATTCAAGATGTTCCAGTTATGTCAGAGTACCTAGAAGTCAGATATTCAGTAAGCCAAAAAAATATGTTTGCATGCTTACATTGCGTACATGTAGTTATGCTGTGAAGCTTTCCTTGTGTCAATCTTGAGTCTCTGTCATGAAACGAACAGTTCAACAGTACCTTATCATTAACGAGATTGATATCATAATTAGTGTGGTTATCTTTACATCACAGGCTGATTATCCCCAGTTGCCTTCTGATCTCTTTGGAGAAACATTTAGCCATGTGTTTGGTACTAATACATCCAGGTAACTTAGTATTGATGATATTGATTCAATCATTTCATCATTATTGC
>BLFK01000134.1:2310416-2353854 GCA_014634185.1 Astreopora myriophthalma | reverse complement strand
GGAGAGGGGGAAAAGCTTTGAATATACTAAGCAAGCAGTGCAAACTCCCTGCAAAACTCAGGGCCGCTCCCAAGTTGGGCCAAGGGGTGACCGCTGACCAGCATTATCTCAATTTTAGCCTCGCCTAAATTTCATTTAGCAACATTAAATAGCCTTACTTCTTGGTAGATATATAAGAGCAGCGTTGGAGAGATTAAGGTTTTATGTGCTAGCTATGAGAGCTCTGCTTATATTGATTTTGAGAAACGGTACCAAAAAATGTCTTGATTTCATATCCTCAGCAAACTAAAATGGAGATCACAACTTCTGAGAGAGCACTTCTAGGATTAGTTATGGCAAAGATACACAGGATTGATCCTGATGTGCTAGTGGTATGTTTATTCAACATATATTTTATTCTTTCTAATTAATTTTTGCTTGCATTTTGTCTCTGTTTGGTCAGTAAATATCCTATGAGTGCAAGTTTAAGGATATCTCCTTTAGTCCATGAAATTGGTTGTGAATTTTTCAGGAGGAATTCTCTGATTAGGGCAAATGTGACACAAATTCATGGAACCTAGTAATTAAATTACACAACATTCATCATACAGGTTTTCTGCACTCAAACACATCCCATAGCTCTCAATAGTGTGACAGGTCTAATATTCAAGAACAATGAAAGCAAGTTGCTTTCGTAACCCTAAAAGAGGCAGTTAAGATGCAGGGAAGCCAGCCACCTACCAGAAGTGTAAATTAAAACAGCTGAAACACCCCATGTGAGTTCAAAGTGTGCCTTGACTGATCTTGTTATTCTCGCTTTCTTATTAATCTTTCTAGGGTCATGATATCTATGGATTTGATCTTGATCTTTTGTTACACAGAATCAATGCTTGCAAGGTGAGTACTTAATGTCACTGACATTTTGGGGGGTGCTCCTGCGATAAATTTCACTCTTAGACAATTTCTAATAATTTTCCATTCTTTTTATTGCTTTTTTTTTTCTTTTTTTTTCAGATTCCTCACTGGTCTCGCCTTGGACGACTAAAAAGAAGCGTAATGCCAAAACTATCGGTTAGTAGTTTGGCTTCATTCCTACATTAATTCTGTCCACAAAAAAATCCTATTTGTTGAACTCTGTACTGATTTTCTTTCAATTTACTGGCATTTGTCAACCAGGCTTGGAAGTAATCCAAAAACTACAGTAAAATCGCACATAATAGAACAAGTGGATTATGCACCTCCAGGCTGAAATTTGGTAAAAAGTGCACCATATACATAAGAACCAATTCAGCCTGATAAATTGAACTGGTTCTTATAAATAAGGAAATACTCGGTACCAGTTAGATTAAAAATTACCGGGTCAGGATAACCACTACGTTCCACATTGTAGTGTTTTTAATTACATGCAACGAGATTCTCACACACATTCTAGTATTTAAAGAACTCACAAGAATCTAACTTTTTAGTTTTTACGAATTTGAAAATGATGAACGAATCATCGAAACGTCTTTCAAAATTATTATCTCTAATTTTTAATCTCAGGATAACCATGTCATTTAAAATCAAATTCAAATCTCATTTATCTGTGCCAGCAACTCCCTTGTAATTAATGACCAGTCCCTTGATTTGAGAGGATGGAGTCAATTAATAAAGTGGCGTCAGTTGTGCAATATAGTGTTTAATTTTCAGGCCAAATTTAAGAACATGTTAAGAACAGCTTGAGGGTGATTTTTCACTAAGTACCCGATATATAAGAACGGCATCAGCCTGAAACTGAAAAACATAGGTTCTTTTTTGCAGGTTTTTACTGTACTAGGTACATAACTTGCAAAACATGGGTTCCATCGGCTTTGTAGAGATGGGTCTACTCAGAGCTTGGTAGAAATTATATAAAGTGCCAGCTAGACAATCATGTGTGAGCTGTGTTGGCCAGGGTGGCTAAACAGTGAAACATTAATTTTGTTTGTAACACAAAATATTGGATGAAAATGCTTGATCTAAATCAAACATGTTGAGATAGGCGGCTAAACGGTCAAACGTGTTCATCCAACACAATCATCGAGTCAAATTTCTTGTGTGTTTTTTAACCCTTTCATTGAAGGGTGGCGGCCCAAGCAAGGGAGGTAGCCTTCTTGACCGTTCCATCACATGTGGTCGCATGGTATGTGATGTAAAGATTTCCTCCAAGGAACTCATAAGATGCAAGAGCTATGATTTGACAGGTATGTCTTTCTCTTCTATCTTCCTTGCTGAAATTATTATTGAGTTCATTATATTATTGTACACTATAACTATATTCGAAATAATTGGTTGGGAAATCTTCATTCTTTAGCATCTTAATGACAGTCTTGTGACTGCATTTGGCGGTCTCAGTTTTACTAAGAACAAATGAACCACTTTTCAATTAGGGTATGTTCCTTTCTTTGATGATTATTACCACTTTCCTTGGGCTTATCCTTTTATGTTTCAATACTTGTTTGTTATTCACTTTTCAGCATTGTCTTGGGCTGTTCTTCAGTCCAGAAGGGAAGAAATTGATCAAGATGACATTCCAAATAAGTTCAAGTAAGTTGTTTGCGTAGTCAATGGGAAAGAGGTAGCCTAGCTATAACACGAGTCATACGGAGTTTTCACTAACTGTTATGGTTTTTTGTTTGTTTCAGTTCTTCCCATGAACTCCTTCACATGTTTGAGCTCACCTCGGTAGGTCGAGTTTTCCTGTACATGTTAATGTATGGGGTATACAATTATGACCGATAGTACGGTCACTGCCTAAATCACCATTATAGCATTCTAATTAACAATTAGACCCGTGGCCCTTGGGAGCGAAGGGTCTAATTGTTTTAGTATCACCCAACTAGTCGGACAGAAAAGGCAATAATAAAGTTAGCAAATGCAAGTTGAAGAAATATCTCTTTGGGAAAAAACGAAAGAAAGCGTCACGCTTTTCGCAACTCGAGAACTATTACTACATAATAGTCCTCTAGTAGCATAGCCAATGAAAATGGAGGATTTGCATTAGTCCACTAGATGGGTGATACTAATAACGTTTATGGTTTTAGCAAATCTCAAAAGCTGACATGTGTGGAACCTCTTTGAACCAAACACAAAAATGGTCCGATTTTTTCTTGTTAAAAAATTGTGTTCTTTCATTTTTGCAGATGGATGCTTTACTCTCATTAAGGATCATGTACGATCTCAATGTATGTATCTATATCATTTTAAATATCGTTTCGTTCACCCTGAAGACAAGCCATCCCTAACACCTAACCAGATATTTAGGACAGATCAGACCACAACACCGGGAACAATGTTCTCTTCCAGATTTGTTTACACATAGACAATGTGATGTTTACATCTTTTGCTCGCTTACGTTTGCAGCCAATTGGTCAGTAAATTCTAATAAATTACTCAACTCTAAAACAGACCTGCAACTTGAATTGGAAACACAGTGATTTGCGTTTCTTTTCTATCTGAAATGAAGCCGTGTTGTTTTTTTGCTTGTTTATTATCTCAAACGCACCAAATCGCACGTATGGACGATTGCATTGCTCATCAACTGTTTTTGGGAAGCCGGCGAAATCTCTCTTTTATGCGATTTCAGTTGTAAAAAGTAATAATGATGTTCCATCCATTTTTCCCCCTTAAAATCCTTTGTAGGTTTTGCCTCTCGCATTGCAGATCACCACCATTGCTGGCAACGTGATGGTAAGTGGATCTGTGGTGATTTCCCAAGTCTGCGTGCGCGCGCATTAATGACGCGTGCGAAACAGGTATTTGCCGGTTTCTATGGAGATTCCTTTATGATGTCACTGAACTTTATTCAACGTTTCTCCCAACTGTTTTCAACGGTCGTTCGAGTTTAAACTCACTTTTATTGTCATTTCTTTTTACAAGCTTCCCGTTTCTGTAAGTTAACTTAATTGGTGAGGTTAATCCATGTTTTGCAATAAGAGGCTCCGTACTTACGAATGTCTTTTTTTCATTTTGTTCTCTTTAGGCTAGAACTCTTCTCGGTGGCCGCTCAGAAAGGAATGAATTCTTGTTGCTTCACGCCTTCAACGAAAAGCAAGTTATTTCATTTGTCTTTTATGCCTCTGCCCCGACCCCCTTTTTTTTAACATTTACAGTCTTAAGGGCCATCTTTTTGGGCGCACAGTCTCAATTTGAACTTCGATTGAAATCTCGGTCCGAGGGAAGTTATCGAAAGTCTCTGAACTATTAAAACTATTAAGCTTAAGAGTGCTTTTGAAAAATGAAACAAAGAATCTTAATTTCAGTCATTTTCCTATCCAGTCAATCTTCGTTTTTCGCTGTGTGGAGTATGTTGCCGTTGGAAGTTGCTTTTCCTTCGTTGACAGTTTTGCAGTTTTTGATAGGAGTCCATTGTCAAATGCGCATGTCATGGACAATCTGGAGGACCTAAACGTTTCTCTAAAACGGGAAGAACATGTATTTGAAAGGTTGATGGTATATATTTTTTTTAACCACAGAAACTTCATTTGCCCCGACAAGAGTTACGGCAAGAAACAATTGGTAAGAACGTAGTTTTACTGTCATAAGTACCGTGTTGTTTCCTTTTAGTATCATTTACAAGTGAAGCTATGATCCTCGTAGTTGTGAATGCTATTTTAGCAATTGCGTAGAGAAGCCTGAAAAAAATTCAAGTCTCCAACGGGGTTTGAACCCGTGACCTGGCGATGCCGGGGCGACGCTCTAACCAACTGGGCCCAGTTGTTCAAAACCTGATTAAGCTAACCCAGGGTTAAAGTGAACTTTGATTCCAGTTTATTTACCAATTCACAAAGATTTTCCCGAAAGATTTTTGCTTGTCGCTTGTGACTCACACTTTTCTTCCGCTTTAGTCCAAAACCACTTTTTGAAAGTGTTTTCGGAGGGCGAAATTAAAACGTCGGTTACTTTTTAATCGAGGGTTAGCGTTAATCGCCTTTCGAACAACTGGGCCCTGAGCTATGAAGCCACTGATGTTGGGAGCTGGTCATTTGTGGGTTCAATTGTTCCCTTGATGTATGAATCAACGGAGTATCATCATTTTCGTTGTCAGTTGTCACCAGGATTGATGACGATGATCACCGTCACGCAACATGACTACGAAGTCGATGATGATGACATTCATTTAATACACAATAACAATCTCGAAACTTTACTGCTTCTGGGGTCTTGTAAAAGCTAAGGCTCTAGTCTGCGTAGCAAGCGTTTCCGTGTGGTTTTTGAGCGCTCGAAAGCCGATTTCCGAAGTTTGGATGCGACCGAAATGGGACGAGAAGAAACTGGAAGGAACCGTTGGGTTATTTCTTTTCCTCTCGTCCCATTTCGCGCACTTCCAAAATTATTAAATCGGGAAACGCTTGCTACGCATGCTCCTGACGCTCAAACTAAGATGAAATTGCTATTTATGATTACAATCTACTCGCCTGGATTAGTTGTGCTAGTTGCTGAGTACAAATAATTAAGGATTTAAAACGATGAAGAGAAATCAAATATGCTGTAGCTGTTATCGAAGTCTACTTTATCCACATTTTTTCCCTCAGGCTGAACGGGGTGATAATGATGAAGATGACCAACCTAAGAGTTCCAAGAAAGGACGAAGAAAGCCGGCGTATGCGGGAGGGCTTGTTTTAGATCCTAAGAAAGGTATTAATATATACGATCCACTGACGACGCAGGTCATTTGACTCTGACGATGACTTCCGCACAAGTTGTCGAAATCTCAGTCAATGTTATCGTGAACAGTCCTTCTCAGTCCTTCTCAACACTTACCCGGACGATCTCAGTTACTTCATGTTAGAAGACTAGATATTCAGAATAAGCGGATCGCAGTTTTACATCGAGTTGCTTTTCGGGCCCGTAAACTTTTCGGGACTTTCGAGAAACGGGCCCCTGGTTCTTTTCTCGTATTGTTTCGAAAATGTTGTGTTTATTCCTATTCCAATTCAGGGGCCCCTCGGGCGTTTCTCAAAGAGTCATGAAAACGTTTCGGGTCCGAAAAGCCATCTGTCAATCCGGCTACGATCCGTTTATTCTGTTAAGTTGGGCCTTTTAACATGTTTTCAACTGAGCTAGGAGAGGAAAAAGGAATTACAAGCCTTTCATACAGAGAAAAGTTTACGTTTTCGAGATACAGAGGGCATTGTAGCACCCGAAATAGGCCCGACAATTTTCGGGTCCTTTGAGAAATGCACGCCAGGATTAAGCGAATCACTGAGTGGAATAGTATTCGGCCCGACAGATCGCACGGACGAGTCGTAGCGTTTACGGAAACCTTTCTAGAGAGAAGTTCCTAACGTCGTTAATGACTTAGCAGTAAGACAAATAATACGAAGTTTTTATTGCAGCGGGAGCGCCTATCTCCACCACGGGGTTTGTACGCCAACACAGGAGTAGACGGAGCTATTTTTGGAACCACATTTCGCGCACTAAAACATGAAACAGAGGCAGCCACGTTCATCCAATTTCATCCAATCAAATGGCTTAGCATGACAGTGATTGACAGCTCATTTTTTTTATGCTTCTAGTTATGCGCTTCTGATTGCAGTGATTTTTTTTCTCATTGTAGGTTTCTACGACAAGCACATACTGTTGCTCGATTTCAACAGCCTGTATCCGTCAATCATTCAAGAATACAACATTTGTTTCACCACAATCAGCAGAACAAGCTTTCCTGCTAGTGGAGTGAGTCTTTTTCATTTCCTTCCCGTTGATACTTGTTCCCTGCATGAGCGATAAGTTTAGTTCCAAGACCTCTAACCGATTGAAATGTCTTTTTCTTTCTTTCTTTTTTTTTTGGTTGTTGTCGTTGCAGGCTGATAATGATGATGAAGTTGTAGAGTTGCCCGATCCAGATTTGGAGCCCGGCATCCTGCCAACCGAGATCAGAAAACTAGTGGAACGACGGAAACAGGTGTGTCCTCTCACAAAAGCAAATCAGACGATTTTTCTGTTAGTGCGATTAGAGGGTTAGTTCATATTTGTAGAACTGCGGTTTTGCGTTGGTGTCCGTTACGGCACAGTTGTTGAGAGTTCTTCACAGTCACCGACAAAAATGTGGAAGGCTTCAGCTTACTTTGCCGTATGATCAATTGCTTAGAGAAATCCTAGCTACTTTCTCAACAAACAAGAGCACAACCAATCGTGACTTGCTCTCACGCTTTTTCCCTCGGTTAACGTCGGCTGCATGATTTTCTTTGAGTTCTCATTGGCTATTTTGCTCACCCGGCCTGTGTCTGTCGTGATTGGCTAGAGTGTGACACAGGGAAAAGCGCTGTAGAACAATTAGCTCAACTTTGTCTTACAGGTAAAAGGAATGATGAAGAACCACAGCCGCGACTCAGATCAGTACCTTCAAGTGAGTAAACTCTGCTGCAGTTAACGATTTTTGATGAGGTGTAACACTAGACACAAACACTAGACACTTTAAAATATGGAGATTTCACCCAGATGACCGTGGGACATTCAAGTGCTTAAGTGGTTACGCCTTGTCAGTAAGTGACAGTATGTAGATCTGCACTGTCATCTACTTCTGCTACTTTCACATTTCAAACTGAAGAACGACGACCAACCGTATATTTTTGCCCGTTCCCCCCTCTCTACCCCAAATAGTAGAAACTATGTGAGTTGAGTGGTTACAAGAATTACTGGCTTTGTAGTACAGAAGACACGAGAAACAAACAAGTAAATGAGTTTTTCGACTTTGAATTTTATTAACAATGAAGGAGTCAATCACGCTTTCGTTCTTGTTTCAGTTTGACATTAGGCAGAAGGCGCTGAAGCTGACCGCTAACAGGTAGTACTTTCAACTTTGTTACCGTTGCCGTAACAGTAGAGACCTTTAGATTGGAGTACCAGTACGTTTTTAGTTCTGAGCATGCGCACTTCGAAAAAAATTAGACCTCCAAACCTAATGCGCGTGCTCGGTACGGAAAACTCGTACTCGTAGTCGTAATCAAACCGCAGTCTAAAGGTCGCTATGTGAATAGAGTAAATGACGTAACTCGCCTGTAGTCTCCTTTTAGCTTGCTAATGAGAGCATCCATCGGTGTGCGGGAGGGCATGGGCTCAATACCTCTTTCGAAACTCCAGTTAATGCCAAGAACAACAGTGTCAGTAAGAACTTACTCATCGGGGTGCTCGTACTTGACCAAATCATGATACGACCTGAATTCGAACTGCCAAGACAGTTATTTTCTTTGAATATTACTGGCTGTGAGTAACCTTTTTTTTCTTTTCACTTAGCATGTACGGCTGCTTAGGATTTTCACATTCCCGTTTCTATGCCAAACCACTGGCTGCCCTTGTAACAAGCAAAGGACGAGAGGTAGGACTCTAAACATCGCTCCGTTTCATAAACACGTTTCATGGGCATGACTAGGAGCGTACAACTCACACTTCCCGTTTTCTCAGACTATCTGTATTTAGTACAGTTTTCCCGCCAAGTATCGTCACCTTAGTCAATCAAAGCGCATTGTCTCCGCCTACGTCACGTTTGCATAATTTTTTGTATTGTTTTACGCGGGAAATAACCAGACCCCAGTTGTTCGAAGGATGGATAGCGCTGGATATCTCAATTAATTCCTTTAGCGCTTATCCGCTGCGGAAAGTGATTTTTCCGGTGGATAGCGTTATCCACCTTTTGAACAACCGAGGCCAGTCTGAGAAAACGATCACTCAAAATAGGGTACTATTTGTTGGCTCCGAGTTTTTGGCTCCTGCCAGCGTGCATGTTGTTCTTTCAAGGGGAGAAGGCATGGCACAGTGGTGGCCGGGTTTGATTCCCACACTTGACGCTCTATGTGGGTTGAGTTTGTTGCTGGTTCTCTACTGACTCTGCTCCGAAGTGTTTTTCTCGGGGCTCGCCGCTTTTCCCGTGGACGAATAGTTTCTCTGTGGAGATGCTACGAGACAAACGCATCCATCGTGTTGTTCTAGAAAATATCCACTCTAATCCCCTTTATTTGAATCACCCTTCGGCACCGGAAATTGCAGTTTGACTTCATACTTTCCTTTGAATGTTTTTTCGTTATTGAGACTCCCCCTCCACTTGGAAATTTGGAAATTAAAGTGGCGCTACTCATGGGGTGGATATGCGTCATTTATATTAAAACACATTTCTGAATAACACAACGTACATGGGTTACCAAGATATTTAATTGTCGCGACATGATAACTTTGTAACCCTGCGGGTTTGTTTCATGAAGTTTGTTTCATTTGTTAAATGAAGTCACTGTTGCGTTATTTCAGTTGACACAGGAAGATAAAATATGAAAAGTTTTGATTATTAATCCACACATCAAGTAAATAAGCTATCTTTATGAAGGTGCAACAGAGGTTCCGTTCACGAGGAGAACTTTCGTTTATTTTTTTCCTCAACAATGCATTTAAGCCGATTCATTTTGCCAAGTAAACGCGTTTTGGAAGCAAAAAAGCGGAATGATGTGAATTGCTAAAACTGGTTTTGTTCTCTTGTTTTGTTAATGTGGTTATTATCATAGATACTTTGATATCTTTGAGAATTATGGACCCTCTGATCGTTGATCTTAATTAAAAACTTTTAATTAGTTTAAACACTTGACAGAGTTTCGAACTTAACTGGAGTCTTGGTGATTTAAATTTCCTGTCGCTAATCGAAACTAATTCCACTTTTCAACTATACAATCCTGTTTTGAGTACAAGCTTTTCTGCGGCAATCGGAGGCTACTTAACGATCGCAATGTTTTTAAATATCATCTGAGTCGTTAAAAATCTGCAGAAACTCTTCGTAATCCACTCGTCCATTCCCCTTTGTGTCAGCCATTTTTATCATGTGGTCTATATCGGACTCCGTGAAATCAATGTGCAGTCTTATTAGAACACGCTTGATCCCTTGAGCCTCGATGAAACCTTTCTTTTCGCCGTCAAACTCTTGAAAAACGCGTTTGAGTCTTCGTTCCTTTTTTGTTTCTCGTAGAATCTGTTTTGAAATGCTTTGAAAGCTTTGGTATGAGACCATTGTGTTTGGTGAATTGCCTAAACCTGTTAATAAACGAGAAAGCTTTGTTATCGTTAGCAAAAAGGAAAACAAACAAAACAACTGGAGTCGTTTTGAGGGAATGATCCTTTCAATTGAATTATAATTCATTGCAACTTGCTCTAGAAAGTTATTCAGACTAAATGACTAATGCATTGCAGTTAGCCGGGATGACCTTCATAAGCTATGCAATCACTTTCTCGCATTTCTCGCATTAAAATTTGATGGTTGAAGTGGTAGTTGTGGCTCTGTTATATTCAGGGGACATAAGATATTATATGGGACCAGCTTCCATTGCTCTATAAGCGTGTAATTGATTTTCACCGATTGTGTAGTTTTAAGTGTTTTGCCGGTCGATATTGATTCATTTCTACTAAGATGGAAAAGTCGACTTCACCTGCCGTCACGCATAGGCAAATCGGGACGTCAACGTTCCAACAACATCGAGTGTGGTGTGATTAGCAGCAAATATTCGATAACATAGCATTTAAAGAGTGGAAAGTGATGTATGCGACTTGCACAACTACTTATTTCAGGGGAGTTTTCTGAACAGAACGTATTAAGAGATTAACGGATAAATTTTGCACGGGTTGTGGTTGCTAGGAGCCGCAGGAAACCTGAAGTGACGTGTATGTATTTGTCGAATCTTTAGGTTCCGTGGCTCCAAGAGTAGTTGACGGTTATCTCAATTACCTGCATTGTAAAGTTGATCCTTAAGTTCTTCCTCTCTGATGTCTTCGCCAAGGTCTTTAAAGACGCTAATGAGATCTTTTGCACTTATGAATCCATCCGAATCCTTGTCAAATTGTCGAAAAATCAACCGCATGTTGACTTGCCCAAGATGGGAAATCGCTGTCATATTTTAAGTATCCTGACTCAGACGAAAAGTTGTTCGCTCTGTCATGCTTTCCTCGGTTTCGTTTCGTTAAAGGCGACTTGTTTTGTTCGTTAAGCTAATGTTATGCTGTCAAGGAGGCGCATATTATCTTAGAAATGCAGGTCAGTTCTATTGTTGTGCTTACAAAAGTTTCCGCAGTTCTGTTCACAGCAGGTTAGTTTAAAAGAAGGCTGATTAGATCTCAAGAGACGGCGAAGTATGGCGATTATTGCTTCAACCATAAGATGGCTTTGTCCTAGGGTTTACGAAAATTGAATCATGCGGCTTTCAAACAGGAAGTTTGTTGTTAAAAGAATAAAAAAAATCATTATTTATTAAAAATTATCGAAAACTCGTCAAGTTGCCAATAGCCATGTAATTTTTTTCTTTACTGTAGAGTGCTGGTCGCATGCAGTGAACGCTTGGTGTCGATTCCCATTCTCCAACATGTTGGTCCAATCTCAATCACAGCGATTTTCAGTCGAGTATCTAAAGTCAGCTCAAAACCGTTGAATTTCCGCAGTATGTGATTGGTCAACATACCTCCCGGCTCTTTTTCGACCAATCAGAAAGAAAACTAAAATCAATCGTGATGCTTGCTTGTAATTTTGCCAACCACTATGCGGAAAAAAGGAAACGTATACCCCTATCCACCGCGGTGCCGCTAACTCTGGGGCTGAGTTACGATAACAAATCATGCAATCTCGAGAATACATGCTTAATTCACGTTTAAAACGTTAGGCACTGAATGAATACTGACCTAGAATGATTTTCAAATCGCAACGGCCTACTATACATATCTTAAACTCGTACCCATAATTCCTCTCGCACAGCACCATTCCTCCTGTCCGTGCCGGCAAAATAACTATTTCTGTCTATTTCGCTTCGCTTCATTGTCAGAAATACTATTTTTCCCGCCTTTCGCGCCTGCTACTCGTATTTCCTTCGCGTTCTTCGGTGTGGACATGGCTCAAGTGAGAAGAGCTATGATGACAAAAACAGATCTGATGCGACTGGTGGATGCAAATTTAACCCCAGCAGGAGCGCCCCAAGGCCAGGCATGTGCCCAGCGGGAAACACGATGATGATGATGATGATGTTCTGATTGGTTAGTTTTAATCTTATTGTCTGTTGTAATTGGCCATAACAAATATAGCTTTATTTCGGTTTTTTGACACTTGATTGAGATCTGCCCTAGGAATAAGCGAAGGGTTTAGAGAATCTGGATAAGTCCATTCGTTCCTCATAAGAGAATAAGTTTTCAACTGTTTCACAAGACCACTAAATTCAAACGTTCATCATCTTTGCGAAGTCATCCCAGCCAACCAGCCCGTCGCCATCTGCGTCAGCCGCCTTTATCATAGCCTCGATCTCGTAATCTTTAAATTCCTGACCGAGCAATTTGAAGACTCGGTCGAGTTCTGAAACGCCTATAAAACCGCTGCCATCGCGGTCGAAAACCTTGAAGGATTCCAGCAAGATATCTTCGGGATCGCAATCCTCGAGGTTTTTGCTCATCAACGACAGAAACTCAGGGAAGTCTATGGCGCCATTGCCGTCCGAATCTAAGAAATCAAAGGAAGGCTGCTTTCAAAACTCCAACAAAATGTACAAGTTAGGGTAACTGTTTAAATGTTGTGTCAACGGAGAATTGAGCTTTTCCATAGTCTACGCATGCTGCGTAGGGTAGCATTGCCAGTCAGTGTAATTTCGAGTTGTGCCTGTAACTCATAGCTTTCGCAAAATCATTGCGTGTAGGAGCAGTTTTTCAATGATGAGAGACTCAGTAACTGTCGAAAGTAATCTCGTCATTGGTTTAGGTAATTGGCATGCTTTCATAAGCTTTGTGACTAGGTGAAAATTTTGCGCCACCCTCAACAAATCGGAAGAACCAATTTTGATTTCCTTACATTCATTTGAACTATTGCGTGGGTTGGAGTGTTACTATTCGAAAATGAAAATCTCTTTCATCCTAAAAGAAACTTAAAGGATTTCAGTCTTAAGCTTGGGTCCTTTTCGGAAGTGAAAACAATTTATTCCAGAGCAGAGCAGAGCAGAGCTCACCTATCTGGTTCATCATGTCCATAAGTTCTGCCTCTGTGATGTTGTATCCGAGTGACGTGACCAGTTTCTTTAATTCTGTTGCAGTAATGCATCCATCACCATTGTTGTCAAAAACATGGAAGGCTTCTTTGATTTCACGAATTTGTTCCGAAGTTAGTTTGGAAGACTTCATAATCTCCTCTTCGCATTTTGACACTTTTCGCAAAGAAGTGTTTTGTTTTACATAAGCTGGGCCTTTGTCTCCTATGGAAGACTTGTTCTCGGGTTCTTCGCTGTAGATGTAATCGTCGTCGGAAAACGATAGCCGTTCACTTATTGATTCGCCGTCCATGTCTTCGATCGGTTCCGACGGTGAGATTCGGGCACTCCTCGGTGAACGTCGGCTCGACGACCGACTGTTGTTGTTTGAATTAATGGTAGGAGTGTTATCATTTGTTGTTCCTGGTTAAAAAAAAGCGATGAAAGCAAAATGAAGAAAAGAAAATCGAAATAAGATCACACCTAAGGTCCACCCTCTTCACTAGAACAAGCAGCACCCAGTCGAGTCGAGTGCTGCTTGCTGACGTTTCTTTGAATGGCCACACATCAGGATTTCATCTTACCGGCTCAGAAGTTAGAACCACCCCTTACAGCATAATAAACAGCTCCACAGCAAAGTGGATGTTGCCTTTTATGAGAATGGTAATGGAGCCTTTCATCAAAAGACAATGTTCAATAAGGGGGAAATTGTAGTGGATGTTGTTTGTTGCACAGGGTGGAGCGGTGATTAGGCTGATTTAGCAACAGGACGGGAACGTCAGATCACGACGGGAGAGCGAGCAGAATAGTCTGGATTCTGTTCTAATTTGACCATATTTGGGTATTTGCACTGCGCGCGCCGTCGTCAAGTGAGGTTCCCGTTGTCTTGCTAAATCAGCCTAATAATGACCTTTAGATTGGACGACGAGTACCAGTTTTCAGTACTGAGCGCGCGCATTAGGTTTGGAGGTAGAATTTTTTCGAAGTGCGCACGCCCGGAACGAAAAACTCGTGGTCGTTCTCGTACTCAATCAAAAGATCGCTAAACTCTTTACAAGAACTGAACAAAGATGGCAAATCCTTGACCAATGCTTTTTTGAGGTTCTTAGCAAATTACTCGCAAATGATCATGTTGGCCGCCCCACTCAAGTACATGTTGATTAGAATATCGCTCCAGCTCATTGCCATGACAAGGGTCACCAATCCTATGGATATTGGCGCGAACAAAGTCAAGTTTTGTTTCGACAAACAGGAATTTTCGAACTTTCGGACTTCATCTACGGGCTCGAAAGTTAGAAGTACCTTCTACAGCATAATAAACAGTTAGGGGTTTTGTCCACGGACTGAAGTTAGAACCAGCTCGTACAGCATAGTAAACAGCATCATACGGGAAAGCTCTAAGTTGCTTGAACTTCAGACGTGATCAGCCTTTCATTCTGCTTTGAAGATGTCGTTACCTTTAATTTTCTCCGCCATATCTCGTGTTCCTAATTTGACTAATATTTCGTAAATGATGCACTTTCTGGGTATAGCTTCCTTTTTGTACGAAACACTGTTTCGCTACCGAGTGGTGGCATTTGATGTCGGTGATTTTTCCCTAACAAGTACGTTGCATGCCTTTAACACGTTTCACTCGCACTGAGAGTGTACATAGCTTTTGCACTTGGCTAGAGTGTTTTTGCTGCGGTGTTAAACGGCGTGTTTTTCATTATTTTTTGCTCACCGGTTCTCTTGCCTTCCATCGTAACATTCTCGCTCAGCTCCGGTTCCTCTGCTATCGAGGTGTAGCGACGTTGAAGCATTTTAACAACTGTTTCCAGTAATCGATATTTTGCCCCTCGGTTCATGCGTTTCAAACAGACTTTACTCTTTCTCTGTCAATTAATTTGTTTACACGAGTGTAAAGTGCCGTAACTCACGTCAGCTGTGAGCGCATGTTTTCGCCTCGTTCCTATTGAAGGAATTAATCATTAGGGGTGTAAATGCAATTCTAAATCTCCCTGTGATTACTTCACACCAATATTCCAACACATCGTAATTAAAATTTAATTATGTGTCAAAGGACTTGTTTAAATTCCATTATTGTCAAGATGATTCTTACCAAAATGGTTTTATGAATTCACTAATTGCATTCAAGAGATCGTGCTAAAAAAAAAAAGCGAAAGAGAAGAACTTCTTTTCTGTTACCTGTACTGACCCACTAATTTTTGTATTCGGTCGATTAAATCCTTAAAATGATGTGTTTCATGCGTAACGATCGAAAGTCTTAAGCGCATTCATCCTAGTATTTCATCGTATTTTTTCTTCGTTTTGCTCAATGCGTTACATGCAAATTACAAACATTTTCTGAAAAACACTCAAATCCTTGAACTGACATCGTCTTTCTCATTCAAATACACTCATAAGGTTTCATTTATTCAGTTTATTTTGTGTCAAGTTGGTGTTTGTTTTCGTGGGCGGCTGGGCGATAGTAATTATCAAGCCATTTGCATTGAAACGGTTGTGAAGCTTCATCCCAAAACTCGGGAAAAAATAGACCAATACCGACCACTGTTATGGCCCGACGCCCGTTTCCCGAGAAGCCCCGAAACCTTTCGGGCGTATTTTGGGTGCCACAATTGCCTCGATATCTTGAAACCAAAGACGTCTTAAGCCGTGAAACTTTAGAAGTGGTTTGCTCTTTGTTTAGCTTGAAAGCACGTTAAAAGACCAGACTTTCAGAGTAAAAACGGATGGTAGTTTTACAAGTTGCTTTTCGGGTCCGTAAACGTTTCGGGGCTTTTGATAAATGGGCCCCAGGCCTTTGTTTGTGTTGATGGTGGTGGTGGTGATGAAGATGATGATGAAGACGCCGACGACGACTATAATAGGCAACCTCGTTCCCAGGGTCCTCTCCTACTCGGCCCCAGTGGCGGGTAGGGAGGGTAAAACTAGCGAGGATGACCGCGAATGACCTTTGATATGACACAAACCTCTCTCTCGCCACTGGGGCCGAGTAGGAGAGGACCCTGGGAACGAGGTTGCTATAATAGGGACCTTTGGATTGGAGTACGATAACGACTACGAGTACGAGTTTGCCGTTCTGAGCACGCGCACTTGGAAAAATTTCGACCTCCAAATCCAATGCGCGTGCTCAGTACGGAAAACCCCTACTCGTACTCCATTCTAAAGGTCCCTATTGTGACGTTAATATTGATGATGATCCTTCAAGTTGCTCCTGTGACCCAATAGAGAGCCTCCATCACGTAATAAAACGAAAACTCAAGTTTGACTCATTGTTTCTGTCATCCTTGCAGATTTTGATAAAAACCAAGGAACTGGTTCAAAATGTAAGAAATGTGCTTCTTGACTTTGGAATATTGCAATAGTCACCAAGACACTGACACTGACACAGAACTAAGCATTATTGAAGGAGACGAAAGCTATTCTTACTCATCCTTTATTCAGATCGTCATGGTAGTACTGAACGAGCTCCACAATTCTGGCTTGCTCAGTCGAAGATTGTATTACATTGTGCTTTGATACAACCTTCGATAACTGTCTGGTTTTCTCTCTGACAATTGCTACAGCTCACATAATATTTCTTTGGTCTATCAATCGACTGCCTGTCACCGGGTGCGTGAAGTAACTTCGGGTACAGCCCCGAGAGTCTTCACGCAGGCGTTCACCCCGAGTTTTGTGTGAGGACCTAAAAGGCGGGTTGGTACTAGGCTAGTCAAAAGTAATCATTTCCTGCAAACTGGTTGTCCTTTTTGTCTTTCTAGCTGGGTCTTGACGTTATCTATGGCGACACGGATTCCATTATGATTAACACCAATAGCAACGACCTCGCTGAAGTTCGCAAGATTGGAAACAAGGTATGCATGCAACTTCTGTGTGTTTGAGAATGTTAACGTTCCGATGTGCCTATGCGTGAGGGGCAGGTGAAGTCAAGAATTTTTCATCTTAGAAGAAATGAATGAACGCCACTCTTCTTGAAGTGATTGTACACAAAATGTTACCCAACTTTCTCAAAGAATCAGAAGTGAAATGGAAAGTTTTGCTTCGCTCGCATTTGTTTTCGCGCGCTTAGCGCCGGCTGCATGTTTCAAGCTTCGAGTTTTGATTGGTGGATTTAATTGTCTGGAACTCTTGTGATTGGCCAAACTTTGGTTTTGGTTTACGGGACGTAATTTATTATGTTATGCGACTTGTTATTAAAAACTGGATCATTGGATAATGCAATTCAAGGGTTTTGATTGACATAGCTATCGTGGATTATGAGTTAATGTTAAGCATCAAAATTAAAATGGAGCTTAAAAATTAAGGGTATATCTGCCATCTATCATCTCATATCCATCGCGCTCGTGGAATATTTGTTAAATAGCCGACAATTTTTTTTTCTGGAATAAAAGCCTTAGAGGTTTGGTACAACTGTAGTTAAAGATTAACTAGTTTTCATGGTTGACCCTCTTGTTGTTTGTTTGTTTGTTTGTTTGTTTTTTTTTTCGCTTTTTAGGTAAAAAATGAGGTGAACAAACTTTACCGATTGTTAGAGATTGACATTGATGGGATTTTCAAGTCTATGCTTTTACTAAAGAAAAAGAAGTAAGTTTTTAAACGATCTTGTTCCACTAAATGATGATTAGGTCTTCTTTTTTGTTTTTGCTTTTACCTGCTTGCCATCTTTTTCCCTTTTTGGTTACCGTTGCCATTGCCGACTGTTATTTAATATTTTTTATCTTTTTGCCTTTGAGGTACGCTGCCATCAGTATTTCTGAGAACGAGGATGGTAATTTTTTTTAGGATAGTACGCACGCTCTCATTGGTCACTAGGTGTGTTCAGACACACCTAGTGACATCACGCGAACTTTGATTGGTTCATGTTGTCAGATGCGCGTTTTGATTGGCTGGTAAGAAATATGATTGCCCAGAGCGTGTATTAAGAAATTCTATTTCATTCAAGAAGTAAATCAACAACATTTTCCTTCATTTGTCAAATTAGTTTTGAGGAATATTTTATAAAAGCAATAGAGGACTTATTTCCGTGTTTACATAGCCTCATCTAAACACTCGGGGGGTTGGGAGAATTCTCGACATTTATTCAAACCCTCGACTCAGGTTTTCATAACTGTCTCGAATTCTCACAACCCCTGCTCGTGTTTAGACAAGGCGCTGTAAACGCGGAGAAGGTCCTCTACTGCTTAAATATTCTTGATTCACTAATATAATTGTCGGATTTTAGTGGCTTTCCACTCTTCTAGCGTCACGAAAATTAATTTTTTTCGTGTGTGTATGTTTTAAGGAACGATGAATGAAGTCAAAGAAATGAAGGGCTTAGATATTGTGAGAAGAGACTGGTGTGATCTTGCAAAGGATGCTGGAAAGTAAGGACTTTGCTATTTACCTATACTGCCCAGGCGTCGAGGTTGTGCGAGAATGAAAGATGTGCGAGCAAGCTTGGAGAGAGCCCTTAACGCCCAGGACAGGCTAATACATACATTAACACTATTAAGCTTCTTTCGTATACCCATTTTGAAATAACTGGTGATCCTTGCAATCTAATTGCCTCTCAACGGTGTGACTTATTCACAAATCACACCGTTTTTTGCTCTAAATCAAAATGGTCAAATTTTGGTCTGAAATCATACTGAAGTGGATAAATAAATATTAGTATTGACAAAAGAAACTGTGTGATTTCAAAATGGGTGTAGTAAAGTGGTAACTGAACTTCGTGTCGTGCAATTTTGGTCTGAAATCATACTTGTGATTTCAAATCGAACTCTCGCTGTGCGCTTGTATGATTTCAGACCAAATTGCACTTCAATCAGTTCAATTACCATTATAAATGAACGAAATATACAAACGATCGATGAGTTTGTAGCTAAGTATTTTCCTGGAAGTTAACGTCAACCTTCGGCTATTGTCCTGTGATCTTCGGGCAGCGTCGGAGACGGTCGATACTTTGCAAATATTACTGTCTGTGTCGTAAATCACACAATATAGGGGACCTAAGCCAAGGAGTTGAACGACAAACCTCGGGAGGAGGGAAAGAATGAACAGCTAAAATAAACGAAGGATAAAATAACTGACTGCAAATCGGAATAACAAGCGCACCCTTAAAAAACGGGGTGGCTCCTTAGGAAAAACGGACCGCACTAAAGTAGAATCCCGGTAAAAAGGTGGAGGGAACTAACAGGCAAAGGAACTGCATCAAATGCTGGAACACGGGAACGAAAGAGACAAACAAAACGCTCATACGGACTTACAGTAATTGACAGAGGAATACGTAACAATGACAGCACCTAAATTTCTTTAGCCCCGTGATGAACAGCATCCATTCTTCTGAGGAGGGGTCATTTAAATCTGTACGTTTAACTTTCATTCGCAGCTACGTGCTGGCACAAATTCTCTCTTCACAAGCACGTGAATCGATTGTGGAAAACATTCATGACTATCTTATATCAGGTATGATGGCCAACGGCGTATTGTCTCCGCATTTATTTTAGACTTCATCAGTAATTAGCGATTGCTTTGGTTTTAACACGGTACATTCCGGGCTGTTTTGAATTATTTGATACGTAAGTCTTTCGCCACTTTTCTCAGCAAATCAAAAGGTCTCCTGCAGGTGGCTCTGGCTTCATGCATTTTCCCCAAGCTCTGATTGTCCACGGTGGTCACTTCGGTTTTACGGCACACAATTGAAAACTGCTGCATCTGCGATCGGCAGTTTGTTCCCAAAATTCACGATACTCTTTCACAGTGAGTCAGCCAGCCATTTAGTCAATCATTCAGTCAGTCAGTGAAGCGAGAGATCGATTAGTGAATCGAACAGTCAGTCAGTCAGTCAGTCAGTCAGTCAGTCAATCAATCATTCAACAAACCAGTAGTCATCAGTTAAATAATTTTTCCCTTTTTTAGTGGGAGAAAGCGTTGCTGAGGGAAAAGTAGACCTTCAGAAGTTCATCATCAATAAGGTTTGACATTCATTTGTCTTAAAAACAACAAAAAAACAAGCAAACAAACTAAACAAAAGAATAGCACTGTCTGACACTTATTTTGTTTCTTTTGAAGCAATTGACCAAATCCCCCTTAGACTACCCGGACAAGAAATCGCTGGCTCACGTCAACGTTGCCCTGCGCATGCTCAGTAAAGGAAGGAAAGTAAATGCTGGTGACACGATCCCTTACGTCATATGTGATGTAAGTAATAAGCCGTCAAATATAATGAGTTAAATGAAACCCTAACTGGAAATTTCTTCGCGTCTGCTATCGAAGTAGGGCTGGCTGCATACCAAGCTGTTGTTCAACCTTAGTTTTCTGGTTGTTATAGGATGGTTCCACACTGGCTGCCACTCAGCGATCTTATCACCCGGACGAGTTTTGCAAGTCTGAGACGCTGAAAATCGGTATCCTTTGAACAATAATAAATATAAACTCTTGCTGTTTATGACCGAATTTTGATCAGTGCATTTCTTTGGTTCGTTCCCCGAGATGAAAGTAAATATGGTATTTCAGTATGCAGTTGGAACAGACTTCGTAAAAATGCTGGCTCGAGCTGTAGCAGCAATGTGAAAGACTTGGCGCCTTCAAACGCTCGGCCTCGGAGATGTAAGCCGGTTTTTTCTTTTCTTTTCTTTCTTTTATTTGTTTTGTTTTGTTTTGTTTTTTGCAGACGTACCAACAATTCTTTTTTTTTTTCCCTATATATTTTTTTACAAAATCAACATAGAGGCGCTAAGCCACTGACCATAAGCTTCCTCCTTGACATCAACTGCAGACGTTAAATACTACCTCGCTAATCAAGTTCATCCCGTTGTATCTCGTTTGTGTGATCCTATTGATGGCACGGATGCTGCACACATTGCCCAGTGTCTTGGTGAGTAAGCTGTCTGTAAAACATCAGATAACCAGCCTAAACTAGTTCTCCTCGACACTGCAAGTTTAAAATAATCGAATCTGGGACATGTCAAGGATTTTTTTATCAAATGAAAAATAACACTTCATCGCAATAAAATGGAAAAGTAACTTATTACAATTGCACAGGACTGGACCCATCTGGTTACCGTGGTAACTCTGCTCTTCACACTGACGAAAATGATGCATTGCTTGGTGGCCAGGCCCAGATGACGGATGAAGAAAGATTTAAGGTTGGTAGAGACTGCTTCCTTATTGGCTCATTTAATTGTCTGTGTTTTTTTGTGATTGGCCACAGTAATTACTTTTGTTTTGGACTAAAAACTGCTCTAAGAATCTGGAACATAGGAAAGCGTAAAGGTTTCCGTTGACGTTGTGTTATTTTTGCCTCCAAGGATTGTGAGAAACTCCAAGTGAAGTGCAAAGATCCACGTTGCGGACAGGAAACAACTCTAGAGGTCCTCTCTAAAAATCTCGTAAGTATCAGGTACATAACGTAGCACATGGATAATCATAATGCGTAGCTCCCTCTTGCAATGTATAAACCACTACGGAGGCTAATGCCTGAAAGGTCAGGTTTTGAAGCTCTTTACGGTGGCCAGTTAACTTATCAACTTGTTGATACCAACCTCGTTTCCAGGACCACCCAGTTCGCTTTGCCACCCCAAAGAGAAAGAAAGGAAGAGTTTTGTTGGTTGCAAGTCCACACCAACACAGCTCTACAGTATCTCGTTCGATAAGGTGACTTTAAAATCAGTGGCAAGATCTCTGTTCGAGGGAATTTAGTGCTGTTTGGAGCGAGCGAGAGTCAACTCGGCCTTAGCAGTTGTAAACAGGAAAGAGGATAAATGAAAGCAATGCTCGCCAGGATGGTCACACCATCCTCCTCAACGAAGGTTGGGAAGGACTGCGTGCGATCGGAAATGCAAGAACGGTCTACGTGGCGTACCTGTGTCCAGTGTCTTGTGTAACGTACTAATGGTTTTCGTATTGTTTTTCAGTCAACTCCACATGGCGGGAATGATATATGTCCCGAATGTAAAAACCCGTACAGCAAAGGCGCTTTTTCCAATCAACTGACTGTTGCAATGCGGCGACACATCAAGGAATATTACATGGTAACAAAATTACATTTAAAGCGCGGTTTGGTGATTTTTCTCAAATGTTCTCAAATTCAGTTACCAAGGAATTCTTTGAATATGCTCCTCTGCGTAGCAAAGTTTCTAGTAACGTTCGAAAGGGAAGGTACGTTGGGGCGAAGCTCTCCAGATGTGAACAGATGTGGGAGTCGATCATCGGAAAATCAATTGACCAATCGGTAAAAATTAGTTAAATTCATATCGATTGTCACTGGCCAATGGTTGGCAATCAATAATCACATAAAAACGGGAGGAGATCGTTGTAGACAACACAAACCTTAACTTGGCGTCACCAACCCACATTCTTAAAGTAGGAGGTAATGTTTGAGATTTACATGTTAAGTTTCTTTATCAATGGTAACTAAACTGAGGTAGATCCTTAATGCGTCTTCATTCCGCAGGGATGGCAGAAATGTGATGACCCATCCTGTGGTTATGTCACTCGTCAGGTGCCCCTTAGTCGTCAGCGGGGCGTCCCTACCTGCCCATCATGTCGCAGGGCCCAGCTGCATGCTGTGGTGAGTTAGATGAATGAGAGATGTAGGTGAAAGTACAGGAGCAGATAAGCAAATGCCTGCTTTTTCCTTATCCGCGCTTAGGCGCTGTTACACTAGTCAATTTCTCTTGCAATTTGTCTCGCAACTTGGTTGCCACAAGAATTCCCACGCTGCGAGACAACTTGCTCGACAGATGTTACACTGGGCAACGTTTCGTGCAACTTGTCTCGCTTTCGATAATCACATGAGGTCAAAAGGGCATCTTCATTGGTTGATGCCGTTTCAACACAAGTTGCAATATACATGTTACACTGCACAACGTGGGAAAAATTCCTTGGAACGTTGCTAGAAGCGTTGCGGATCGTAGAACCCACTTCTGCTTTTCGCAACGATTAAGGCAGCAAAAAATAGCGAGAAATGTCTGTGGCAGGGTACGTTACATTAGGCAGTTTTTCGTGCAACTTGTGTCCCCAAAAAATTGCGAGACAAGTTGCACGAAAAATTGCCTAATGTAACAGGATCTTAAAGAGACATCCTGTGGCTCGTAACCATTAAGATAGGGGACTTAACGAGTGATAACGAAGGAGGCTAACTTTTCCACTTTGCCTTGCTGTAGCAAAAATAATACGTTAATGTAGTTGTCACGGTGAGATAAAAACCTTGGTAACTTTTCCAAGGTTAAGGTTATAGTGGGAGAATTCTTCATCAAGTTGGAGAAATTCTTTCTTCTATTTGGGAGTTAATGAGGGGTAAGGAAATTTGTGTTTTGGTTAGCCCATTAAAGAAATGTCTGAGAGAGATTTGATTCCCGTGGCTTCATTGTTGGCCCAAGACGCTGCGATTGGAAGCGTGAACTGCTTGTGTTTATTTCTTTTAATATTCCTTTTATTGTTTCAGTATTCAGACACAGCTCTGTACACTCAGCTTTTGTACTACTCCCGATTGTTTGACTTTGATTATGCTGTTAAGAACTCCAAAGATGACAAGAGACGTGAGTTTTGTAGCTTTTTTTTTTCCTCTTCGCCTCCCACTCACATATGGGCAAGGGTTTTGGAAATAGGGAGCTTAAGCAAAGGCGTTTTTCAGCGACGTACGTCAACCGGAAATGAAGCATTTTCGTTTTAAACCGCCTTGACGATTCCAGATTTGCACTGCTCAGCGTCTTTACTCTTATAAAGACGATTTAACAGAAAATTTGGCTGAAAGCACTGCCGAAGAATACGAAATGTCCACTTCCGGTTGACGTACGTCGCTCAAAAACGCCTTTGCTTAACCTCCCTATCGATGTCTCCATTCGCTCCACGTCGAGTATAGACCAAAGTCCCTATCATGGCCGAAACAGAGCCGTGGAAGTAATATGGTGCCTACTTTTCTTTTGCGTTTCTACGCTCGGTTAGGGTTAAAAAGTGTCGCGCTGCTTTCCCAGTCAATGAGACGCAAAAGCAAAGTCAGTTGTGACTGGTTCGCACCAGTTTTCGCAAGCTTTTGTCCCATAACGTGTTTTGTGCGCGTTAAGTTCTGATTGGCTCGTTGGACTGTCTGAATTTGTTGTGATTGCCCGAATTAATTGCTTCGTTTTTGTTCTTACGTCACCCAATAGACCTTTCCCGCATTCCACCCAGTCCGCCACGGTAAGTGGCTGAGGTGCGAGATAACATTCGAAATGGCTGGGGCAAACATTTTCCCGCCATTTCGAATCTTATGTTTGTTCATAAGCTTGTGTTTTTTTCGAATCTTGTTTCATAACTTACCTTGGGGGACTGGAAGCAGTGCGGGGAAAGTTTACTGAATAATGCTCTGTAATAATTTTCATATTTCAGTTGAACTCTCGAAGAGCTATAAAATGTGAGGGTGTTTTTATGTTTGGTACAAAATCCTATACCCTATGTGTTGAAATTGAACGTCCTGTTTCATCTGTTTCACTTACGTACTAAAAAACAGAAGGTTGTATTAAACGCAAAGTGATTTCTTCTCTTTTCACTGTTCCCTGTACTCTCTGTTTTTCCCAAAATGTTTGACGCGGATAACAGGTTTGACCTTTTTCTGTTCTCTTTCAGATTCCTATGACATAAAGAAAGTGAAGCCCGATTTTTACACAGCTGTGCATTCGACAGTCACCAAAGTTCTGAATGCGAATGGTTATTCCGAAGTGAACCTTTCGAAATTGTTTAGTAGTTTCTCCTTTTAATGGGGAATTGAAGAGTTCTGATTGATTATTCGTGTTTCAGCATATACCGTCAATTCTAAAGACTCAGCCTTAAGTTATCTGTTAGAAAATTGATTGTGTGAAGCCGTTTAGCTATCGTAACTTTGACGCTCTAACCAGTCGGTGTGAACCTGTTCTGGTCCTAAAGGCAGAAGTGATATGCCCGAACCGACACGCTTCTTCCGCACTTTTCCCACCTTTGGCCCAATTGCAGACCTGATTGGCTCAATCACAGCTGATGTAATTTTCGCCCGGGGAATTTGGAACATTCCTCCTAAGGCCTAAAATTCCCTGTGGACCAGGACTGAACGCAAGGGGTAATGGGTAATGAATGTTTGCTAAGCTTTCGAAATGGTAATTGTTATAAAGAATCTCGCTTCAAGTCGTCATAAACTTACAAAACACGATTTGGAAGAGAATTATGTAAACTTTCTGCTCAGATGTAGCTCAAGGGAAAAATTTCATGCAGCTGTAGTTGCACGTCTCACTTATTTTGTACATACTAATTTGTTTCTACACATTAGAAGTTTTTGTAGTCGTCGTTTTTTCATTTATTAAACCACGCCAGATCTTTGCTTTTGTCTTGTTCTGTTTTATGTGAGCTATAATTTGGTATGATTTTGTTTCAAGACATTTCACCATCCAGAAATTTCCTACATCTTCATGCTACAAAATGTGGTTATTGGCCACAGTATAACCCATTTTCATGGGGGGGGAGGGGGGAGAAGGGTTTCTTGCCAGATATCATTGAAACCAGTAATTCCAAGATTTAAGACACAGGCAGTTCCCGTGAAAGAGGTCTGGGCTTGCGTGAACTGCAAGTGACTGTCGCTCCAGGTCCCTCATATAACGCAATCACCTCGCTCCCTGGGAACGAGGTTGATTCCCTTGATAGTCTGGGAACGAACATCTATTCTAACGTAGTGGACAGATTGTTGAGCTTACACAATGTAATCCTTGAGTTTTGACGTGGACTCCAAGATGGCGGCCGGCGAATTTTTCTTTACTCCCTTGGTTCTTTTGATAGTTCCTAAATATTGCCATGATGAATTTTTTATCCACCTCAACTTCTTTGATGGTAGGTCCAATATGATTTAAATAGCTAAGAACTCGCATCTCTGTTTTGAAACGCGGAATTTCTGTACGTAAATTTATCAAAGTTGAGCATAACCGGGTCAAGGGCACATGTGACATCATAAGATTAAGCTTATGATGGTGTTTACTTACGTTGCAGTTCCCTGTCTGAAGATCGCACTAAGCAAAACATTGGGGTATGGTATTGTACTTGGTTCTGCAATGAGTAAGCACAACTAGTTTTTTATTTATTGCGTTCAACGAAGGAGAACTCTCCCTAATTTTGTTCAGATGGCGAAATGAATCTTTGTATAAAGGGACAGCAAAATAGCCACCCCGAAGATTCTGTTGTTCTTTGAAGGGGCATCCTTGCGCGGGCTCTCGCACGCTTATCGATTTTGGTTTGATGTTATCTTGCGCAAGTCTCGTATTCCGCTGCCCAACCGACTGTCGAACACAGTTCGATAATCCAAGATTACTTCTAGTTGGGTTCTCTGACTTTGTAAGAGATGATTTCTGTGAGTCTGAAGAACTAGAGGAAGAGTCGAGGAGTTTACAAGGAGATCCCAAGGAGTTTCTGGAAGACAAATTAATGTGGGATAAGTTAGGAATTTCTTTTTTCAGCCAAGCTGATTTAGTCAGGGGATTACAAATCAATACAAATCGATCATCAGAAACTAATTGATCAGTCGATATATATAACTTACTAACCAAGCGCAAGGGCCGTACTGGGAAAATATCGGCCCGAGGTCTTGACAGTACGGACCGAGCGTAGCGAGGTCTGTACAAAAAAGACAGAGGGCCGATATTCTTCCAGTACGGTCCCGAGCAAGCTTGGTTAATAAGAGATTTATTATACGACTGAAGAAAGCTTTGAAGCTTTTCAAAGCTCATTCGGGACATTCGGGACATTCGGGACAATGGACCGGTAATAGAGCATTTTGATTGGTTGATTTTAGTTATTGGCCCTCTGACTGCGCGAGTCGTGTAATAATACTTGATAATAGTCGATAACTGTTAATTGATTAATTAAAAGAATCAATACCAATCCATGATCACAATATTTAGGCCCAGTAATACCCTGTTTAAGCATGCTTTTCTCCCACAAAGTTGTATTGAAATCAACTTAACTGCAGAATACCTGGCCACTTAATCGCATGGGAATAGCATGTATTGTCATCTGTTTTGTTCTTACCCTCTTGTTTGCTATTTTTTCCTTGCTTGCTTCCCTTGCTTGGTTGAGAGTGTACTGGGATCTTTGCAAATGCGGTATTTGCGCTAGCTGGCTTTTTCTGACGTCATTTTAAACTTAAAAATAATCCATTCCATATTGTTTTGCAGTCAAGATCCCTCAGATAATCAAAATCGTACAGGCATCCAGCGTGGAAGGTCTGAGCTTACCATCATTTCTTCTTGAGCTGATCGCACTGACTGCAACTGCATCTTATAGCGTTGCCAAGGGTTTTCCATTCAGGTATACAGTGTAGGAAAGTACCTCCTAGTAGCTTCCCTTTGAATGTTCACACCGATAACTGTTTCACCCACAGACTCAAAAGTTTTATTACAATAACTTGTACAGCATAATAAACAGCACTACAAGAAAGAAATAGGTAGCAGCTCTCTTTTGAATGGTTGTTTTTGTCCTTAGCTTTAAAACAGACAATTAACGCATTTGGCATAACGTATAAAGAGCAGGTTTCAGCTGAGTGTCTGAAGCAATTTAGCAATTGCCTCACTTTTACACTACTACACTACTTGCTCACATGCATTTTCCTATGTTTAGGGATAGTTCATAATATCCCATTGTTAAGGATGGTTCATAATTTGTGTAGAGGGGGGCTGTGATGCTTCTCAAATCTTTTCTCTTGCAATTTTTGGTAGCCCCCCCCCCCCCCCCCTGTTATTTGGTGGGTTTTTCCTTCCCTCCCACCTATATCCAGTAACAAAAGGCAAAATGCCATTTCCCCTCCCTCCTCCACCACCAGCCTTTTGGTTTGTTGCAGCATAATTCCAGTTAAATATAGTGCCACATTTTTTGCACTCCATTGTGTCATTGGCTTTACAACTTTTTGAGGCCATGTAGCTTCACCATCAGCTGGAATGTAAACTTTTAAAGTTTGAAATTTTTAATAGCCTCCCCCCTCCTCCCCCCAAAAAATCCAGCAGGAAAAAAGTGTGCCCCCCCCCCCCCCCCCATAAAATTTGTTATATCCCCTCCTCTACATAAAATATGAAGCCTCCCTTAACATGTTAGGTTGCATGTATTTGCTTTGCATTATTATTGGCATATTTATTGTTTGCATTTGCCTTGATTGGCCAAAGTAATTACTTTTATTTTGTTTTGGGTTGACAACATTCAGTATTGAAAGCCACTCTAAAGGAAACAGTGAAATACTGTTCACCAGCTTGTATCCCTTCATTACAGACTAAAGCTCTTACTCTATACCTTACTTTGAATTATATTTTTCAGTGCTTGGGGTGAGAGTCTCTTCATGTCAGTCCAGACAACTTTTCTTGTTGTCACATACTTTTACTACACCAACAAACGTCTTCTCTGTGTCTTGTTCCCTCTTGTTTATGGTGGCATTGTGTATGCTCTCATATCTGGTTTAACACCCATGAGTGTTCTTGTTCAGTTGGTCTCCTTGCAGGTTGCCTTTATAGTCATAAGCAGGGTGAGTGAAATCTAAGTTTACATGCATATGTTTAGCTTTGCATTCAGGGATTTAGCCAGTAATTAAAACTGGTTGTTGGGAGGCATGTTTCCTCTTCATAATGAGCCCTTCAATTTGAAGCCCCAGGGTGGGATTTTGACTTGTGTGGCACCAGGGTCAGGAATTTGACCTGGCTGCCATCTTGGAAGACCAAGTAAAGCTGGAAATGAGTGAGGATGCTGATAATGGCCAAAGGCCAGTCCTGGGGATCCAGCTTCTCCGAGAGACATTATGCCCTGCAGATGATGCCATTTTGTGAGGTTTTGTCAGGTTTCTTACATTGCATTGAAATAGAAAACCCTGTTCTTCCAATCCTGTCAAATACTAGGACTGATTGAAATAGCTATGCTTAAGGCAGGAATTTGACATTCAGTAGGTGTTTTGGGGTGAGGAATTATGGTAAACACCTGCTTCCATGAAAAGGTCATGAGTATACAGTCACACAAGGTAACCTCTCTTTCTCTACAGCTTTTACAGATAGTTGCCAATTTCCGTAATGGTCACACAGGTCAGTTATCGTTCATTATGGTTCTGTTGCTATTCCTGGGAGCTATGGCTCGCATCTTCACCACTATACAGGAGACTGGTGACAAGGTCATGCTGGTGACATTCCTTGTTTCCACGACACTTAATGCTACTCTAGTGCTACAAGTTCTGTATTACTGGAATGTCAAGCTGGATTTGAAGAAAAAGAAAGTTTAGTCTGTCAATCAAAGTTGTTGGAATTATGCTAATGATGTTTTTAAGTCAATTTGCATAGTTTATCTATTTTCTAGTCAATGTGAGCCCATGTGGCAGATAGATTTAATTATATTGTTTGCCTGGTCAGTGAAGGATCAGACTCAGCTGATGTCAAAATTTGATCACAACAAAAAGATAAGACTTTTGTCAAAATGAAATTACTGGAGTTTCTTGTACAATAAAGATGGGGAAATAGCACCTTCAAATAGAAAGCTATGTAATTTGTGCTGTCATGACTTAATTATAATTGAGGATCCTAGTACAAGTGTTTTAGAATGCAGCAACCTTTTCATAATATTTCTGCATTTCCATACCATGTTTGCAGAAAGCTTTCAAAAGTAAGACATTTGTCTGCTAATTACAGGAATGTCAAGCAAACAATAGTCACCAATCATTATCGTGGTAATTATACATTTCCTAGTAAGTTGGCAAAGAGAAGTTGAACTCACTGTTGTGGAATAGCAAATGAAAATGTGTAAGGTAGATTAGTTTGAGTCTTAACATAACAAAGGTACAAATCTGTTAAGTCTGAGAATTTCACAGTTGTATTTATGTGGAACAGAAAACAGTTGCAATCCAGGAGTGACATACCTCGACGTAGTTTGAGCGCCCAGGAGAGCGTAGTCCCAAGAAGGATTGTTGGTGGTGGTGACTGACGTTTCGACAACCTGAGCTGAATCACCAAACAAACATTTGCAGGAGTTTCAGAGTTAACTTGTCTGTACCTGCTATTTTGCCAATTTTAGGTTGCTCTTACAGCACTGTGAATTGGATTTTTGTTTGCCAACTTTTATCAAAATTTTAGATTATCTTGTTGACGGTTGCTTGATGAAACCCTGTCAAGAAAAATTAAAGATAAAATTGGTTGAAGTTTTCTTGCATCCTGTTTGATAGATGTCCAAGTTGTTGGAGAAAGTGGGCTCTGTGCTCTGGTTTTGCAGCATTGTCAATTGTTTACTTTTGTTTTTATTTAATCATTTAATGTTAGTCCTGTTTTTTGGCTTAATGCAATTGTGTAATTTGTATAGGGTGTACTATGTAAGTACATGTAGCTCCTGTGTTTTATATATTGGATTAAAAATTAAAAAAATTTGCCATCATTAGATGGCATTCTTGTGCATGCGATATTTCGCCAACCACTTCCCTGCATGTTTGGGCCACCTGTGCTCTGGTGTTGACAATTGGTCTGTGTTTTTTTCCCTCATTAAATATTCCAACTCGGGTGTCGTCTGATCTGCTGATTTGCAAGGGGTGATAGGGGCACTAGGAGATTCCCTATTGATCCACAAGTTGGCATGACAACATCGGGGCAGGTGAGGGTTAGTCTGGTACCCAGACCTCCCACGGCCAAGTGTGAGAGGTCTGGCAAAGTTCAAATTTTGGTACTGAAATCGGGACTTCCCATAGTCCTTTGCCTACTTTGCCTACTTTGTGCTGTTAATGGCCGCTGTCTGTCTTCCAGAAGGCACCGGAACACTGCCGGGAAATGGATTGTTTTGAGGGTGTTCTTGAGAAAGTCCTCGAGTCCAGAGGACAAAAGCACTTCAAACTGAAGCTGAAACAATGGGAAGCGTTGCAGGAAATTATTGTTAAGAATTGGGATTGCTTGGTTATAATTCCAACTGGATATGGGAAATCGTTAATATATCAGCTTCTGCCTTCAGTTGCTGATCAAATGGCTAATGCAATCTCTAACATTGTCTAATTGGCTGAAATCTATTTTCTCTAACACAATTATGCAGGAAACGGAAATCTCACAAACTTTTAAAATAATTTTGGTTAACTGAAGGGATTGCCCTTTTTCAGAGAAGAATGAAATTTTTTATCTCGCTTCACACCGCGCAATCGGTGTCTACTAAAAACGTCCAACTCCATTATTCATTTCTGTGTTTGCATAAAGGTGCAAAAAGCCAGATGAGACCGAACAACCAACCTACCAATCAGAAAGCAGATAAGATTTTATTCAGGTAGCCAATGTTGAACTTTGGCTTATGTTGAACTTTGCCACATCCTACACACCAGTAGGATCTGGGTATGAGATTGGGTGAGGGTTTGCATCCCTGCCCTCTGAAGTCCTATCCAACTTTGCCCTTGTACCACATTATTTAAACTGCTTTTTTTTCAAAATGCAAACAATGATTACATTTTCCTTAAAAAATCAAAACCTTCAAAAAGCGTTGTGTTTGTAACATTTTGTAATGTTTTAAATAGAGCTCACGAGAACCTGGAACCTTCAGCAAATTACTTCCCAACCCATCCCCACTTATCCCCACTCGTCCCCACCCATCCCCACCTCTTCTCGTGTAGCCTCGTTCCCAGGGTTATTCAAGATGGCGGATTACATGAACGAGTACGGAACCAAAACAAGTATGGATTTGGGCTTTATGGAGCGTTAAGCATCCCGTATGGTAACATTACTATGATTTTAAACGTTGTGTTGGTTTTCAAAGACACAGAATAGCTTGAATAGAAGGAAAGATAGTGCGTAAAAACCGACCGTGGCATGATTCAAGGACCTAGCAACTTTTTACTGTGAAATGACAAGAAGATTGAGTTAGCTGGAGCATGAAATGGTAATCCAATCTCATCTTATCTTTTGTTTCCTTCTTCCTCACTGCTCAGGTGTGCATGCATCTAGTTGATGTTGTTTGTATTTTTGGAGGGAGGGGTGGGTAAAAATCCCTTGTATCAAAGGTGGCGTTTTATGATCGAGGCATAATTATACATGCATAAGATGCTACCCAGATTTATTGGGGTACGTGGGTATGTACAAAGTGCAAGGTATGCAAGGCATATGTGTGAGGCAAGGTAAATCAGCATTATTATGCTTAGGTTGAGAAAATGAAGCCCAGATGAAGCATAAAGAAGGTTTAGGGTTAGGTTAGGGGTGGTCTTAGTCATCGTCTATAGTTCTTTATTATGCCTCGCTGCCTTGCTTCACAGTCAGCTAGGCATACATGTGAGGCAAGGCAAATCAGCTTTTTTATGCTTAAATTGAGAAAATCTTAGCATCACTCTCAGGGAAACCTAAAGAAAAATTATGGTTAAGTTAGGGTTAGTTTTAGCTGTTTATATTCCTATTTGTTATGCCTTGCTGACTCACATATTGTTGGTAAATGCTCTGATGATTTACAAACCTCATTTCTGGAAGATTTTCGGGATGATTTGTTATTGTTATAGCATTTAATGACTGGTCCACCACCAAAAGTTCACCACACTCGTTTCAGTGGACTGTTTACAAATATGTACAAACTGATCCGGGATAATTCTTTTCTTTGATTATTGGAGTGTCCCAGTTCATGAAACCAAACATTTTGCTGTGTTCATTTACCATAATCACTCCCTAGATTTTCCTCATTTACCATTTTTTGTATTCTAAGACCTCTGTACCCAGAACACTAGCAGTGCCTTTAGTATATATAGGGTGATCTTTACAGCTTATGCACCTATCAATCTTAAGCCTGAGGGGGGTGGGAGGGGCAGGTGTGTGTGGGGCATTTGCCTTTTATTGCCTTCCCTACCCTCGGAATTTGACTGAGAGTCTGCGCCCCAGGGTGGGGAAGTTTGATTTCAATTTTTTTTAGGAGGAGTGGGACCTAATCACATGTGCTCGTTGTGGCCATCTTGCATACTTCTCACTTTTAGTATGTTTATGGAACTCACTTTGTGGGGATTGCATGGATTTTTATGTAGTTTCACTTTTTGCCAGACAATTATTCGCTGGAATGCTACTGTTTTCTCTCCATTCACAGGGATCTGGCCTGGGTTGCTTGAAACATGGTTAGCGTTAACCAGGGTTAAATACCATGGAAACCTATAGGTTTTGATACCTCTTAACCAATAGGTTGCGTTAACCGGGCTTCGAGCAACCGGCCCCTGAATATTAAATTCCTCTCTTAAGTAGAATTCTTACTTTTAATATGAGCATGTAAGTTCAAACATTCACCACAAGAAGACTCCAATTTGAGTTAACCCTTATTAGGGCTTGCTGAGCATAGAAATTAATTTCAAAAGTTGGAAGAGCTGGTCGACCTGAGAGATCTGTAAAATTTTAATCTCTTTGTAAGCAGTATTTAAGATGTTAACCATCAAAAACTGCAAAATTGCTGGGTGGCAAAAACGTTAACAAGGCATACATTCGTTGTTAAGTCTCAAAAAAAAAAAAAAAAAGAATTTGTCCGAAACTATTTGGTATTTTGGGTTCAAATTTTAGGAAACTACTCATGATATAGAAAATGGTTTGAATCCAGGAGTGACATATCTTGATTTAGTTTGATTGTCCAGGTGAGTGTAGTCTTGACTGGTGACTGACATTTTTACAAGCTGAGAGGAAGTCATCTTCACAGTCAAGTGATAAGAACGTCGTCAGTGGCTGGTATAAGTACTCTAGTCATATAGCTGATTGGTCAGCAGAGACCTGATGTTATCAACAGTGAATGGTGTGTTTCAATCCGTCTTGAAATTTAGGTAGGTTTGGTAGGTCTAAATTTAGATTCCTACCCGGTTTCACCGATGTGAGTGCCCTGGCAGTCGCAGCATGTGATCTTACACTTACACCACTTACATTGCTGAAACTGGCGGGAATTTAAATGTACGACTCATTAAACACAAACAAGTGACAAGAAATGGTGACCTCAAGAATAATACTGCTGAACACCATTTCAAAACGAACCACACAATTGACTGGGACTCCACCAAGTGCATTACCGACACTACTAACTACTACCAACGACTCGCACTGGAAAGCTGGTTTATTAACTTGGCGGAAGAAACTCCAGTGAACTGTTGCTTACAGCTACCTGCACCTTACAAACGACTGACAACACCAACAGAACAGTCATTGACAACAGCAACAGAACAGTCACAATAGACAGAAGCGACAAATTTTACTGACAACATAGTTATCTACATTTTTAGATGGCTCTGTTGAGCCTCAAAGCCGAGTAAAACGCCATGTTCTCCTTTCGAGGGCTGAGTTTGTCGTCAATCACAAAATGTGTGTTACATACAGTACCGCTCAAAAGTAAGTTACCACCGTCGCGCGCTACGCGAATCGCGTCGCGCGCTACAGGAATCGCGTCGTGCGCTACAGGAATCGCGTCGCGCGCTACAGGAATCGCGTAGCGCGCGACGAGGAAGAAACTGCAAGTTCACTAAGTTGGGCTAAGTACATTAACTTGTATTTAGCATTTCAGCCTTCAACAAAGTTTTTTCGACAGGATTCTCTACTGGCTGTTCACTCAACATCGCACGCAAACTGTAAGGCTACATTAATGGCCTTAACATCGCGCGCAACACGACGAGGATTTCATTGTGCAAGACGGGATTCGCGGAGCGTGGGTCGCGATTCGTTGCCCTCGTTGCGTGTCTCGCACGAGAGTTTTTAAGTATTCATGAACGCATTAAATTTGGTGGCTAAGTAACATTTTGTTCTGCTCATGTCTTCCTGAATTTGTCACTGAGAATTCACCATTGACATGAACAACAGTAATCAATCTATTTGAGCATAAGATTTGTTCTCGTTCTTAATATTACGCTGCTTTGTAATCATTGCAGACAAGTCGTTGCTTGTTGCTGTTTCTTTGCTTCCTTGTCAATAGCGTCCACTAACCCTTTATATTTTCATAAATTTGTCATATCACCCAAAACTACTTCAGTGAGATTCAGAAAGTCATGACTCAAATACACTATTGAAGTTTCAAGTTTATTAGCTATTAAGTTTACTATTACAATGTTAAAGAAGGCTAAATTAGCCCGCAAATAGCAATTGCTAATCTTGGATGGCAGTGTTACATCTGTACAATGTACAAAAGAAGTCCTGAAGATGCATAAGTGGCATAAAATAAGTTAATTGAAAATAAATGATACTATGAGGAATTCTGTTTACTTGTGGTTGAAGAACTTGGTATAATAAAGGAATGAAATGACACATTTTCATTATCTTTGCTATTTACTGTTGAACCCATTAAATGCTCCCAGCACATCCACTTGAACTGTATTATAATTCTCTTTATTTACTTTGAATATTTACAATCTGGACTCTTCATCTTTTGGCCCTAAACAACTGCACCCTTTCTACCCAGTGAAGTTCCATTCAAATCTGGAGAGTTACTGTCGTATCAGTTAAGACAGAGACATGGAATAACTCCAACAACTTCTTGCCATGAAGGGTCCTAAGACTATTTTACCCATAGACCAAAGCGTGCGAGAGAATGACGTCACACAGGAATGCGTGGAATTTAGACTATTTTGCATCTCATTTGCATACCAAAGACCTTTGCATACCAACAACTTCCTGCTATGAAGGCTCCTAAGACTATTTTACCCATAGACCAAACTGTGCGACAGAATGACGTCACACAGGAATGCGTGGAATTTAAACTATTTTGCATCTCATTTGCATCTCATTTGCATCTCGTTTGCATACCAAAGACCTCGTCCTCAAGACGAGGCTTGGAGCCGTCTCTGTCTTCGTGTTTGCTGAGGTTTCGCTTTACTTCTTACTGCAACTTTATTACAAATTAGAAAAAAGCTTCAAATAGTTGTCGTAGCCGCGCAAAGACGGCTACGACAACTATTTTGAGCTTTTTTCCAGTCACTGAAGGAGGTAAAAATCACTTAGTAGATTTCTAGAAGAAATCTTCCAGAGATTGTCAGCGTTGTCTGGATGGCAATGTGGTAGTGCGAAAGACTACGGCGCGAGAGGTCGCAGGTTCGAATCCTGCTGGGTGCAACTCAGGATCTGGAAAAAAAAAGGTAAGTGTTAGTAGGCACATAGGCAAAATAGATAGAAAGATAGAGCAAGCGACGACAAGAAAGGTAAGTGGTGATAAAAAAAGGGATACGATAAGGGGGGGCTGATGGTGAAGGGAAGGACGAGAAGGGGAGTGCTGACGAGGAGGAGAATGATAAGAGGGGTGATCACAGGAAGAGAAAGTGAGAGGGGGAGGGTCACAAAGAGGAAGAGTGAGAAGGGAGGGGTGAGAAAGAGAAGAAGGGAGGATAGGGGAGAAAAAAATTTCCTTTTTTAATTTTTTTTTTTTGGAAAAAATTTTAAAAATGTGGCAGGCAGCACATTCCACCAATCAGATCGCAGGAATCGCAGAAAATCGCGTTTTTTCAGGTCACGTGATCAAAACTGACCAATCAGAGAGCTAGAATTTTGCATTCCGACATGACAACTGCTGCCGTGACCTGCTGGAAAATTCTAGCCACCTGATTGGTCAGTTTTGGTCACGTGACCTAAATCCTGCAATCTGATTGGTGGAATTTGCTGCCTGCCAATTTTTCTGGGAAAATTCCTGAAAATGGTTGAGCGACGACCGAAATTTTCTTTGTAGCAGCTTTCTCTGCTTACCTTTCAACGTTAAAACTCTTCATTCGTCTGGATTTTCCTCAACTGTCACGTAAATGTTTGCCAGTAGAGTCCCTGGAAGCCACAGCGTCATTAATCGAGCGGCATCTGTCAAAATACAGTGAAAAATGTTAGCAAAATACTCTAACGACCTTGCTAGCTAAGCAACTGCTTCCGTTTACATTTAGCCTTAGCCATGCTTGCATATTCTAATGAACTTATATCTTTACTTTGAGATCGTAAGAGCTGTAAACGAAGCGATTTTCGAAAATAACAATTTTCAAGCCTTGAAAACATGTTTTGAAGTTTTGTACTGTTTACTAGCATAAATTAAGCGAATAAATTAAGTAAAGACAATACGATGGCTCGCAAAGATGGCGAGACTAAACAATAGTTGCCTATTGTTACATTCTTTTGTTTTATCTTTGTTTTTGCAAGCCATCCCATTGTCTTCGCTTTCATTTATTCTGTTAATTTATTCTATAAGCAAAATTTTATAAACGGAACGGAATATTTCGCGCACTCAAAATCTTAACTCCTTATATTGCACTTGGTTACTCTGACATGGAGCCAAATCGGAGTTTCAAAAAAGTGTACCAGTGGACATTTGTTTCACTGCCAACTTTCATTTTTTTCCCTTCTTTTGTTATGAAAATGACTTGAATGTCATGACATTTGAGATCTTTTGTCTTTTTATAGAAATATCCTGAATCGCGCATGCGCAATGTACAACTCCGATTTGGCTTATGAAGCAAATGGCTACGCTTTGAGTTTCGGCAAGAGCACCATATACCAAGTCCTGATTGACATCACAATAGAAAGAAGATCACTCAACAATAAACCCAAGCCCGTAAACAAAAGCGAAATCGCTGAAATCAGTAGTCTAACAACTATACACACAAAAACTTTCCCTAGTTCAACTTAGATTTCCAAAAGACATTTTCACCGACAGATTTTGCAACCTAAAGGTTCGCCAAAAACACAAGCTCGACGCTTTACGCTACACGGAACAAGTGCGAAGTAAAATTCTGATGTCAATCAGGCATGACGCAATTGTATTCCATCGATTTCCACTTGATCATCGGGAACGAATCTGATGACTGGATGAGCTGTGTCCACATTCTGCTTCTTACGACCATCTTAATGAACCATTACAAACCTTAATTGCATACAGTTTTTGGACTGCACGTTTGATTTGAGTTCTTCTCCCCTCGGAAGCTAACTGAACAACGGCTGCGCGAACGAGATTATCTCTGCCATGAATTAAACTCTCCTTGCTTAACCACTCGAGATTTTGCTGTCTTCTTTCCAAGATGATGCTCACGAAGGTCCGTAAGGTACTCCTCTCGCTAACGGTTCCAGAAGTGCTTAAGAACCAAATCAAGATGCAAGATGCGTCTGCCTTTTAGTCAACTCGATTCCTGTGGTAGGCCGAATGACGCCTTGGGACCTTGGACTGGGACTAAGCAATCTCGCCCAATGCACAGACACACATTTGTGAGCGCTTCTTCCAGGTCTTCATAGAGGTAGTCAAAGGACGGGAGTTAAGTATTCCTTCATCTTCAATCACCACTGTTTCAAACTCGTCATAACTGACTCGTCCATTTCCAAGGGTTTTCTTGAGGCAACGTTTTACGGAGCCATTCATTCGAAAAACCCTCCCTACCAAGGGGCGTGAGGAACATTGAATTACCGGGTAATTTCCAGCATGGAGGTGGAGGTAAGCTTTCAAACTTGAACCCTTGAAGGTCATCCCATTATCCCAAACAACATGGCGCAGCATCCCATTTCCAGAAACGACTGCTTTAGGCACCTTACAAACGTTTCTGTCGACAGATCTGGTACAAGCTAGAGATGCACAGCCCACGATGGAGCATTAGTAAATAGAGCAATGTACCTTGAAGATCACGGACAGCCTGTCTGCGCTTTACAAGCCAGAACCCTGACCATAAATCAGTTAACGTTTGTTTGACACCATTGTGCATCACATTGCTGTGACTCTTCCCAATCATTACAACAGTAAATCGATGTTTCCGGGGAAGAGTTGCAGAAGAAAACGAGCTGGATATGGCAGTGGGGCATTATGTATTCTTCCTCTACATCTCAATATCCCATTTTCATCGTCATATAGTCCCAAAGAATGACGTATCTGGTCGAACATGCTTTGTACATGCTTGGTCCACAACGATTCCGCGCCAGTTAATCCTTGCAACTCAATCTCCAGTGAGGTTAATTGAGACTGTCCTTGCTTTCTATGAGCGTGTCGGACATGTCTCAAAACATAAGAAGTCATCTTGAGGAGCTTGTAGATGTCACTGAAAGTAGCAGGTTGGATTCTTTGGTCTAATCTATTCACTTCCACGGCAGCAGCGACTGTAGTGACCTTTTTCATGGGCTTGATTTCACTGAAGACATTTGTCTTGCAGTTCCTTGCTCCGAACTCTTTCTGATTTGGCCAAAAGTCAGGACTCTACTTTAAGAAGTCAGGACCTTCCCACCAAGGCTTTTCGTCCTTTAGCTTTGAGGCCTTGCATCCTCGTGATGCAATGTCCGCTGGGTTCTGTGCAAAGGGAACATAACTCCATGGATCTGGAGATCTCTAGGACTTGATTTTACACAAATGGTTTGAATTCCTGTTCAATCTTCTTAATCCACCACAGCGCGATCTCTGAATCGAGCCAACATACACATTTAGTGATACTTACTGATGGGTCAAGTGCCTTAGCTTGATTGACAATGATCATCTGGGTGACTGGAGTCCTGAGAAGGACTGTTGTTGGTGACTGACGTTTCGACAACCTGTGCGGAAGCCATCTTCAGAGTCAAGTGATCGATTTTAGTCAGTTGAAATTAAAAGAACAAAAAATTATGGTCGCTCGTGATAAACCTTGCAAGTACCAATGGGGGATAACAGTTCACACTCTCGTCTTCAAGGCAACAAGTCTGCACACAAATGAATTCCCTGACTGTACACTGAAGTAAACAAAACCACCAAATGCTTTGTCTGATGCATCACCAAAACCATGTAACTCAAACATGGGATTTTCTAGAGAGTCAGTTCAGATGAGTAACATCTGTCAATTGAGAAACTTGAAATGTTTTGCATATCTTGTAAGAATGATATCCACCGTTCCAGTACTTCAATCAACTTCCTTTCTGCAAATATCTTGAAACAGTGTTATGAATGCAACAAACACAGGAGAGAGTATTCCAAGAGGGTCGAATGTCTTCGCAATGGAACTGAGAACGATTCCCTTCGTGTCACTCCCTGGACTTCCCCTGATTTGATTTTGTCTGCCAATCCCTGATCATTTGTCAGCCACTTGCGCATGTTGAAGCCAGCTTCCTTGAATCTCATCTTGAGTTTGGAGTAAAAGTCGTCAGCTGAAACTCCATCAAGGTTTGAGGATGCTAGGTCATCCACGTAGATAGAATGCAAGAATTCCTCGACAAATTCTGGATCTCTATCCATGTAAGTGTTCAGATGATGTCGAAATTGTGAAAAATAGTGCAAACAGTGAACCTTGCCTACTTCTGCTTGTTCCTTCGTGTTCACTGGTTCAATCATGTTCTTCTCAGGTTGCTCTTTGATGACTTCATCATAGTGTTTGAAGACGTCTGGTTTCGATTTTAGGCTCCGCAGCAACGTCTCTAGCTTCCTTTTGATCAACTCTGGGTAGTTGACGCGGAGCAGGGGATGGAAACTTGACTTCATCTATTTTTCCATTGTGCCTGATATCTCCAATGTATTTCTCATAGACTGTTGGTTCATCATGCTTGATTCCCAGAGTTTCTAAATCCCAGAAATGCCATATTTCTTTTTCATGTGAATTTCTTTCTTCAATGAGACAGTTCGAGATCTTAAGTACATGAGTCTGTAAGATTCACTGTGCTTCCTGCCTTGGCATACTAGCCCAGAAAGTACATAACCAACCTTGGTAGAGAGGGCAATAGTACCTAATTCTGGATCACAAATTATACTTCCACTTAAAAAATGCAAGTAGAAGTCGGCACCAATAAGAATGAATGTCTATAGTTAATTCTTTGTCACCATGGGAGCAAGCCTTACAGTCAAACCAGGTCAAGCGTACCCTCCTGCATCCTAATAATTAACAGATTATTTGAGATTTGATGCATTAATCAATTCAGAACATGACCCTTGCAAAAAAGGTGGTGCTAGGTTACTTGTGGTTGTGCTGATTTGAGACTCTAATTACGATAAATAAAACTAAAGCTCAACAATCAACAGAAACGTAATGCATTGTTTCGAATTGGCAATATTTAAATTATTATAGCCGCTCAAGTCGCCAACGGTTGCTTCTAATGCAATCCTGAATTCCTCACAATGGTCATGTTACATAACTTTCATATTCCAGTTATTAATAGAATCTTGGGGGGTACACTTGACCTGGTTTGACTGTAAGCCAGTGACAAGAGGCTCAACATTTGTTGATTAACAAATGTTGCACTGTCTTGTACAATAAATGTGGAACAGTGTGTCATGATTCTGTTTCTTTTAATCAATAACACTTCCTTGCATAACAACTGATGTAAATAAAATGTACATATATAAATAATCAAGCTGATATGACACAAATTACGGCACATACATCAATGGCAATTACACAAATCACATCTCTGAATAACAGAAATAAGTAGACAGTAAATAAATAATGAAATGATCAATTACGGTAACAAAGTCGAGCCAACTGAGGTCAGGCCACTAAGCAACTTAAGGTTTGGGGAATGGACAACCTCTTGAGGGAGGCCGTTCCAAACAGGGATAGTGCTTGGGAAGAAAGAAAATTCAAATGTATCTGTTCGGGGAGAGAGGTGGTTGAATACCATATCACGAGATCATCTTGTTTGAGATTGAGAGAGAGTCACAAACTTAGAGAGATCCACCCCATTAAGGTTATGTCTTATACATAATCATGCAGTGTCAAATGTTGAAATAGGCCATTCAACATGTTGAATGTTGTTGAACACAGTTAAACAAAATTAGAGGCAAGCTCTATCCTTTTTCACATGTTGCTGTAACATTTTTCAACAATTGTTGAGCAACAAAAGTTGCACTATGTTGAACTGTGTGTCACCAGCCTTAAGCACTGCAAGTGAGGGTAGTTCGCTTGTGTGAACTCAATGATTTGATTACTGATTGGTGCCCAGATCACTGTCAAATGCCCTCAAATGCCTCTACTGCCAATTAAACAATGTGGCAGTGCCACAGTTTGGCAGTAGACTCTCCAAATGTCTTGATCAGTAATGTGTGCTGGCCAGCAACAGGTAGGTTCAGAATTTCCAGTAAGTTCTCTTAGATGTAGCTCCTTTCGCTGTCAGTATCAAATACCATTCTGACAAAATGTTCACCCTGGCTTGGTGATGTTTTCTCTGGCAGTCTGCAGAAGGACACTAAATTTGGAGTTGATATGCACATACTGGTAGATGAAGCTTGAAATGACACTGCACTTGGGTTGAGTACAACTCCTTCATTAATAACTGCACTTTTACCATGGGAAGTTGATTGTTTCTCTTTGATTTTCACAGATGGAGGCATGATGACTGGAAAACCACAGATGTGAGACTCTTTACCACACTAACTGGCGAGATGACCAGTATGCAGGCATCTGAAACATTTCCCTTTCTGTCAAAGCAATTGCTTCCTTGCAGAAATGTCGGTTACCACAATACACTTAACAGATGGATGTGTTCCCTTACAATATGTACACCAAGGACTTTGATGGGTGCAGGGCTGAAGTTGTTGATAGTTGATAGACTGGTCCACGCCTTAAGGGATTCTGTACCCGGGTTTCCAGGGAGATATTGGCAGTTTCCTCGTGATTGCAGCTCCTTCTGGAATTCGGATAAAATATCCTTTAGGACTCAGATGTCAGACGTTAAATTCAGAGTGATGGCGATCCTCAAGTCCTCTGGCAATTTTTGCATGATTAAGGACCTTAGACAACTGCCATACATCTCTTGTGAAATTTTCAAGGCTACGCACATGTGATTCCACCGTACAGTACAGATTGCGAAGGCGTTTCACATCACCAATGGACGTTACTCTCGGGATGTTGATCGAAATGAGGATTTGACGATTTCAAATCTCTTTTTCCAGAGATCAATAGCCTTCTCATAATTGGCACTTGTCAGAGTCAAAGGCCGGTTATTACATGTGCAGCAGAGCCAACAAGTGATTTCTGATATTGTACTTATCTGCCTCGGTTAGAGGAGCGACGCTAAAAGCAGGAATGATGGAAGGGTGGAAGGGAGGAAGGGAGGAAGGGAGGAAGGGGGGAATGGAGGAATGGAGGAATGGAGGAATGGAGGAATGGAGGAATGGAGGAATGGAGGAATGGAGGAATGGAGGAATGGTGGAATCATGGAACGGCGGAAAATGACTCCAAATCTCAAAAGACGGAATGACGGAAAATCCCCGGAAATTGACGTCGTGACACAACCTTTCACATGGAAATTGTCGATTTTGTCACTTTGTTCGACTGTAATATGCGAAAGCTACACGAGAATTGGTAGTAGAAATCTAATGGATAACAAATTTTTAACAACAACAAAATAAATTAGTATTTTACACGGGGAGGGCGTCTCACAAACCCGTGCCTTTTTTCACTTTCCCTAACTCCTCTTGGGATATTGGGTGATTCTCCATCATTCCGTCTTTTAGGATTTCGGGGGATTTTCCGACGTTCCGCCGTTCCGCGATTCCGTCCTTAGGATTTGGGGTCATTCTCCACCGGTCCGTGAGTCCGCTGTTCCGCCGTTCCACCGTTCCTTCGTTCCATCATTCCGGCTTTTAGGGTCGCCCCCGTTAGAGTGCTTGTCCAGCAGAGTGGATTT
>BLFK01000134.1:2295416-2305416 GCA_014634185.1 Astreopora myriophthalma | reverse complement strand
AATACGAATTAATAACACTCACCTTAGAGATGTTGGATCAGTACACTTCGATTCGTTGGTGCAACGTTAACGGATTTTTTAAAAGGCAGTACTGTCCTACAACCTGTTGGCCTGAAATCAGTAAAGAATGATGCAAAATTAACACATGCATCGCATGCTTTAGTTTCAAATTCGAATATTATTTTCTGCCGATGTAAATTCAGTGCAATAAAGTAAGTTGCTGTCTCTCGAATGACTCTTTTGTGGCCTTCCTTAACTGAAATGTTGCGCTTTTCAAAAATATTGCTCACCCAATTTTAAGACACAGTTGCGCATTGAAAAACGAAAGTTCAGGCTGATAACGTAAGTGGATTACAGCGGGCTCACTGCCTCACAGGCCTACCGCCTCAAGACTAACCTTACACATTAAGTACTTTACTGACATACAAGCTCACAGGCTTTCAGACTTATCGCTCTACGGCCTCAGTACGTTACGAGTTCACCGCCTTATACCATTCCCGGCTACCAGGCCTACCACCCCAAAATAAACCTCTTTACAGTGTCAGAGTTCGATTGTCAATCAATCGTGGAATGGTTTATTTGATCAAAGATGAGGCAACTTTTGTCTGTGGTTGAGCTCCTTCATTTAGGATGGTATTTCCTGGTTTAGAAACATAATTTTGAAGGCTAACAACTGGGCCGGAGAAACAAAATTCATCATTGCTTTATGCTTGGCCGTTGCAACATAACAAAGCAATCTATATTTGACCGTTAAAAACTTCCTCCTAACATAAGCATCGGCCACCCATCCCAAACTTAGGGGGTGGTTGATTGTCCAATTCTCCGGGCGGTTGCATTTTTCTCAGTTCCTTTTTTCTTCCTTAGAAATGTTTTGGGGGCTAAAAAGTGATTTACGAAGGTTAGTATGCCATCAAACTTTCGAGTAAAAGCCAAATCATAAATTTTTAAGGCTAACAACTAAGCCGGAGAAACAAAATTCAAGCTTTATGCTGGCCGTTGCAACATAACAAAGCAATCTATATTTGACCGTTAAAAACTTCCTCTTAGCATCATGGCCATCGGCCGGAACTGCTCACGTGGTTTAAGAGCTCCCCGCCCATCCCAAACTTAGGGCCTCTTTACACGACCCCGGGTTGGACACCGACCCGGGTCAGTTCAGCGTCGAATTTTTACGTTTACACGAGCCCGGGCTGGGTGAGGGTTGGGTCAATCTCGGCTAACCCGGGTCAGTTCCTTTTTCGCTCGGTTGAAAGGGCTGGTAACTTTTTTTTGACATTCTTTTTTTCACATCCTCTTCTTGCCCATTCGCCTGCGCCATTTTTCTACAGGATGAGCATGGGCAAGAACGCTGAACCTCAAAAATAGTGACGTTCAAACGATCCCGGGTCAGATGGGCCACTGTTTACATGAAGAAACTGAAGAAATTTCAACCCTTCTAGCCGGGTCAACCTGAGTCTCGAGAAGGGTTACCCGGCAAGGGGGGGCTGACCCGGCTTGACTACTGTTTTCATGTAAACGCTTATAAACATTTGACTGCGAAAGGGTTACCCGCCGCGGTGATTCAACCCGGGGTAAAAAGCAACCCGGGGTCGTGTAAAGAGGCCCTTAGGGGGTAATCGATTGTTCGATTCTCCCGGCCGATGCATTTTTCTCTTTCTTTTTTTCTGGCAAATTTGTTTTGTCCAAAAGGGGATTTTTTATATTTCGTAGGCTAGAAGGCTTTGTAATAAATCCTAAAGTATTTTTTAAAGTCAATAATGAAGTTTTTGTTTTTGTTTTCTGGTCGGAGGTTTTTCGTCATTACCTTATTTGTTGCGTGTCTTCCGGAGTCTCGAATGGCACAGGAGTTAAGCGAGGAAAGTTGTAAACAGAAGGTCGTAGCTATAGGTTCTAGTGTTGTTAACTGAACTTTTTTTCTCCGAGAATACCCGATTGTTTTTTTCTCCCTTTTTTTTTTTGTTGTTTTTATTTTGTGCTTTTGTTTTCTCTTGCTCTGTAATTTGCGTAAGAAAAGCTTTTATGCAAAAGTATGACGTTCTTGTTAGTGATTGGCTCTTGTCGTGTTCTTGTTAGTGATTGTCTTGTTCTTGTTAGTGATTGGTTCTTGCAATCCGTCTTCAGTACTAATTGTAAAATTCCGTTCATTCTGCGCTGACCGTGCTGATGGCAAGATGTGCTGGGGTGTTGCCGTATGGTTTGAAGTCAGTGTAATGGAACTTTGATATACTCCTTGGAACACGTGGAAGGAAGCAAGTCTCTTCGTCTTTTTATTCGAAGCCGGTAAGTTTCAGAAGTGCTGCAAAACTTTCGCCTTATGTTTCGTCAACGGAGGGAAAGCAGATAAACATTCTTTGCGAAGTTAACACGTGCTTTTACCCTACATTAATCTTACTAAGTTCTTCAGTTCCAGAATAAATTCAATTCGTTCCCCAATTTCACGATGCTAGATTTTGAAAATATTCTCGTGTTGCCCGTTAGAAAACTCATTTGGGAGCATTAATCATAATTTTAAAACTAAAGACATGTTCTACTCGTTTTTGTTCGTAGGAAACTACCAGCCTGGAAGAATTAGAAGACAAAAGGAGAACAGTGTCACCACAACGCGTTTGAAAGGTAAATATTTAGCAACTTTGAGCGAAGCAACGGTCGTAAAAAATTAAATGTACTCCTTTGATCTGGTTGGCACTTGACATGATTTCGTCTCACCTATTGTATTTTTATTTTTAGGACACTATCAAATTGGGCGAAATAAGAATGCACACAACCAGAAATGCAAGAGAGAAGACGTGAATGGAAGAATAATGCAGAAGGAAATTCTACAAAGATAAGAAATGTAGTGTAAATTGTTTAGAAATGGTGGCTGACCGAATAGCGGCAGATTTCATTAGAATCGATTTCTTGTGAATTTTCTATGCAATGGGGCGAGCTTAACAAGTTGGTCATTGTCTGAAGTAACAAACTCGTCGAATTGCACGTTACTCATCTTTGCACGAGACGTGAGATGGAGAATGGACAGGAATGCTTCACAATTATCCTCATTCAAATCGTGACGGATCTGCTCATAACCTTGATTAATTACATTCGATGTGAAATCAGATAGGGAAACTTAAGCACCTTAGGACAACTTAGGATATTTCTTTTCTAAGTCACCATTTCAACACTGAGCGATCATTGGATTCAAGAAGTTGTCAATTGATGATTTAGTATACATGAAAATTCTTGGAGTAAATTAAATCCGCCCAAAATAAGCGTTGTTACAAACTTGTTACAATTTATATGCTACTTGGACATTGGTTAGAAATGATTGCTCAGTGTCTAGATACAGATGTAGTACCGATTATCGTTAGTACAGATGTAGCGACAAGTTTGAGGATTTTAAGGAGGTACCGACCACTAAAAATAAGTTAAACATCAAAACTGAGTTATTCGGTGAAAAGATCTAAATTCGCTTTCATTCGATACAACGAACACCCAAGTCTACAACCTTTGTTTAAAATAACAAGTCAAAATAATTTTCACAACATAAGCGTTGCGAATCGAGCTTAAAAATCGACAGGACTACATATCATTTAAAACTCGATCGAAAAGCTAGGGACGAGAGACTACAGGGAAAAGAATTGCTAGTGAAAAATGAGTCCGTGTACAGATTGCTTGGAACTTGGAAGGAGATGCTCGTCGGAAATTTAAAAGTAAACCCTTAAAGGAGACAAATCTGGGCGTGGCCCAGGCTTTTTTTTTGACCCCTAAAAGAGACCATATTAAAACACAGACCCAGAACACCCTAAGTGAGACCACGAGCACCCCTCCCCTTTTTATATGGGAGTGCCCCCCCCCCGGGGGAGAAAAGCAGCACAAGTACAGATTTTACGAAACAAGATAAAGTAAATTCAAAATTCCTGTTAGCACTTAAGGTTTTTGAAGGAAAGTTTTGCTTGTTGTTATCGCCATCATTTTGTTCTCCAACTAAAAGTTTCTTCACATAACTTAAGTTTAAAGTCTATACCCAACCCCAAAACATTTCCTTCCGCAAAAGTTGAGTTTCAAGACTATAAAACATATATTTTGCCTTTTCTCCTTGAGATTTTATGTAAGCAGTTGGAACAGTTTTCGTTTTGGGGGTCATCGCATCAGTCCTCACTGGAAAGTTGAAAACAAACAAACAAACAATAAATAAAGAAAATACCAAAATACCAAAATGATACGAAGATACAAAAGTAAATAAGAATATAGGCCAATAAATAAATAAATAAACAATAAATACCTTAGTTTCGACATGACAGTTTATAAACAAATATTTTAGGCTTAACCTATGGCGTAGGTCTTGTTAATCATCATGAAAAATGTCGGGTTCCTCCTCAAAATGTCAACTTGTTCGCTACACTGACTAGTACACGAGTTTATCATAAACCTCTTAATGTCTGTTTGTGGCAAACTTTTTCTTTTCATATCAGGGGCATTTTCTATCATATTTTCCTCGTTCATTGAAACGAGAACCTATACTTGAGTTATACAGACCACAAAAACTAACCAAAACAATGTTGGATGCCAATTCAAGAATACCGCCAAGTTGTAATGAATTTTAGCGCAAGTGAATCGTAGCATGTGATATTCAAGTTATAAAAAGGTTTGTTGAAAGCTGAGAACGCTTTAGTTAGCAAGAATACCGATTTTACCACTGCTATTCGGTTCGTTAGAACTCCCGGCTGCAGATTCACTACGGTTTGACTTAAACAGTTGCAATTTTTCAGTGTTTCCGTGTTAACACAGAAAATGATTCCAAACTAAACGAGAGAACGTTAGAAATCTTTTATTCTCGACCAAGAGATCATCAAGCTAAGAGAGTGAATTCCCCATATCGCCCTCATATCCATCCTTTTTCCTCCTGAAGTTATTTTCAGATCAAGCACTAAGAGAAATGCTCAGCAGCCAATCATGTACCGAATGTAGTTCGCGTAGTGCACGCTTTGCGTGGGAGTTTCACGAGAAAAAAAGGCGGATAAACTAGTCGACTTGTCAGAAATACATTTTGTCAAAGAACGAGATTACAGAGAAGTGGTAGGTGGTAGAGTTCGAAAACGAAGTCTAAAGAGGAACTTGCAACACTGGTTAGTATTAGAGGATGATTCAAACGAAAGATCGGGTTTGGAGTTTGAAAGTTTTATTACAAGGATGATTACGAAGACGAGTCAAGAGACTTAACAGACGCGTGAAGGTTATCCCGCCGCGAGGCGGTAACAACCACGATGATCTAACTTCAGAGGAAAAAGGATGGATATGACGGTTATATGGGGGATTCACTCTCTTAGCTTGATGATGTCTTGTTCTCGACTTATGGATTTCCATCGTAGGGTCCTTTCATCAAATATTTTGTTGACCTAAATCACTGACCACATACAGTGCGACCTGTTATCTCGAACTCGCTAATCTCGACTCCTCCGCTTTCTCTGATAGTTTCAGTTTCTTTTGACTTACCGCTAACTTTAATATTTAACCTTCATATCTCGAACTGTGAAAACGGTTTTGCCGCTTATCAAAGCTTGGAAAAGGATTTATTTGCAAAAAGCAAACATGAGGATCACACTTTAGTCTTACACACATAGCTGGTAATGGACAGTGAATTAGTTCCCCAATGGTCTATAATTACTCGTAACTGTAGTCTTCCAACACACAAAACTTTCTACCTTCATTAAAATATTGCATAACATTGATAAGGCTACCATGATCCGCGTTTCTTCTAACCCATGCTATCTCGAACAATTTCAGTTACTTTGCCCCGAGATTTCGCGATACCGCGGGATCCTACTGAACTAAGATTCCTTTCAAAGAGAAAGTCTTGCTTCCCGAAAATTGTACTGCTTCAATATTGGAACGTTTCAAATCAAATAGGGAGTTACGCGGTTTTTTCAGTAGACGGAGAGGTGCCGGCTAACAAAATGACCAGTTTGTAAAACACTTAATTCGACGCCGGCTTAGTTTCTTTTTCAACATTTTAAAACAGATTATAATTACTAAATTGGTCGTTACCATACGTATGCAGGTTTTTCTTAAACAGTACATGTAGAAAGGAAACGATCATTGTTTTGCAAAGTCAAAGTACATAACCGAGTTATTTTACGCGTTGTGAAGAAGATCCCAACTAAGTCGCTTCGATTGTTTCCGTTGTTCACCTTATATTAGGCAAATGTCTATGAAAAAGTTAAAACAGTTGTCTTTGCTTCGGCTTGGCTTGTTTATCTTGGTCTGTATGACCTCTTTTTTATTTATGCTCGGTGGGTGGAAAAAGAAAAAAAAAACGCGCGAAGAGCAAGCGGTCATGAGCGATGTTTTTCAAAGCTTAAACAGACATTGGAGTGGTATGATGAGCTCTTCCTACTAGTTTCGTTAATTTGGGGGAGGAGACCTTTTCTACAGGACAACAGAAAGCATAGCGCGTAAGCGACGCATTTCACTACAGTTCCTTTGCGCAAAAGAATTTTCACGGTTCTAAAGCGCGCGCCATCTTGGTTTGGGGGTGAACATGGAATAACATTGCAGTCAACTTATGGGGTTTTGAATGACTTTGAACTCTTATAACTCCTCATTAAAGCAACGAATTTTCAAAGTTTGAAACATTATGAATGTTTTCCTAAGATCATTCACCTGACTAAACTTCACTTATGATTTCGCTTTCATTTGCATATTTTGACTTTATTTTGACATTTCACTATCCCCGACAAAATTGACGGATTTTTAAAGTAGCAAGAAGAAATAAGGAAGCTTTGACTCCACGAACTCTGTGATTTGGAGATAGATCTTAAGGTTCTATGTTTTGACATTCAAACAAAACAGAACAAAAGAAGTCATCGTCAAAAGCAAGTAAGCCAAAGTTTAACTCATTTAAAACAATGAGCGAAGCAACACCGAATGACAATTAGCGGCGGACTTCCGTAATTCCGACGGAGAGTTTGGTCAAGTTCTCAATTTATGTAAACTGTTCTTCACGATGAACTAAGCCAAAACCCTTTACAATACACGAAATTGAGCTACAAAGGTTCAAAGTCAGTCAATACCACATACATTTCCTGTAATTTTAGCTGTTTGCACTCTGGTCGAGATTTTCTTGCGCTAGTTATTCCGGGGGCACAGCGCATCGGCGACGAATTTCATGACAGTTTATTTGCGTAGTTTTTCTGCGTAAGAGTGTTGTCCGGTAGAAAAACGTCTTCGCGGTATAAAAAACAACACTGCAAGCTGTAATATTTCAAACATGGAGGCTTAATAAAGGGCACGAGAAGTGTACACTACATTTTCATACATACATCAATAACCATTAAAACCGACATAGTTTCCAGAGGGATGGGCTAGGTGGGAACTAAGTGTAAACAAATGTATTTTGAATCGAGTAAAGGACGATTTCATAGGTTGCCGCTCTGATTTTAACATCCTCCTCGTAAAAGCATCTCGTGCAAGACTTAGATACGTTGGGTTTGTTAAGTTTCCTTATAATTTCTTGCACGGGATGGTATATCAATTTTTGGCGGGATTTGAAATGTTTAGAATAAACGCTTTCATTTTTATGCTAAAACTATTGTCAGGGGAAACGCCAAAAGACTCAGAAAAATACGGGCGTTCAAAGTACGCATGCGCCAATTTTTTTGAGAAATAAACATTCTATTACAAACTCTGTACTTGAGTAAAAGTGACGACACAACTTGACTTCGACTCTTGTTATGTTTCTTGCTTACAATATTCATTAAAGATTTACTTTCTCTGGAGAAAGTTTCAATTACTTTGAAATTTTTCAAAGTGTCAGGGGTCAAAGGTCACCCTAGTTGAGGCAGCTTCACGTGAAAAATCTTTTATTAAAGACTACAAACATTGAGGGATTCTTACCTCATCCTCTGCTACTTTCTATAACTATTAACGGTTTGAAACGAATTTTCACGAGTTCAAACCAAAGTTAACGATACAATTATTGCTCAGGTTTGCCGTATGCTCTGCTCGTTAGCTACCAAAATCGAAGATAAATTTCAACACAAATAAATATAACTAGCTAATAATTCATCTGACGATGTAATGACTTGAGTTGTAGACCGAGACGTACATACCACTTAATGCGGCTTGTTTTCATCATACGATGAGGTCGACAAATTACACTTGAACATGTTATCAATGGTGAGTGCAATTAGTCGAGCTCATCCTCTGACGAAGGCAAACAGCAAGCAGTCGAAACGTCACGATCTATAGCTCTAGTGAATACATCGCCCAACAAACGATTAGCTAGTTACATCTAATTAGTGTTAAAAATTACCTACGACTTTACCATCTTGGTAGCTAGCGAGCAGTAATTGTATCCTTAACATTGGTTTTAACTTAGAAGTTTTAAGGCCACACACTCGCGGCCAAACTCGCATCTTAACGCGCATGATCCTTACTCTGCGCCGCCCACAAAGAAAAGAAACCTACGGTGGAACTCCGTCAAACAACCAGCGGGTAAATGCAATAACCCCCTTGATATCATTATAAAAAATTCCATGGTCTACCAGTTGTTGCCAATCATAATTTGACACTACCCTCCTAATGCTATCAACCCCGTGATACAACAAAAATTGCATCGTCTGCCAGTCATAATTTGACACTATCCATATCCTCCTAATGCTATCATCACCTTGATACGACATCAATTCCATGGCCTGCCAGTTGTTGCCAATCATAACTTGACACTACCCTCCTCATGCTATCACCCCTTGATATGACATCAATTCCATAGTCTGCCAGTTGTTCCCAGTCATAATTTGACACTACTCCCCTAAAGCTATCACTCCTCTTGATATGACATCAATTGCATGTTCTGCCAGTTGCTGCCAATCATGATTTCACACTACCCTTCTAATGCCATCACCCCCTTGATACGAGATCAATTTCACACCCACCAGTTGTTGCCAATCATACTTTTACACTGCCCTCCTAATGCTATCACCCCTTGATACCACATCAATTCCATGGTCTGCCAGTTGTTGCCAATCATAATTTGACACTACCCGCTAAAGCTGTCACCCCCTTGATGTGACATCAATTCCATGCTCTGCCAGTTGTTGCCAATCATAATTTCACACTACCCTCGTAATGCTATCACCCTCTTGACAGGATAAAAATTGCATGGTATGCCAGTTGCTGTCAATCATAATTTGACACTACCCTCCTAAAGCTATCACCCGCTTGATACGACGTTAATTCCATGGTCTGCCAGTTGTTGCTGATCATAATTTGACAATACCCTCCTAATGCTATTAGCCTCTTGATATAACAAAAATTCCATGGTGCTCCAGTTGTTGCCAGTCATGATTGGACATCACTCCACCAATGCTACAAGTACCATCCCCTTGATATGTCATAAATTCCATGGTCTGCCAGTTGTTATGATAATTGGACACTACCCTACAGGTCCCTACTTCATTATGCATGCAAATTCCTAGAAAACTCTATTCACACTCGTTCTTTTTGGAAGAGGGTTACTAGGAATATGCATGTATGATTAATGCTGTACAGAAGTCTTTCACTATTTTGGAATACGAATACACAATGTTCGATTTAACTGTTCTTTTGAGACTTGTTCTGTTTTCAGAATGAACAGAATAGCATTCTGTTTATTCTGCTGCCAATTGCATATTCAACAGAATGAAGAGAATATGGTTTACTCCGAATGCACAGAACTCGCATTCTTTTGGAGAGATTTTGGCACAAAATTGTGCAATTTCAGTCTTAGCTGTGTCCAGACTATTCTGAGCATTAGATGTCTGGTCACCTGTGCAATAATCATTCCATTTTCAGAATACACATTCAATTGGAAAACCCTTTTCCAGTTATCCTGTTAATCTTAATCCAGAATAGAAATACACAGAATGAATGCATCGCAAGTTAAGGACTGGGGTACCTATACCACGGATGGCAGAGAGATTTCAAAATTTTCTGGGGGAGGATTCCCCCAGACCCCCTACAGGTTGGCACCCCTGGCACTTGC
>BLFK01000134.1:2276911-2295398 GCA_014634185.1 Astreopora myriophthalma | reverse complement strand
CCCCCCCCCCCCCCCCAATTGAAAATACACTCCGCCATCACTGTATACATCAAACTGTACCACCCACACTCAACTTCCACAGGCCTTGTTTTGGTACTGCAATGTTCCGTGGGGTATTCAAGGAGAACACTTATAAGTTATTGAACCAGGTCACAGGCCACTGTTTCACCCAACACTGAAAAGAACCTCACCATTCCTAAAAATCGTAAGTTCTTTTTAGACAAAGAGACCTGGTAAAGCTTGTTTCATTAAGGGTAAAAAATGACCTGTGCCTGTGACCTATGAACTGTGGCCTGCCTCTTTTATCGATAGTGAACGCTTATATAAATTGTACCGAAGAGTTGGACAGTCAATTAGCCAACAATGAACAGAGCTCTTCAAGCAGAAACAAGTAAAAGTTGTCTCACCTGGTATACGGTTTCAATAGGAATTGCGGCATGTTTGGAGCTGTTGCGAAGAGCAAGGTGGCGCAAAGAAGAAATAATTGAATATTCCTGATACATAATTTTGGGGGGTCGTAACCAATGGAAACGCAATACCGTCACTACCCGTCGGACGCTTCATATCTGTATACACAAAGGAGAACATTATAACGGCAGCACTAAGTGAAAGAACCTGGAATCGCGAATCGGGAATTTCGGAATGGACTAGCACTTCCCCTTGAATTTTTTCTGAGAAAAAAGAGTAATACCAGAACGACTCCTCTTTTATTTTAATTTCGTTTTTGTTTTCAGTTCTGTCATTTTTTTTTTTTGGTAAGGTTTAATTGTATTTCTATAGTATTTATCTCAATTTAGCTGGATAGGCTTTCAGTTGCAATTGATAAGTGTAATGATAGGTAATTAGCATATCACGTGGTCACTTTTTTCTGTGTATAAGTTATTGTTGCATTGCCCGTGTGCTTGTTACTGGTCTTTCTGTCGTTAAACGAACGCGATTCCCATTCCTGATCCTTGTGTGCGTGTGGTGATATTTAGTGTGGAATTCTCGTTTCACAGCGAGAGTGATTAGAGAACAAATGAACTTTCAAGACTTTAAACGACTTTTTCGGGAGCTCTCGGATAGACTACTTTACGTTGTATCGGTTTAATTTCAAACTTGCCCGAATATTAGTTTTTTTTTCCGTTGAGGTGATGTATTTGATGGTGAGAGTGAATGCTGGCGAGGGGATAGCACTGAGTCAATTGGAAAGAGCAAAAGTACTCCAGTAGAGAATTAAGTTAGCTAAAGAGAAGTGTAAGCAGTGAAGCGGATAAGAGACTGCTTGCAGGGTATAACCAGTGTGAGTCCGGGGAGGCTAAGAAACTCAAAGAGCATTATCAATAGTTAAAAAAAAATTAACAGTTTTAACATTTCGATGTGGTGCCAGAAGAATGCAACTGGGTTCAAAAAATATATGATTATAGTGGTTTTCGAATCAGCGTTAAAAAAGAACGACGTTTCAGCGTTAAAAAAGAACGACGTTTCGCCCGTTCAAAGGTCAGTTTGAATTGGGATTCCTCAGAACTGAGGCGTAAATATCATGATCTAGGCCTCCTACAGATTGTGATCGGCCTCATAGCCTTGTGCCGGACTTGTATATTATATATTTGACAGTGTACTAATTTTCTCTTCCATATGGTACATCGTCTTTTTTGGTACGCATGGGAGTGCACGGAGTTCACATTCACATACGCATGCGCATTTTTCAAATTTATAAAATAATAAAATTTCCTGTTAACCGTTTCAGCGTTGTCGCTTCAGCCTTCACAAATTATTTTTCAGGCAGATTTTCTTTTGATTTGTTTGTTTGGATTCTGCGGGAACAGACGACAACAGCAATCAACCGTGTCTGCTTGGACAGGGGATGGACAAAAGGATTAACGAGTTTGTGTCAAAAGTTAGAAAATGTTCCCATACTCCCTTTATTTCTCTACTCTATTCGGTTGAACCGGTCGATCTGTTATTTTCTATTTTCTTTCCGATATTACGCTTCCTCTACTATCCCTTCCTCCATTCCTTTTCTTTTACCTCTTCCTGTCCCCTACTTTTTTTCTGCACCGTCCCTTTTAGTTTGTTTTATTTTCTTAACCCTTTAATACTATAATTATTAACTATGAATGTATTTTTCCCAAACTCTTTTCTCATCGCCAATTCCCTTCCTTACCATTTAATCCCTTTCTTTCACCGAAAAGAACCGAATAGTTTTAGTAAAAAATATTTGTGCCCAAGCCTCTCACGAGGAGACGAGCTGAAGGGACAAATTTGCAGCATTGGGTTACATAATAGAGGTTTCGCTTTTCAAGACATCGTCTGAGATGGCGGCCGGAACATTTTTCTTCTTTCCTTTGGCTAAATTCATTCTTCCTAAGCATTGTCAAGATGAATTCTTCGTTAATTTCAACTTTTTTCACGGTAAGTTTGAAATTAATACAAGTTTGTTCCTTAAAACTGAAGTTGATCGTTGCGCTTCCGTTTTGACCTTCCTTTCTTTATTAAAGCGCTTTCTTTTTCTATAGCCGCTTGTCTGGAGATTGCTCTCAGCAAATGTTTGGGATATTCTGTTGTCGCATTAGCAGGAATAGGTATGAATACAAAACATCCTACTATTGAAATCATATCACTTCCGATAACACCCGCGGGACAAACGGTCATCATTTTCCCTTCATAATGACCCTCATCGCATGAGCATGGTAGTTGGACGTATTTTCCATAATGAGGGTTTCAGGAAACAAAATAATAGGAAGAATGCTTAGTAGAAAAGCGAAAGCTAGCAAAGCTTGCATTATGCGTGATTCTAGGAAACGAGGACGCGGTCACGCTATCACGCGATTGGAATGGACTACCGCTGTAAAAGGGAATCAACCGGAGTGGACTACAGTACAAACAAAAGTAGAGCGAAACTAAACTGTGAGCAAGGAAGCGATCTGTCACACATGGTCGAGGGACCGACGTTTCTCTCCCTAACTGCCTTGACTGGGAACTGTTTCCCTCTGGTGCTAAAAGCTCTTTCCAGTAGATCATGGAGTTGATGTTTAAGTTTGGCAACCAGTGTTTCCTCAACCAGTTAGCCTGCGAGCAAGCTCTCTCGTGCGGTGTGGGAGTGTGCAAATGACATCCTAAGAATTATTGATAATCCACATGCAGTTAACACCTGTTTTACTGATCCAGGATAGTTTTGCAGTAGACAGTGCAGTGACTCTTGACTAGTTTGAGACACTCAGTGATTAATTTAGACAGCTTGGTAGTGGTGCACGAACTCGAACTAGCAATGAATTTAGCCTTGTACAGTGTCTGGTGGAGTTTAGGTATCCAATATATTTGTGGCAAATGTTCCTCTTTCTGTTGTAATGTGATGTAATCCTCACTCCACAGCTCTTGACTGAGCTTATTATAACTGAATTTCGTTCAAAAGACTTATCATCATAACTGCTGAAGGGGACAAGCGATAACTTTTTGTTTTTCTTAAGTCAAACTGCCACAGATAATCAAGATTTTACGTGCATCCAGTGTGGAGGGTCTCAATATTCTCTCGTTTTTAACGGAACTCATCACACAAACAGGAACTTTTAGCTACAGTGCAGCCAGAGAATTTCCATTCAGGTAAGTTATTGATCAATGGTTTTTTCGAGACCTCGACAAATTTGGCTATTCAGTTCATTTCGCAACACCACGCTTCGTGATTGACCAAAACCCTTTTTTTTTCCAGAGCAGTTTACAATTGAGTATCGAAAAGCAGACAGTTGCTTCGGCCTTGCGTTGCTCGATGATTGGACCAAAAACTGGCTTGCGCGAACTTTCCAACCAATCAGATGCAAAACTTAAAACCAGGTGCGACTTAGTCACTCTCGTTTTCCCGCGCTTGGCGACAGCTGCCTTTACTTGCTTTGCGTTGTGATTGGTTAGTGAAACAAAGTCGTGAATTAGTCTGATTTGTGGCTTTGTGACTGGCTGATGAAGGGTGTTCGTATTTTATTTGGAACGTGATTCGTTCAGTAATTACTTAGGTTTTGGTTTTACGGCACTCAACTGAAAACTACGGTGGAACGTAGAAAACGGCTCTATTCCAAGGAATCTAAAGTAAACCAAAGCCAATTGCCCAAAGTACTTCGTTTCCTTTCGATTTTACGACACTCTAGTGAAAACCGATCTATAAGAAGGGCAATAGCCATATACACGTTTTTTTTTTCCGTTTTCAGTTCCTGGGGTGAAAGTGTAATCAAAGCAAGTCAAACTTTATTCATTGTTGTCCTGTGTTTCTACTACACCAACAGACCTCTGGCTGCCTTTGTTTTCCCTATCCTTTATGGTGCCATTGTTTATGTTCTAGTATCTGGAATGACACCCATGGTTGTCTTAACTCAGTTAGTATCACTAAATGTCCTTTGGCTTTGCATATCTCGGGTGAGTGTTTTGGAGCAATTTGTTTCTACCTTAAGCTAGGCAGGCAGGCAGGCAGTCAGTCGGTCAGACTGTGTGTCAGTGTCAGATGGTCAGTCAGTCAGTCAGACGATCTGGCAGTCAGTCAGTCAGTCAGTCATGATCAGGTTTTCAGTCAGTCAGTCAGTCAGTCAGTCAGTCAGTCAAACAATCATTCAATCACGTAGTTTATCAGTGGAACTTGCAAGTCAGTCAGTCAGTCAGTCAGTCAGATGCTCAGTAAGTCAAGCAATGAGTCATTCAGTCAGTCAATCAGTCAGTCTGTCAATCAGTCAGATTGTGTCAGTCAGTCAGACGATCAGGCAGTCAGTCAGTCAGTCTGTCAGTCAGTCATGATCAGGTTTTCAGTCAGTCAGTCAGTCAGTCAGTCAGTCAGTCAAACAATCATTCAATCAGGTAGTTTATCAGTGGGACTTGGATTTTGCAAGTCAGTCAGTCAGTCAGATGCTCAATAAGTCAAGCAATGAGTCAGTCAGTCAGTCAGTCAGTCAGTCTGTCAGTCAATCAGTTAGTCAGGCAGGCAGTCAATCAGACTGTGTGTCAGTGTCAGATGGTCAGTCTGGCAGTCAGACTGTCAGTCTAACATATGATCAGGCAGTCAGACAGTGAGAAGTCAGTCAGTCAGTCAGTCAGTCAGTCAGTCAAACAATCATTCAATCAGGTAGTTTATCAGTCAGTGGGACTTGGATTTGCATTTAAAATTACATGATAATGAAAAAGAAATTTTAAAGCCTATATTCTAAAGGCCAGGTTGAACTGAATTGAACAACCAATGATTATTTTAATTGCTGCGGAGTTTTTCAAATTCACAGGTCTTACAGATTGTCACCAACTTCCGCAACGGTCACACTGGTCAGTTGTCATTTGCCATGGTGCTCATGTTGCTGTATTGTCATGCGGTGCGAATCTTTACTACTCTTAAAGAGACTGGTGACAAGCACATGCTCAAAATTTTTATCACATCCACTGTATTTAATGTAACCATGGTTATGCAGATTCTTTATTACTGGAATGTGAAAATTGATGTTCAGAAAAAGGAAGCTTAGTGTAAGTTCACTTGACTTAAGGACTTTTGTCATTTCCACAGTGCTTTTCTTGGTACTTTCATTGAGGATTAGAACATATGTCACTAGATTTTTGGCATTTATAGGGGGTAGAAGAGCACGAAACATGTCATCACAATGGAATAACTCCAAAGCAAAATTATTCGTAATTATTACAATCCAGTACAAATGTATGCAACTAATTTTGTGCCATTGTCATGAATGCCATTAACTTATTGGTTGAGGAACTAACGAAATGTGGTAATGTGGAAACATGGAAATGTGTCTTGAGCATCATCAATGTATTTTTTGTGCAAGTGTGCAGCTGTTCAAATATGTCTTGAGACTAGCTGTGAAAAGCTGGAATTGTGGAAATATGCCCTAAATACTTTACTTTCCAACTGTGTAATTTGAAATTTTGCAAACGTTCCTACCAGCACCTTACCCAAACCCAGCAGACATACAGAAACTTCCCTTCCATGTTTTTAAGGACACTAGAAGGTTGAATTCTGGAGTGTATAGTTGCCAAGTTTTGTAAGATATGTTTCCCCTCACCCCCATCAAGGATTACCCCTGTTCTAGTTAAAAGCGTGTGAAGTACACTGAATACAAATGCCTTCTCCTGTGTAATGACAGTGTCGTCAGTGTAAAAACCTGAGAAATTCATGCATGACGCAAAGCAATACCCTAACCCTAAAAATAGCTAAGAAAACAAAGTCAAGTTCTTACACCAAAGCAAATCCTAGAATTTAAGAAAATGACAATCAACAGGGGTGAACTAATGCATTGCGCATCATTCCATACATCCACAAATTATGAATAGCAGGCTTTTTTAAAAGTTCCCCACTAGCAATGAATGTATATTGCACAAAACGATCAGTCTGTAATTTTCTTAAGAGTAAGCAGTGCATTGAACAGGTTAGTTTATTTTGTAGAAACTTGCACCTTGTGCAGAGCTGTCAATCCCCCAAGTCTTCAAATATTGAGAATTGATATGGAAGGGATCATAGATGACATCATTTGTGCAAAAATATTCATTGATTCCGACCGATGTATGTACCACATAAACAGTTCATATTTTAAAGTAAAATCAATTGACATCTCCAATCTTTGCAATGTGACACTAGGGAAACGTCAAAAAATGCATGAACAAGATGTCATTGGCATTGTAACATTTGATGTGATTGGTTAATTTCTGACCAATCACATTATTGCTTATATTACAATCCGTCAATGGCAATGCTTGCAAGAACAGCTTACCGGAGTTTATGAGGAAACGTTTTAATTGTGTTATCGATGTTAACAGTAAAATAGCTCAGACAACACAAAATATTTGAAATTTTATTGTTGTAAAAGTCGAGTCTCATAAGAAATGGCACACTTCGGCGATTATCTGGGAGATTTCAGGCTCTAATCTGGAGACAAGGAGATACAGTCCAAAATATGTAGTCTCACAGATTATCCAGGACAGTTGACAGCCCTGCTTGTGGTTCCCAAAATTACAGCAACAGTGAAAAAATGGGTGGGTAGAAAACGAAGACCTAAGACCTAAGACCCAAAAACGAAGACCCCCTCAAAATCACTTCTAAATATCTAGAAACGGGTATCTCGACCTTAGATGTGTAAGAAACAACATTACGTTCAATTATACAAAGTTTCGACCAGGGTCTTCGTTTTCTACACATCCCCCCCGGTGTGTAGAAAACGAAGACCCCGGTGAAAGACTCTGGTCAAAATTTTGTATAACTGAAAATCTTGTTGTTTCTTACACTCCTTTAGTGTCTAGAAGTCGTTAAAAGCAGTTTCCAGCCGTTTCCAAGTGATTTTGAGGGGGGTCTTCGTTTTCTACACACCAGGGGGGATGTGTAGAAAACGAAGACCCTGGTCGAAACTTTGTATAATTGAACATAATGTTGTTTCTTACACATCTAAGGTCGAGATACCCGTTTCTAGATATTTAGAAGTGATTTTGAGGGGGTCTTCGTTTTTGGGTCTTAGGTCTTAGGTCTTCGTTTTCTACCCACCCGTGAAAAAATCTTTAACAATGATGATCAGGGGCACAGATCCCTTTAAGCCAGTAAGCCCGGCTTACAACCTTTTCTCAGTATATTTGAACAAATCATAGGCCTACTTGACTTCCCCTACCTTCCCCGGCTACACTACACTTACGATGTATGGAACAGGCTTAAAAACCAAAAATGGCTTGCTATGCCCCTGATGACCATAATAACAGCCATCATCATCATTAGATGAATCAAAAGCTCACTTCTGAACAAAATTAAGCCCCAAATCACTTTGTTTTATAGGCCATTTGCATGATGGTGTCATTTTACTACCAAGACCAGAGTGCTTTGTCAAAATGCTTTCTTATTCATAATTTCCTCTGGTTGTGAAGTGAGGCAGCAAGGCATAATAAATAGCTATAAATGTTGGCTACAACCAACCCTAACCTAACTTTAAACCTTCTTTAGACATTTTAGACTTAATTTTCTTAATCCAAATGTAATAATGCTGATTTACCTTGCCTCACATGTATGCGTTGCTGCCTCCCAATTTGTAACGACCCAAATCACCTGACGTCACATCTGATCGAAAAATGAACTCACGCTTGCTCACGCCACGAACCTTTAACATGTGCAAATGACGATAAGCTGGTCATTCTAGTTTTCGTTTTGCTGTGGTTAGCTTGCAAATTCTACATATGAAAAAAATTGCAATTTATTTCCAAGCATTTACTCTTGAGAAACAAGCAAAACATCTCAAATAATATTGAAAATTTATAATAACCTTCCTGCCTTCCTCAAGCTAAAATTGTGTGGGACAAAACGCTATAAAAGTAGTTTTAAACGTAGCTTACAGTAGTCCGGTATGAGATCAAACCATCACTTTATATCCAGTGATATTCTTCAAAACAATCTCCAATTCTCAGGAATAACATTAGCTGAGCAAAAGCTGTCTTCACGAAATCGAAAGTAGTCCTTTTCAGCCTTTTAAAGGTCAAGTTCCAATAAGCCGTTTGAGAACGAGCCGAGATAGTTCATTCCACTGATCGATTGTTCTGATTGTTCCATCAATCAGGATATTTCAGCTGATATTTCGAAACAAAAAACATCTTTCTTGGCCTGGTCTTTCAAGTCAAATTGCGCTACCAGCTCGAGCGTAGGGTACATTTGCTTGACCGGAATGGAAATTTTCAAATATTCAGGGAAATTTTCCTTCAGGGGACAGTCGATGCCATGTCCTTCGCATGGATTTGGATTCGCCAAGGGAAAAGGTACCTTCAGTCCATCAAACATCCCGTAGACCGCTATTGTTCCACTTGTTACAACTTCTTGAGGTTTAAACGCGATGGTGGAGTTCACTGTTGTTCCTCTAACAAAAACGCATGGTTGTTTTGGGCATGGAGTGATATCCACGGAGTCAGGCATCGGCTCTCCTCCTTTACAAGGGCGGAATATAACCAAATTACCCTCTGACACTGCGCCACAAAAAGCCAGAACTCCAAACAGAATGAATACTTCGCGCTTCAGGGCCATTTCTACCAACATTAAACGCGTCACTCGTCGATCACAGCTTCGCTCCCTAAGCGGCAGCACTACCAAGCTAACGTGACCTATCACGTACGGACTTGCCAAATTTCGCAAACAGGAAACCATGGTACAATTAAGGACTGATGATACATACATAAAACAGCTTCTCCAATTTGATTGGCCGAGAGCATGTCAATTTATCTGCAGAATGGTTGAGTGCTGATAGTTGAAATTAATTCTCATTGGTTAATAACTCACAGAGAGCCAATGAAACGCGGCCTCTGGCGCGTGCGTAAGCGAGTTGCAAGCGAAAGGGCGCTTCGAGTACGGGTTTCTGAGCTCAAAGCAGCTAAAAAAATTATCATTCGGAAAAGGAAAATGCCGATGAAATAGAAAATTACGAGCCAGGAGAGCCGAACAATTTGCAAAACAAACATCAAAGGGTACGTCCTTCGGGCTCGAGCAATTTTGTTGGTCTCGGAAAAAATTTAGGGCCTGTTTACATGGAGGTGGGGGACCTCAGGTAGGATTCAGGATACAAAGATACAAAGACCGTAAACATATTTTTAAGATTTCATACAAATGCTTCTAATCACAATTATGCAAATTGCCGAGAAATTAGAGGCGACACGAGATTACTTACAATTCCAAATTTATTACGGACTGTCATACCTCGGTCTTTACTGGCCTAATTTTCTGTTGGATGAATCATATCAATAAAATTATTTAAAATAGCGGCAAATTAAATATTGGAAATCCGTCTCTTTGCAGCGGCGTTCCAGAGGGCTCAAAGTCCGCCCAAACTCCTTTTTAGCCGAGGTTAACCATTTTTTTTCTTGTTATTAACAGCGAGCATAATCAGCACTTTCTGTTCGTTTCAGGGCTTAAAACCGGTGAGCATTTGGTGGTTATCCTGGCAATTTTAAAGCACGGGTATCAATTCTACGAACCCTTCGTACAGATCCAAATCTGCCATTATCACAGTTGTACTCGAATGCAGTAATCATCCATTTTTGACCGCACTTGTGATTTGATCATGACAAGTTATGCTGGACGAAGTTTCAGTTCTGGTGAAATCACATGAGAGAATCGAGAGAAATCTTGTCCATGACATCTTCCGGCCCTTTCCGGCAGAGGGGAGTAGGGAGGGGTCACTGAGATACAATTCAGTTTTGGTTATTGCTCGAATATCGTCAGCAGTAATAGAGCGGTTTTCACTTGAGTGTCGTAAAACCAAAACCAATTAATAATTAATAATTTATTAATAATTACAGAGCTAATCATACACTTTTCAGCCAACCACAAAAAGAAGTAATTCACTAATTGCAGAGCACTTTTCAATTGAGTATCGAAAGTCAAGGGAAGGCAGGCAGTTGCACCCCCCCTCCCCCTCCTCCAAAATGGGAGAAATTCTTATTAAGTTTTCACTTTGTGTGGTGTTAGGTGTAGATGGTTTGAACTTTACTGATTAGTTTCCCTTTGCAACTTTTCGCAACTGATTCGCTCGTCTTGATGAAACAGTAAAGAATAGGAAAGCGACCAGTCAAAGGCAAAAGACCCTTTACAGTCCCCTATTTTCTCTACGAGTTAACCCTTAGGAGAGCTCGCTGTCGTACAAATGAATTTTAAAAGTTGAAAGACCGAGCTAGTCAACCTGACAAATCTGTACAATTTTGATTAAGTTCTTTGCAATCAATATTTAAGGTACCTAAAAAAGACAGAGACTATTAACAATCAACTTTATTACAGGCTCAGATGCCGCATACCACAGCCAGCTAAACTTTACGGACTACCTTAGCTACACAAGCCTAACATACCTATGCGACACATAGTCTCATTCTCTGGGTCTCCTACTTACCAACTTTCCAAACATTAACCAGCGTTCTGCACGGAACGGCTATGGGCCCCCCTGTTTCCGTTGTTGTGGCTGAAACAGTCATGCAAAACATCGAGGAACAGGTCCCAGCAAGTTACAGTGAAACACTTCCTTTCTGGTTTCGTTACGTTTACGATACTATCACTTCTGTACCCCCCCCCCCAAAAAAAAAAAAATCGACGAAATTCCGCGAACACTTGAACGAACAGAATGCTATCATACAGTTTACCAAGAAAATCGAGGAGAAGGGTAAGATACCTTTTCTAGACTGCTTGGTAACACGCGAAAATGACACCATACGAACCACTGTTTACAGGAAACCAACACACACTGACAGACTACTCGACCAAACGCCTTACAATCCTACTTCACACAAAGCGTCTACTGTACGAACCTTGACGAGAAGAGCACAAATTGGTTACGACTCACACGACAGTTTGACCGACGAAACCAAGCACTTGAACACTGTTTTATAATTTTTATAATGTTTTCCTGGGGACGCCAACAATTACCTGAAATGAATGTATAAAGTTGTACTGGACGGGAGAGAGAGGTGCACCTTGGCAAAAGAATCTATAAAGACATCCCAGCTGTATCAGAGATGATCAAACTGAAAAAAAAAAAAACCACACACACAAAAAAAACAAAAACAACAACAACAACAACAAAAAAAAAACACGAAACAACAACAAAAAGCTTTGCAAGACTTTGTAGACCCTCTTTATTATACAAGCCTAGGGGAAATAATATCAGATTTATCGCTGTGGAGACTTTCCTACCAAAAGCGAGGGAGAACTTACCCAGACGTATTTAGCACGGACAACGGAATCCCATTTGAAAATTTGCGAACACCATGAACGATTGCAACACATGGAAGTGTTCCGCGGTTAAAGTCACCTCAGCCGCGGCCGAAGATAGAGGATAAGTTGTAGCTTAGCATGGATGGTAAAATCACTAAACTTTTATTCTCGTCTGGTTTTCAGTATCACCAGTGCTCTGAGAGAATGACATGACTTTATATCATGCGAAGGCACGATATCCTATGCATCGGTTACCATAGTTAATTCTACAATCAAGGCCAAAAGTCCAGCATAATTTCGAGAGTCAAATTCCTCTCCCCAAGCCCCACCCCCTGAAATTATTGAACTCTTTTTCACTGCTTTGGAGCAGGGGAGGAGGTATAAAAAAGACAGGCCATTTCTTTCTTTTTTTCTTTTTTTAATCTGTAGTTATAGTTAACATTGTAATTTGATTGTCTTATTACGACACTTTTGCAATACATGTACTGTAAAATACCGTTATAATCATGCAAATAAAGCTCGCTGTTGTTGTTGTCTTACAAATAAAAAAGAAAATGGTTAACAAAAAGAAACACCTTACAAAATGTGATATCCTACATTCCCCGCAGTAGATACCTAATATCATGTGTAAGAGCTAGGAGTTTTAGACTTAGTTGACAGTCTTATATTTGTGACGAGAGCTGGCTTCCGTACTTCATTACCAATCCTGTAGAAATGCCATGACATCTTGACGGTGACTGACGATCTTAATCTGAAACCGGATACAAAACACCATCTTTGATCCTTCCAATACCGAAGACTGTAAAGTAATTTCTCCAGGAGGATAGTATCTCTTCACTTCTTGGGAAAGTTTAAAGGTTTGTTCCTGTCCTGGTTCCAAAGGGCACGTCAAGTTGTGGCCTTGGCAGATGTCGGGTTGATCTACATGTAAAGGTATTTTGATACCACCCATTATTGCATCAAGGTGCAGTATTCCGTGGGATAACGGTTTCTTAGGAGTGAATACGACGGTGGTCTTAATGGTACTTCCTTTCACGGCAATGCATGGTTCTGCATCACACGGGTCGATATCAACGCTGGTAATACCTGGAGCGTCCACTACTCCCCCACATTGCTTGAACTTGACTTGCTTTCCAACACGCACTGGACCGCGTAAATCTTCAGTGACGGGAAAGTCATACACATACGTGTTGAATGGTTTTCCAACCACAACGGCGCTATGCAATGACAAAACACAACACAGGAAGATCGCTGCTTGCTTCAAAGCCATTGTGCTAATGGAGCTATGAGGCTAGCGAATAGACTCTACGTTCTTCAGAACTCAATTTATTGCGTCCCCATGGGATGATGTATGACCGCATTGTACTTTGTGTCATCTTGTGATTTCTCTGCACATGATGTATTTCCACTATGTATCAGCAGTGTGGAACATTAACTTGTGATATCATCGTAGCAGAACTTGGACATCACAAGACAGATGACTCATAACCAGAGGGTTAAGAAAGATCGCGAATTGATCGAGTCAGTGCCAACTCTCAAACGCTCGCCGGACGGATGTCCGGCGATAATCATTTCAACAGATTATCCATAAATTGCCAAATTCCGAAGGGTTTCTTCCCCTCTCAATTTAAAAATCACTGCCAATTACAATGCAAACTCGACCATTCCTTTTTATCAGTACATGCCTAAACATACTCAAACATAACATAAACAGGGCATCATCTTTGATCGTGTGTTCAGAAGACAAAATAATATTTGTTCTTTAATCCCATTCCATGTACGGACATAAGACAGGGCAGCATTCATAGTCCATCTCCCTTGTGTAAGTCAACTGTTCATTGATGGTTTGCGCGTGACCGCACGAAACAGGTTACAAAGGCGATTTTTGTCCAAAATTGTAGCCAGCATGCGCAACACCGCAACACATAACCGCGACTTCGCAAACAAGGGAAGCAGGTGACGATAAACAGGGCAGGTACATAGTTTGTAAAGAGAGGATTCGGACAAGGAAGAAACACGCACAAACGTTCAGGGAAGGACTTCTAAGCGGTCAGAACTCAAATAATAATAATTATTTTCCTCCACTCAGGGGCCATTAAAGGAAGTTCATAATTTGCATACTGATGCTGCATTGCCCCTTCTCCGTAAACACGGTTTAAAGTTGACGCCTGGAAACACAAGGAAACAAGAGGCTACAGATAGCCCATCGTCAATTTCATCCCCAGAGTCCCCATTTCTTTTGGTCAGCACCAAGAACACGGCCTCTGGCTACAGCCAATTAATGCGCAGTCGCAGTGAAGGTCCATTTTTGTAACCGTTGGCACCCACTATTACTTCAAAGGCCTGAGTCTGCGTAGATGAGCCGGAAGTCCGAGACTTGCCGACTTCCTGCTTTTGAGCTGGCCAGAGTCCGTGTTCCTGGTGCCGACCAAAAGAAAAGCGCGCTCCGGGAACGAGATTGGCCTGTCGTCTGGCCGGTCGATTACTCACGCATGCGCAGGAAAAAAGCTGCCGGGTTTCAGCGGCACGGGTGTTTTGGCAAATGAGAGGACAGGTAGACAGCTAACGGCGAAGTTTTTGCGTTGTACGTCACAAACGTCGAAATGAGTTTTTTTAACCCCTGCAGGGGCCGGTTGCTCGAAGCGCGGTTAGCACTAACCATCGTTTAAGAGATATCAAAACCGATAGGTTTCCACGGTATTTAACCCTGGTTAGCGCTAACCATGCTTCGAGCAACCCGGGCCTGGAGACTGAGGCAAAAACTTGGAATTTAGACGCTTTCAACATGTGACCGACATACGTTCAACCAAAGTTGAAGGCAACTGCGGAAAAAGAAGTTGTCCGGGGAGGCTGCTGAAACGGTTTTGAAAGATATTTAAATTACTTGTTCAGTAAAGTGGATGCATGTTTAGATTCCACAGCTGTTGATCGGAAAAAGCGTTTCACAAGACCAAAATTTAATTCCTTTAGGTTAATATTAAAAGCTAGTCAGTGTGGCTTTCCCCTCGGGTTTACTACTTTGATTTCCCAATGTCAACTTTTAAAAAAGCGTGGATTCAGTGCCTCCATTACGATCATATTTCAGTCAAACTAATCTCTTCAACCGTTATTCTTGGATTAATATCAACGCGCATGAAAGGAACCTTTGGAGCCCTGAGATGGCCGAAGCAGTCCTCCACCCATAATTCCACGGCCACTTGACCTGCGGGGCGTGCGCAATAACCCTCCAGTCTCACGTGTCGGTACTCCATTCCAGAAAATGATTTGCTGCCTTGTAATCTAGCCTCTATGTTGGCATTCTGACATTCAATGCCATCAAACGCGAAGAACCATCGCTTGCAACACGTGGTGCAGAAACCAACGCGCATGCTCCCTTCAAAGACGACGTGCAAGACACTTCTTTCATCACGTTTGTCGAAAACGCATTCCTGACAAAAAAGGGACCGATAACAAGTTAAGTCACTTGTCATGCCTAGAAGTATGAACCTTTAAGTCGGTCATTTAGGAAAATGCGGTTATCTGACTCAAACAGCTATGAAATAAATCTATGAACTTTCTCAGAGCCTTTTCTTGAAATAAATTACGATGACAGGAACTACATGGGTCAAAAAGGCGAACCTTCAACAATCCGTATTGTTGCAATGGATCGTGTTTCCAGGGACAGGTTTTCCAGCTGTTTATCGATCCTGAAACTCCTCGGCTGCCTTTCAGTCCTTTGACACCAGGAAATCCTTGGTAACCTGGTTCTCCACTAGGTCCGCGTTCGCCCTCATCCCCCCGTTCTCCAGGTGTTCCTCTTGCACCGGGGGACCCGCGCTGTCCTTTTATTCCAGAGTAACCTGGGTTTTGACGAAGCAAAACACATTATAGGGCGGTATAAACAGGAGTGACGTCTGTCAAAGTATGTGCAAAACCAAAAGCAAAGCAAAATTTTCTCTATTCAAAATCGCAGACCTAATTCGCCTTTCCTTCCTTTCATTCCATAAACTGTCAAGCGCTCAGCAATGTAGTTAGATCCCTTATTTCCTTTCTCGCCTCTCATTCCCCTGGGCCCTGGTGATCCCGTGGGACCCGGATCTCCCTTGTTTCCTTTTATCCCAGGCGCTCCAATGAAGTATTGCTTACATCTTCCCTCAACCTTAGAAGGCAAATGAAATGGAACACAATCGATCGATCAATCTGCAAGGTAGCTAGCTCGATCAATCAATCAATCAATCAATCAATCAGTCCACCAGTCGTCAGTCCACCAGTCCACCAGTCCACCAGTCCACCAGTCCCAATCTACCAGTCTAACAGTCACCAGTCCAACAGTCACCAGTCCACAGTGAGCCAGCCAGCCAGCACCCATTAACTTCACAAGGTTACAAACTTAATTGAAATGTTTAAGACATATTTCTTAATATTTTCTTTTTACTGCAATTCAAAATAGCCGTACCTGGCCACACAGACGTTTTCCCCAATTTATCGTTCGTTGTGTTTGTGCTTCTCGGTAAAGTGCTAATAAGGCCAATGTTGCTAAAATCCTTGCCATAGTGATGACACTGATAAACTGCCCAAAAATATAGAAAAGAAAAATCAGCCTAACACCGCGCAAAAAAGTAAAAGGGGAAACATGGAGCCAACGAATGGGAGTGGTATGTAAGCAAATGGCGATGTTTTCATCAACAAGAGCTGCTGTTTCAGAGACTGGAAAAGACTGCACCGCGCGCGGAGAAAGAATCGCACACAGCGACGCGCGTGCGGGATACAAGCGTGGTACACGCGTGAAATGCCATTCACCTTCACAACCTATATTTCCTGCCTCAGCGCTTTTAAGCGCAGACCTTTTCGAAGATGAATCGTCAGTATATTATGAAAATTATGAGACTAAACGTTTTAGTAAAGAAAGAAACATTACGAGGTCAAAGGAAGGAATACGACTTGTTCTTGATTAGCCAAATGGCTATTAAGAAATAGCTCTTAACGAAAATGCATGATTACTTACCGGTTGAGTTAGTGACTGAGATTCTACCAAATATTGTTGTGAATCATCAAAGGCAAATGGATGAATTGAGGCACATCTTACTTAGTGAGCTGAAGCCTCAATAACCGCGCGTGACTGACTCGACTTTTAGACGCGAATTTCAGGTTGGTCTGTTTGGGGCGTAATCCGCTATTGTTCGGGTGACCATTTCCTGTCACAGTCACGTAACAGACTAACAGAGGCAGAAGAGCAAGAGGTTTAAAAATAGGGCAGGGGATCAAACTCACGGTAATTGTAGTTGGCGGAGGATGGTCCCCAGAATTGGCTGTGACGCAAACTCTGCACCGAAACGACTGCAGCTATATTTTAGTCAAGGCACAGTCCATTTCTGCTGATAAATTATTGTGAGGAAAGGTTGAAACGAGAGGTTTATCAAGACTCAGCGGTCAGACACTCTTATAAGATGTTCTTTGTTTTAATCACAGTTATAGGTCGTTCTCAGTCTTTCATCTGTTAATTTCATTGACAAGTTAGTAGGACCGACAAAGTAGGTAAATTGGTTTATTTCACAGCAGGGGAATTCTGCTATCATTTCTGGCTTTCTGACCGAAATGCACAATTCGAATAAAATAATTGTTGGGGGCTTAGCTCAAGAGGCTTTTTCTACCAATATATTTTATGTCCAGTGACCTATGGCAAAGATGCCTTCGGAGTTGACTAGAAAAAGTTCATAAGCCCTAAAATCTTTTCGAATAAACACTATAACAGGGCTAGGTGTCTTCTTTAAACACGTAATATTTTTCAAAGTTTCAACGTTAGGCAGTATTTGAGACTAAAATTTAAACTTGTGGGGCGGGGATTTCTTGAATGATTATTCGACTGTTCGGTTGTATAACACCAGTAAAAGTAAGTTGGTCACTGAGGTACCCCGGGCAATCATCCAATGACAGCCCTACTCGAACTGATCCCATAGGGACAGAACTGCAATACCCAGAGATAGAGCCGTGCATGTAAGCCGGTAGGGTATTCTTGTTTGCACCATTTCGCGCCAAATTCAGTGCGCTGAATACAGCATTGATGTTTCCGGGATCGGTGCACGGCAATTTGTCAAATGTGAAGTACCAGGCCTTGCAGCATTCCTCGCACAATCCAATGTGTGTCTCTCCCTGATATGTCACATGTAATGAAGTGTCACTGCGTTCCTTTGAAAACGTGCAATACTAAAAAAAGAGATAGCATTTACAACAATTAAGGAAAAGTTAGAAACTCCTTGGAAAAAAGAAGGCTCTCATATTTACTAGTTGGGCTTGGTCATACACCTGACTAGGCTGGCCTGCTGACAGTCTCTCTCTTTTCGGAGGCTCTGCATGTCGGTTGAATGTGAATCTCGGTACGTGCAGCTCAAACATCCGAGGGTATTGATGGTGAGCGATTAAAGTTTAGACTCAATCCCCTTTTGTCAGTACCTCTGTCTTTTTTTTATTGCGCTTAGCGACCCTAAGAAAAAATGGGAGCCTGCAAGTAGTCTTTCACCGGGATGGCGCTTTATGATATAGACCTACTGGTCAGCACCTGTCGACCCCTTTTGTTAAAACGTTTTTCGGTGGCACATTGTCAAGGGTAGACACAACTAACTCCATCTCAGCGCCACAGCAAAATGCTCAACAGATATTAACATTTGAATGGCCACATATTTAATCTTTTAAAAGTATGAAAACCATGTTTGAAATTGACTGCTGCTGTGTGCACACTTTCTATATACTGCAGTAATTACTTCGCATTTCCTTCAGAGAGTCATATGCCTCTTAGCACTCATAGCAGAATGTAAAAAAAAAAAAAAAAAAAAAAAAAAAAAA
>BLFK01000134.1:2269207-2276906 GCA_014634185.1 Astreopora myriophthalma | reverse complement strand
TACGCGTGGTGGAGTTGAATCCACTGAAGCCAAATCCACCGAAGCCATACAAGCCGCCTCCTCGTATTGTTTTGCATAGATTAAGAATGGCAGTTTTCATAAACAGTTGACTGCCACCGTTTCCGGGGGAATGGAACCTAATTCGTCAATATAAATCTATAACCTACCGCCAACTCTCCTCTACGTGTGTTCATATCTGGTCTGAACAGACATTGCTTCCAGTTCAATTTAGTCACTCCGGGTTCACCATCGTCCCCTGGAGGACCGATATCTCCCTTTATACCGAGATCTCCTTTCAATCCAGGAGATCCCAATGACCCTTGCACTCCTAGGACCCCTGCCGGGCCATCTTCTCCTTTGGAACCTTTTGCACCTTTCGCTCCCTTCTCTCCTTGTTCCCCTTTTTGACCTTTCACACGAAAACCCTTGCCTCCTATCCCGGGGTTTCCGGGATCCCCGGGAGAACCTTTGTTTCCTTTGTTTCCTTTTGCCCCCAGCTGTCCAAGGATACCCTTGGATCCAGATGGTCCCAGAGGCCCAGGCAGACCTGATAATAACTCGCACGATTCCATCATCTGAAATTAAAACATTCATGACACGTTGTAACTAAGGCCCAATCCAAACGCCGCTCCAGTCACGTGCCGAACCAAACTGATGAGTTAAGCGCGGCAGAAGAGTGGCGTTTGAATCAATTTAGTCCGGCAGGTTAGGTTTAGAGCGGTAAACAACGTTAAGTTCGGCAGGTTCTGTCGAATTATGCGAAATTGGAGCGACAGCTGATTCAAAGGGCGTTCTGATCAGGTGCCCAACGCAACCCATAAATTAAGATAATTTATAATCTTCCCGTAATACGCTACAATAAGTTTTGGGCCTTTACCTGATCCCTAGTTTGGTGTGACCCAAAGGTACGACGTATGAATCAGTCGTTGCTCAGAAGTCGCTCTAAAGTCGAACTTTACTGAGTTAGGTTCGGCACATGGGTAGAGCGGCCTTAGGATCGGGCCTCAGAAATAACGGAAATGGTGCATTATTCAGTGGGAAAGTAACTAAAACTGTGAAGCAAAGGATTAAGACAACAACTTGGTAAGCTCAGAATTCAGCCCTATTTGTGTAAAAAGAAGACTGAATCATGAATGGAAAACTGAGGTCATGGCTGATATCGCTTTGTGCTGCAAGTATCAAATACAAAAGATATAATTAATAATAATTTATAATTTAAAAGCTTATAAGGCGCAAATATCTATATAAATATATTCAAATGCGCCATACTACTACTACTACTACTACTACTACTACTACTACTACTACTACTACTACTACTACTGCTACTACTACTACTAATAATAATAATATATAGAATAAAAATCTTATGGCTAAAATTTAAGAAATACATGTAGTCTAAGCTAAAAATATGATCTCATAATCTAAGTGGCACAAAATGCCTTTTCAAAAAGGTGAGTCTTCAACTTTCTCTTAAAAGTGTCAATAGAAATGGATTCCCTAATATACCTCGGCAGAGCATTCCATAACTTTGGTGCAGCAAACACCAAACATATAAAATGCAAGAGAACAAGCCTTCTGTTGGAAAACCTTGTTCCAGTTTTTCCGTTAACGCTAAACCAAAAAAAGGGACAAACAGCATAGTCCCAAAAGATGCATCCTCAAAGAGCAAAAACCAAAAGTGAGTGCAGCGAGGGCTCGGGAGGGGAGGGTACGGCGCCGGGTTTTGTAGTGGGGGTAGTGGAGATGAAAATGTTTTCCCAACAATGGGTTGAGACTATACGTTGCTTCACTTCAATCAGGCACTGATACCGAGTGGTATCAACTTAGAAGATTTGTAGAACTTGCGACACTAGCCACTGGTTGTGAATTCAGAGGAAACTGAGCACGAAAGAAAGGCAAGTTCACATACCTCGCGACACTCCTGCCTTGTCCACGAAATGTCATCTTGACAATCTATCACTTTAACGACTGCCCAGAATACAAAGGTTAGTGATGGAATCAGGAGCATTTTTTATTGTTGTGTGCGCTCCTTGGCAATGAACAGCCGTTCTGCTAAGTCAACAAGCGTCTTCCTAGAGTTGATGGCGTGACATAAAGTCGAATTGCAGCAAAACTGGTCGTCTTTGTTAGCTATTGTAATCCGTTGGAGAATTTCCGGATTAGAAGAAATTAATCCGCTCAACCCAAGGCGTGTGCAAGTGAAAGATGCATTGTTATTGAAATTCAGGGTCAACTCAAGAGTTCCTTTTCATCTGAGAAAAACAACGTATTCATAAAGTTTTAACAGCCCCACGCACGTTTACATACCACGACCCCCGTACGTTTCAGTTCCAACTTCCTAAATACTTATTCAGTTGTATTAACTGCGACGGTTTAGATCGACAGTCCAATCAAGTGACTTCTTTTTTTTTAATAAATAAATGGAAAGCAGTCAAATTTTACAGAGTAAAATCCTTCTGAGGTTTTCTAGCGGATAGATCTGTAAGATTTTCGATGGACCACACATGCATGTGCGCTAAGTGACTCGCGAGGGCAACGGAAAAACCTGCGAGTAGGCCCTACTCGCACGCGAGAAACGGGACCCACGCGGTAGATTTTGGTCATGGAAATACGAGGGTGGGGAAGAGTGTTAATTTATCTGAGGGTGATCAACTGAATTTATTTTAGCATGTGTCGAACTCCTTCGTACATTCTCGCTCTTTCAAATGAGCGGAACCTAAGAGTTAAGCAGACATGCCTAACCAACTCTTGTCATCTCAAATAAAGAAACTGAGTTATAAAGAGAACAAGATTCCCCATTTATTGTCATGGGACTCGATAATCCACGCTCGCCGTTGCAATCGGACCAAGAGGCCGGGTGGCGGATTCAGTCGAAACTAGAGGTCACGGATGTCGAGCCTAGAGGCCAAAGGGAACACATTCAACAACAACAACAACAACAACAACAACAACAACAACAAGAAAACCGGAAACAAAATCGAACAAGCAAAAGTGGTGTTGCGACAGAGGCGTTCCGAGGAATTTTATTGCCCGTCGAGAAAACATTCTGAATGCATATCTTTGCTAACCAATTCAAGAAATATCGTACAAAACAGTTGTTGATCGTCGAGCAGCCTGAAGATTTGAGCACCTTGTTTAGCAAAGATGATGATGTTTTGCTTGCCTCATAGTTTTGAGTATGCTACTGTGATGGAGACACCTCTTGTATCAATATACTTCCATACCGATTGTAGAGTAGCACATTATAAGGTGTGGAAGAACTAGCATAAGTCGAACAATCTTCCATCTGCAGGCCGACTCTGACTGGGCCGGATGGAAACCTCGTTTCACAAACCCCTTCGATTCTTCCGTAGGAATAAAACGGATAATCAAGGCCTAGGCCCCCTGACATTATACCATCGACTGGTCCCGGGTTTTTGCACTCCGCATCGTCGAAAATGAAGTGCCAACGTTTGCAGCAGTCTTTGCAGAGACCGATTTGAAGGTTTCCTTCGTAGATTACGTGGAGGACCGAATTAGACTCTTGCTTGGTGAATATGCATTCCTAGGGAGAGATTAACGGAGGGTTAGTTTCCTTTGCTATCAACTCTTGTTTCTTGCTTGGTAAAGATGCGCTCTTAAGAATAGATTAAAAGAGGCTTAATTTTCTTTGCTATCAACACTTGGGATCGAGACAAATGGTAGCCGACTAGCCACAGATTAGGAATAAATCGGTTACTTTTGCCTGTAAGGCTTAGCGCTTTCACCATCCAGTACGGCGGTATCGTGAAACACGGGGGCATTTGGTAGACAAAACGAAAGTGACTGAAGAGTCTCAACTAACCTTCAAAAGACCGTTATCTTTACTACGGTTTATCTCCCACGAACATCGCGTCCAACGTCCTAACGTACCGGGGGATCCGACATTCCCAGGGGGACCGATCTCACCGGAATATCCATCGTCTCCTTTGAACCCCCTATTTCCAGGAAATCCCTGATACCCTTTCCTCCCTTTCTGTCCAGGAAAACCGGGGTCTCCGGGATCCCCGGGTGCTCCGGTCCTTCCAAGCTCACCAGGATCACCCGGGGGAGCCTGTATCGGATTCGAAACTCGTCCTGGTCGACCGGGTGGTCCTGTCTCTCCCCGATTTCCCTTTTCTCCTGTGGGGCCCAAGGATCCTTTGTTCCCAGGGGGGCCTTTTGGACCCGGGGAACCTTCACTTCCTCTGGTCACTTGATCGCATTCACGCGTCATCTGAAAATCAATATTACAAGAGTGAATATAGCTCATTTCTGATGCTCTTATTGGGATGCTCCACGAGGAAATGTTGATTGCCTGGAGAACAGGCGTTTTTAATTGGGAGGTGAACGGGGAGCTTTACGTATCGCACAATTCGTTTGATTCAGGTAAGCTCCCTTCTGTACTTTTGCCTTTATTCGTGTTCATACTATAACCTAGATGACGGCGAGACAACGTGAGCTCGCCCTCAAATACGCCTGCTTTACAGGCTAGGGAAAGCACCCAATTATTATAGTCATCCTTTGATAGAAAGATACTGAAAACAGTAAAAGTACCTTTTGATGATTGACCTTACTTCGTACTCTCCAGGTTATTCGCTCCAAATGTAATTTCAGTTAAGTTGCACAAAAAACGAAATAAGTAATTTGCTTGACTTTCGTACATTGACTTGCTGGCGTCAAGTGACTATACCTCAAATGTTGGGTCGTGTAAAAGTGAAGAAGATTTTGGACAGAAGGTTGCCTTACCCTTTGGCAATCCCTGTCAGTCCAAGACCTAAGGACTTGTCCGCAAACAGCTGACATCAAAAGGCTTTGTACTGTCAAGGTAGCTAAGACCTTCATGCTTCGCTTATGGTAACTGTTCGCCTGTAACATACAAAAACAGCAGATGCCAAAAGTACAAAAAAACATGCAGAGTCTCTCATTTTTTGAAATGAGATAGGAGGAATTAGAAAAGAGAATTACAGCGGGGGCGCAAGTAAAAGGAAAACAACCAAAGCCGAATGAAACAAACAAACAAATATAGGCGCCACAAGAACACATAAGTGAAAAATGAGACACTGAAAGATGTCAAAGATAGAAAGAACAACAGAAAGAAAATTATGAAAGCATCAAGGAAAAGAAGAAAGCAATAAACAACGAAAGGAAAGGAGACAGACAATCTATGAACTTTTGACAAATGATAAATCGGTACTTGGTGTATGAATGATCTGGCGAGTGCGCAGCCCATAATATAATGAGATCTTTCACTTTGCTCTCGCGTGCGTGTGGGAATACTGAGAAAACATACCCTTCAGCGTCTCGCGCGGCCACGCGCTCGTAGCTATTAGCGCTGGCTGCAGACAGTGTTACAAAGACAGCGTTCGCTATGTTAAGCAATTCAACCGGAATGGCAATTCTCTAAGAGAGACAAAATGACCAAACTAAGGTCTTGTCGTAGCCCAAACAAGATCGCTTCTTTTAAGTTTGCGCCAAGAGATTGTATTTGTGAATGAACAGTGAGTAGTTGTCTAGAAACTGACCGTCCACTTATTCCAATAAACTCGGGTTTCGTTGCTTATGCACTCTAAAGCACGTTAAAACGGATGATGCCAACGCTTACCTCAAACGAATTTACGAAGCACCGCTGAGTTGATTCTAGACTGATTCTCAAACTCTTGGGTCTTGCGTGTTGTCGGAGAGTTCGCAATTGGATATCCGTTGTTTCCGTTTCGGGCTGCTGAGTGTCACACGTCATGCCACGCAGAGAGGCGCGCGAAGGAGCAGGGATGGCGCAGTGGCGAGAGCGCTTGCTTATCACCAATGAGACCTAAGTTCAATTCCCGGAATGTACGCCATATGTGGGCTGAGTTTGTGTCGCTTCTCGACCTTGCTCCCATGGTTTTTCTCCAAATACTTCAGTTTTCCTCCCTCAGCAAAAACCAGCATGCAGCTGATGCCAGATGGCTGGAAGCTGTGCTCCAAGGTCATGCATGGGCCATATATAGCGGCTGCCAGGGGCGCCATATAGGTGCTTTCGGTACAATGCGACGGGGAATTCTACGAATTGAACCTGTAAACAGGCACACGCTAAACAGCTGAAGGGACACCTGCGAAATTCGCTGATATACCAGAAAACTTTAGACTTAAACTTAACTTATTAACCAAGTGGACATTTGGTAGCAAAGGAACGGAGATAAATATGACAGGAACCACAGTCAGGTAATTTTGTTTGTCTTACGATTTGTTTTTTGGGTATTGTCTGTCGATCTTTAGCTGATTTTCGTCAATCCTTTAATTTTTGTGACGCTTTGGACCATGTTTACCCTTATATCACGAATAACAGTGGAGCTTAATTAAGTTTAGACTCGTGTGGACTTGGTATTTTCCAGGCTTTCCGTACAACGGTTGAGTGAAAATTACTGTCAACGGTTCAGTTTGGACTGAATTAATTCATAGTTTGGGGGAGAGGAGTGAAACAAGGGAATTCCCTCTGTTCTGTCTTTTACACCTCGTGAATGCACTGCATAGTACTCGCCATTCCTAAAACCAACTTCACTACACCTATCTAAAGACAACAACGCCCAAGCATACGCTCTCCCAGCGTCGTGTTACTTGGGCGAAGGAGCCCAAGTTATGGTTCCGAGAGGGCTATGACCATATATCATTGGCCTCAAATGTGCAATTGGAGTCTAATACATATGCGTAACTCTGAAAATTAGACCGGGCAAGACGGGGTATGCAGATAAAAGTAGAGTGAACCTGGAGGTCAACGCGACGAAAGTGCGACGAATCGCAAAGGCAGTGAAATTGGCTAGTTCAATCTGAGGTTAAAAGGGCGTCTTTAAGAGCATTGGAGGAAAAGTTCTGGCCATAAACGCTAAGCCAGTGAAATTGGCTGTTTTCGGCCATTTTGCCAAGGGGTTAACCTTACCATTTAACCCGAAATGAGCAATAAGATGACAGGGCCGTACATGACTGCACTCGGCTGTACACAGCTATACAGTTGGATACACACCTCTCCAGTATCAGCAATTGCAGAAAGAAAGTCCGTTTTCGGTTTCATAATGGGCCTCAAATTTCGACGTGTATTACAGCAGTATTGCGTTGCTCCCTTTACCGATATATAAGGCTATGTTTACACAGGACCGAACCCAAGTCGATCCAATCCCTTGTGAAAGTTGACTTTGCCACTTACAACCCTTATTGATAATCTCCTGTCTCAGGGTTAATGCTTCGCGAGGTGTGGAGCGTGTCAAGGATTGCCAGGAGACGCGAACTGAGGTTTCACCTCATTATCAGTATAGCAGTTTCTCAATTTTGCAAATCCGCATGCGCTAATTTTTCAAAACCGTACGCTGACACCGGACTTCCGTTTACTCCAATGCATGCCACATGGAAGAGAAAATTACTATAATCTCAAATATATGTCGATCGAAAGCCTACAGTAAGTTAACTGGAACTGAGCTGTGAGTACGAAAGGGGTCTGTCACATATGGTTTAGGGGCCGACATTGGCTTTGTAATTAATATGAAAGCTGCTCTATCACACACACACACAAAAGGTGCAATTAAATTTCGATCATTGAAGATAAGGCTTGTCATAGAATTGATCAAGGATTTGCAATGAATATTGTTTAAAATATTTACGCTCTTGGTCATATTTCCCTCCTCTGGTTTTTCAGTTTTATCATTAAAATTACCATATCCTCGATTGT